>VWPW01031463.1:0-217753 GCA_013389825.1 Crypturellus undulatus | reverse complement strand
TTTTTTTTTTTTTTTTTTTTTTTTTTCCCTCCCTGCTTTGCAAACTTTGCAATATTTTTTTTTCTGCTTGCCATCTCTGGAAGCGTGGGGGATTTATTTTTACAAAATCTCATACCTTTGGACTGTAGAAGATGATACTTAGGCAATTATTTTAAAGTCACTAGTTCATTTTCAGTGTAACTATTTTTCAAAAGGAGGTAAGGTGAAATGTAGAGCATGTTGATGTGGCATTTGTAGATGTTCCCACAGATTTGGCATGGGAATTTTGCGGATCCCCACTTGCTGAGCATGGCCATACTTGTCCTGCCATTCTCCTGCGTCCTGGCCATGCACCCCAGCTGAGGGGCTGGGTAGCAGGACTACGGGGTCTTCTAGCACAAAACGGTGCTAATAGGAAAGAATTGCAGGGAGTAATGATTTTCTTGGTCACTCATAGCACTTCTCTTTCTTGTTTTGTTGTTTTGCCTAAACAGCAAGCACACGATCCAGATGCTACATTGTGGAATCCTTTAGCAACATCTGCCACTTTGGCAGGCTTCTCAGGCAGTTGTGTCAATGATTTTTGAACAGATTGGGTTTCACAATGGCTGATTTAATCTATTGGGCACTATTTTTCTCACTGACTCATCTTTGAATAACTTTGTGCCAGTTTGAATTGATTGTAAACTCGTATACAGTTCATATCAACAAATCCGTGCTTGTAGGGAAACGGGGCATCTACCTAAGAAATATGCATGCTATTCACGCCCTACAACATAAATTTTTTGCCATTTCTTGATTGCATGTGTATTTTTGATTAAAAGTAATTTCCAAGACAAATGTTAACCAGTGATTAAAAAACTACAACAAAGATTTTAAATTTTTTTTTTTATTATTACTGATACACTAACAACACAGTACAACACATTATTTGGAAGACATAAACCTCTAATGTTTAATAGCTTCCATGGTGAAGGTAACACTATTATGACATTAAGTAGGAGCAAGATTCAGGCTTTACCTTGAGCTACAAAAAGAAACTCACTGGAGCCCTTTGGCTCAAGCTGGACTGTAGTTCCTGCCAAGTATTAAGAGTCTTTATTTTGCATTCAGTAGAGCTGCCCACCTGTCTTATAAAACAAGGAAGTTGTCATATGTTCTTGAATTAACATCTCTACCTCCCTTTTAAACAACCTTTTAAACAGATACGAAGGGGTGTGTGCTTGATGATTAAGTCTAAGATTGTATTCATATCTGGCTGAAGTCAGTGAGTGGGAATCAGAATTAAGACTCTGATCCAAATGCCAGTGAAACCAGAAGAATGGCACATCCTCCACTGGGCTTTGATTCACCTTCTCATTATTTCTCATACTAGCAAAATATGGACCCAAGAACCAGTATTGTGAACAGATCACTTTCAGCTTTAATGATATTTCAGGTGCATTAGTGCTTTTACACTTTACCTGTGAATTTAAATAGGCTCATCTGCTCTCCCTTAGGGGCTTTGGCAATCGATGGAAAAGGTGCATATTTGCTGTGGAGCTGGTAGTGCTGGGCCTGCAGGTCAATGCCCACAAACAGATTCCTGGCCTTTTCATGCCAGGAACATGTATCTGTTAATGGAGGGCAGTATAGGCACAGCTTTTCTCTTAATGTGTCCTGAAAAATATTTTTATTTTTTTCAAAGGCAAGACTTACATCTTCTCTCAGCTTCTGTATGGATTATTTCACACTGAGACATCTTTTCTTTTCAGTGGTGCCATAACTTTTATGAACTTCTGCCGTGGATGATGTAGAGAATCACTGCTGAATTATCTTCTTTCCCAAGGTGTATGGTAAAGCAGAGTTCATCCGGGTTTGTGATGCATCCCTGTTTTTTTCACATTCCCAGAGAGTTATGTCAAAAGACTTACTTGGTGAAATCTGCTGATTAAGAGCTTTATGCTCACAACTGGGTCAGACTAGATAAGTGTAATATCTCATGAAACTCTATTTCTTCTGGCCTTAATCTTTACAGTCTTGTTTTGCATGGTTTCTGACATTTCAGGATGGGTGAATCCATTTCTGGAAGTTCATGCACTTGCTTAATCTGATAAAGATGTCTGATTTCTGGTGTCTGATAAGATGTCATAGAAACACAACTGGGTACTTTTCTCATTTCATTTAAACGTACATATATGGAGTGTTTGGTCTCACAATCATTGAACTTCTGTCTCAGTAACATCCTTTGATTCTTTCTTATGATCAAACCCATGCCACTGATGTTATACAGATGCTGGCTAATTTGCAATATTGTTAGAAGGAAAGAGGAGTCTCAGAACATGATCTGCAAGCATTCACCAGTGTATACACACTGATTTTATTTTTGTTCCCTATTTCACATTTGTGTAGATGACTTTAAAAATCAGGACATGTATCTTGCTTGCTGTAAGTGTAAATATAAATCCTCATCAGCAACTGTGTAATCCGGCAATGATCTCTCTTAAATTGAAACAAATAATAAATTTTGTGAATAGAACTGAGGATTGATGGTGTCATCCTTGCAGGCAGTTTCTATGTAAAGAGTTTTACATTGACTATGCAAATCAACTTTGAAATAACACCAGAAGGGAGCAAAAGATAAAAGAGCTGCTAAACCTACATGTGAATACTTGCAAATCAGCTACCCAGTCCTGCAAGCAGTCTCATCAAGCACTGCGTTTCCTGCCATGCAGTAGCTTGGGGCTGGCGGCACTGCGGGGAGTGAGGAGGAGCGGAGCATGTGTTTGGTGTTTCCCCGTTTGCTTGGGCTGCTAGCAAAAACTTAGGAGTTCTCAGAGGCTGCTTCATTAGGATGCTGTATAAGTTAGTTATGTCCGTAATGTAATGCTTATTTATACGTGTCCAGAAAGTGTTTCTCAGCTAGTCAAAACAAACACAGACTAAAGGAAGCAATTTTGTTCCTAACCGGTCCCTCCTCTTGTCATGTTCCTGCTTGCAAATGTGTAGGGTTTTCTGTTATCTCCAGGACACACAGACTGCAATGAATGGCCATGGCCCTGCACATTTGTAATCAGGGCAACATGCTGGTCCTTGCAATTTAAGTCTGATCTTCTGGATGACTTGGTGTATCAGAATCCCTAGCTGGTTTTTGGATGAAAGCATTTAATCATTACTCTGTGTCTAAAGAGTATTTGGTTCAAACGTTGGTTTGAATGTGATTTGTACTGAGTGTTGGATCCCAAGTCAACTGCATGTATTTACCCATCTCAGCATAATATGAATCACTCTGTTGTATTTAAAATCCTGCTTATGGTTGAAAAACAAATGATGTAGCATCAAAAGCACATGTGGCTGATCCCCTGATGATCCTTCAAGTAAATTAATCTGAAAAATAATGAAAAATATTTTGGAAAAAAAAAAGTACACATCCCAAAGCATATTTTAATGAGTCTTTCTCAGTATGAAAAACAAAAATAAAGCTCCACCCTTTTCTCTCTTTACAAGCAAAGCAACATCAAAGTAAGGAGAAGTCGTCAGTGTAATTACAGGAAGCAGTGACAGGCTTCTGGAGGAGTTGTGGGAATAGAGTGCTTTAGAGCACAGTCCTCTGCTGAGGGTTTGTGTGGCTGCGGGTGCGCACGTCTGTGTGCGCGTGTGCAGCTCCCTGCAGCTGCTCGTGCACTTCCACGGGCAGGTCTGTGCGAGGAGGTTGGCAGAGCACTCACGGTACGTGCGGAAGGGACGAACGCTCCAGTTGTGCGGGGGCCCTCTGTGCCCAGCCTGAAATACTTGTGGCCAGTGGCCTCCCTGAGTGACCAAACGTGAAGCATTGGTGTTTTAGGCAGGATCTGTAAATAAAATCAGAGTGAATATTGAAAACTACAGGGCTCCTGCGTATCGAAGTCTTACTGTTATGTTAGTACACGGTTAAACGTTAGATTTATATGGGTTTGGAAGGTTGGGGCTGCTGCAGGCTCTGTCCGCAGGCCCTCTGCATTCTCAGCATGCTGTTTAAAAACAAGGTCTTTAATATTTAGTGGCAGGTCAGCAGGATGAAGGAGTTGGAATATGTGATGTCTTTCTAAATTACTTTTTGTGGCTGCAAGGCTGGCGCTGACGGAAGCAGCCACGCGGCAGAGCTGTTCCCGGCGCTGCGGCGGCCGCCTGCAAAGCCCTCGGTGGCTCCCGCGTCCGGGCTCGGAGGCAGTGCGGCGATAGGAGCCTAGGGCTCCTCTGCGCAGTGCGGCCGAGCCTCGCGGCAACCGGGTGCCCTCATGGCCGTGTGCTGAGGCCATGACTGCGACACTCAGAAATGTGAAGGGAACCGGTGCTAAAATTAGAGCAGTTGCTGCCTGAGCATCGCTGCTCAGTCCCTCACCAGGGGCGAAGCACTGCTGTGTGCGGCTCTTCCACAGCCACATTCCAGGACTGCCCTGGCGCTGGGCACAGGGTGCTGTGTGGAGTGGAGCCTGCTCTGTGGTGCCCGTGGAGCTCCTCGCCGCGGCCCGACCGGCAGCAGCACTGCAGAGGTAACAGCCGGGCTCGGGCCTTACTGCTCCCTTTGCTCTCACATCCCAGTCTGTGTCAGCAGCGTGTTCCTCAGTACCTGAGCCCACACGTGGCCGCGCTGGCAGAGAACTCACCGTGTGCACGAGGTTCATGTCCCTTGCGGACTCCAGGTAAAAGAAGGTGCACCTCGCCCCCCTGCACTGCACCTGGGGAGATGTTCTTAGGAGCCTGGAAAGTAAAAGGAGTTCATGGCATAATTCAGCCTGGCAGAGCTGCCCTCAGTTGCGCATTTAAAGAAATGTGGCGACTGGGTGCAGCTCTCCTGGTGCTCTGACTTGTTTCCTACCTGCACGTCTCCTTGACATGCGCTCCTGAACCTGGCCTGGTCTGCCTGGATCATGGGCACCCCAGGACCCTTCATCCCTGCACCTCTGTGCCAGAGGTACTGGCGGCGGTTCCCACCCTGGAGGAATGGGACCGCGGCTCTGAATCCAGACTGCAGCCAGGCCTGATGCCGACACTGCTCGTGTGCGTCCGTGCGTTACAGGAGTAATCCTTCTGCAGTTGGTAGGATTATTTGCGGAGTTAGCTGCTGCTCGGAGTAAATAAGTTATGAAATCTGGCCTGATATTATCAAAGAGGATATTTCAAAGTCATATTTATAGATTCACAAGTATTATCAGAAAACTGTGTCAGTCTGCAGCTCTCCCCTGCCTCGCTGGCGTGACTGCAGTGGTAAACACAAGGCAGACAGATAGCAGTAAGAAAACCTTCAGGTAAATGAAGATTCATTAATACATGGGTGATTTTTCAGTAGGCCTTTTTATATGTTGGAAATGTGCTAGTAATGCTGTGATTGAAATATCCCCAAGAAAAAAAAAAAACGGCTTTAATGGGAAGGAAATTACATGGTGAAGCCTTCATTTCTTGCCATGTTTCTGCAGTGCCTCGCAGCGGGATTGTGCTTATTTCAGTGGTATTTTTGCTGCTTTCCTCTTTCTCATGTGGAGAGCTCATAACCAAAACCAGAAGTGCCAGCCAGGGGCGAGGACACTTTACCTAAACGTTAGATCTTTATTTCTTTGGTGTTTTCAGCAGAAGTGTAATTAATCAGTCCCAACAGAATGACCAAAAGGCAATTATCTAACCTTAAAAGCTGAAAATAGCTTTTGTGGAACATGTCTTCAGATAGAAAACATTTAAAAACTCTGTGGTTTTAAGTGAGAATGTCACACCAAACACAGTAATATTTCTTCACACCTGCCTGCAAGGTATATATATGCAGGTATATATATATGCAAGGTATATATATATGCATCTATCAGCCAGCATCATCTGGCTTAGTGAATGGGNGGCAATTATCTAACCTTAAAAGCTGAAAATAGCTTTTGTGGAACATGTCTTCAGATAGAAAACATTTAAAAACTCTGTGGTTTTAAGTGAGAATGTCACACCAAACACAGTAATATTTCTTCACACCTGCCTGCAAACTGCAGCTGTCCATATATATGCATCTATCAACCAGCATCATCTGGCTTAGTGAATGGGGTGATGATTTCACATCAGACCATACCAATGTCCTCACTAAATGCATTAGAAACCTACAGCATTCTTCATAGCTTTCCCCTGTGCTCTTTCATTCTTACTTGGAATTTGTCTAATTTTAAATATCATTTTAGCATATTGAAAGTTTGAGACCTCTGTTCTCTCTGGCAGAGCTGCACTGCAGCAGGCAGCCCCCGGCCTGCATTGGTGCAGGGGGATGGACCTGGTGCTTCGTCTTGATGATCTTCATAAGTTTTCATATGCTGCTATACTAGGATTTTAAAAGAGATGTCCTTCAAATAATGTCAGATGAAAGATCATTATAACCATTTTTTACTATTTTTTTAACTAGAGCTTATTTCAGATACAAGTAATTTGCCTTCAGAAGGCATAATATGAGCCTCTTTTCCCATGTAAAACTGACCCTGTGCATGTCAAAACTAATTGCCAAGGAGGTGCATATTGATGGAAAAGTTATTTTAGATGTAGGTGGATTTTACATCAAGTCTATAGACATTTGACAGTAATTCTGCAGGATTGTGCAACGTGCAGAGGACAAATGGCATTGCCAGGCCAACTGTCCATGCTAAGGTAGCTGAAAGAAAAAGAAGAGTTAGCAATTAAAATACTTAACTGGCAAAGGTCTAAAATATAGAGGAAAACTGAATGGCTGTGGGAAAAATAAAAGTTAATGGAAAATAATTTGGCAATTTAATCTGAAAGTTGGCAGGAATCCAAGCAGATAATTTGATTTCAGCTGCTTTTGTGTACTTAGTAATTCAGATACCCTGCAGAAAGTGGCACTGAGCTCAGCTGGCTGCAGAGAGAGCTGGTTACTCCTGGCCTGAGCTGTTCTCTCGAGCTGGGCGGTATGGAGGGTATGAAGGGCTGTTGCCTCAAGCAAATCATAAAGTGACAAACTAAGGTTTGAGGGAATTTGTGCTAGTATGTGGAGAGAAAATCTCTGTTTCATTGAACAATAGATGCTTTCTTGTTGTAGTATCTTTGTGCTTAAGCTGTCCCAAGTATCTGTCTCCTGCACTAGTTTTGTATTTCTAAGCCAGTTGGTCAGAGTCACTGTGAAAGCTGTGCAGGCATCATCTCTCTGTGAGTGGTAGCCCCATTAAACTAATGAGAAAAGTCTGACCTTGCACTCACCATTTCTGCATGTAACTCAAACTTAATAAAACTCTTGGTGACTTGTGTGCACCTTGAATATGCTCAATTGTCTTGCAATGTAATTTAATTACTGATATGCAATCATTTTGCCCTTTCTTCAAATTCTAGTATTTGGGTTCAAAAGCTTGTTGTTTTGCACCGTGGCTTTACCATCATGAGATCTTGACTACGTTGACTTCTGCAGATTTCCTAACGCACAGTGCGCCGACGAGCGTGCCGCGGTGTGTGCGTCCGTGAGCTGCTGAGCCAGAGCTCCTGGTTTTGTTCGTTCACTGCAGCTTGTTGCGGTGTCATGCTTCCCTGTACAGGAACGTCAGGGTGGAACTACAGTAATGAAGAAGAGTACCAGAAAAGTGCATATATATTGCACTTTTAAAAGTATTCACCAAGTATGGCCCTTCCACAGTCATTTCAAGGGTTTCTTTATAATGTGTGTGCAGGTTTTTCATTTTGTTGTTGGGCGTCATAAAGAGTCACATAGGCATGGACCCAAAAGATGACAGATTATTTAAAAATTGGAGGTTAATATTTAGCTTCTAGTGAAGTTTTTTTTTGGTATAAGTTAACAAAAGTCCTCCAAAATGCAGATGCAACCTATATTCTTAAATCAGTGCCTGCTGGAGAAATGCTGTGGAAACGTGGCTCAAATAGCAGCAGAGACTAGGGGATCTTGCGTGCTTTAAAGATGAACAAATATCTGCTGATGTATTTGGATGCCAGTTCAGAAAGCTCAGCTGTACCTTAAAGAGGCATGAGCTGTTTTCAATGGACATTGCTCTGCCTAGCCAGGAAGAGACAAGAGGTTACCTCTGCACATATGGCTAAGAAAGGCTTTGATGTTCCTGCTTATTTATTAAATATTTTATGGCTCCTCCCATATGCCTGTCCAATCTTTCCTCTAGTGTCATTAGCTAGATTAAGTGGAGAGAGAACTTTCAAGAGATACGGTCATTCCCTTTTTCTAATGCACCTCCTCAAGCTTTCTGTGCCTTGCTCGCATTTCTGCTTTCCTTGGCATCAGATTCCTTTTGTAATGGTGAGTGATGCTCTGCAGTGAGGGGAACATGACTGTTGATGTCAGAAAATGAAGTGTCGGGGTAAAATAGGAAGTGGTGTTACCAGTATTATCTAATTAGTGTAACTCACTGCAAAGTTTAACTGCCTCAAATGCACTGCTGTCAGAAGAGTCCCAAATCAGTGCTTATCTCAATAGTAAGCTTTTTTAATATACCAGGGACTCTTGAAGTTTGCATGTGTGACTCACCCTTCTATCTAATTGGAATTTGGAGCATAAGTCTTTAAACTTTTTAGCTTTAACTGTGCTTTGTCATCCATGCTATCAGATTTAAAGATTGGAAAATGCTTTTATGCAAGTATTTAATTTCTGAGGGAAAAGAGTTGCAGATTTCAGCAACTAATTACTCTGGTTGGCTTAAATTAATATCATGAAGATCTGCTTTCATGACAGTGGAAATAAATTACTTGCACCATTTCCACAGTAGACTGCTTCTTTCTTAAGAGCTCAGAATAAAGCTTGTGCAGCTCAGAGAAGTGCAATCATTTTACTGTCTAGGATTCCAACTTCTGAACCAAGAAGGAGGAAAAGTAACATTGCCTTCCTCTTGGATCTAAAGATTAGCCCTTCATTTAGGACCTGAAGCAGTTCTTCCAGAATGTAGGACTGTGAAAAAGCTCCCACTAAGCTTAGCCTTTGATTCTAGATGCAGAAACGATCCCAGTAAATTACTACTAGTATATCAGGGATGTATTTACCAATTTCTCCTTAGACCACTCACGGACTGTCTCATATATACTGTGTTTGTGTCAGTATTAAAGTGGCTATCCCAATTTCTGTAAACCTGGATTTTTAGTTGATGGTCCCACCTCCACCAAATGAACTTATATTTGGGGAAGACCTCGTCCTTGTCTTGGGTCTCTAATGCTTCTAGCAGAAGAGACCTTTCCTGACATCTAATGCTGCTACAGCAGAAGTCTGGTGGTATCCGTAATCTGCATTAACAAGGAATTAGAATGAATGCTTCCAGGAGATGATTGACTTGTAGCTGCTGCCAACAGCCCAGCTATTACTGTAAACGCAATAAATCAGTTAGAATTCCATGAGGAAATATAGGAAAGTTTAACTGGCAGTAGGTACGTGATTTCCCTAGATGGCAGAGAATATAAAAGAATAAGAATAAAAAAGGGACTGAAAACGCACATGTAACCCAGTGGACTTCTTTTTGTGCTTGACGTGGAGATCCATCCTTTATTTTACATTTCTAGTGGTTTCTCTTTCAAGTTACATTGCAAGGCTCTGTAACTCACAATAAAAAAGTCAGTTCAGTTAATGAGAATGTGGAGGCAACTCATTTTATGTCAGCCTCAACATCTAAAAAATAAGACTCCTACATGTCTAATTTTACTTTTTTTTCTTTCTTTGAGGAAGTCTTTGCTTAATTTTAAAGACCACCTGTCTCTCCCCACCTTTATTCTCAGTAGATAGTTTCTGCTAGGTTCTTTTTATTTCTGATGTGTTTCATCTTTTGTTCACTGGTGAACTGGGCTACAGAGGGGAAAATTTGGCATCAGCCTCCATCACATTTTCGTGTTGGACATTTGTGTCAGCCTGTGCTTGTGCGTGCCGCTTTGCAGACAATTCCTCTGCTGCAAACAGTGCAGCTGATAGGCAGGGCTCCTTCCCAAAGGGGCTGCTTCTCTTTCCACTTAGGTTATTGGGCTCTTAGATGTTCATCCCTTTGTAGGAGTGGTGTTAATGAGGACTAGAGATAGGCTGTTTTAATAAGATCTTGAAGCAAATTTCATTCTTGAGGTGATCAAGAACAGCTTCCCATTGGTAAATCCATACTGGGGGAGCAACCACTGTCCTGTCCTTAACGTTTCAGGAAATGCTCTTCAGGAGGACTTGCTCTGAGCCCTGGCAGGGCCTAGATGCGATGGCCCAGCTGGTAAATCCCTGGATTGTCCTTGCGCCGCTGCAGGGAGACCCGAGCTTCAGCTTTTCCTCCGCCATCACTGCTACATTTCTGTGCCAAGTGCCAGTGGGAGTTCTCACTTACGCTTTCCTTTGAGCAATCTGCATTTCAGCACCCTAATAATGCAAGAATACAGCTATTTCCAAGGCTGATTATTATGTCATTCAGATTTAAACTGCTGGCTTATTTATTGCAGTTATCAGCCTTAATTTGCTCTTGGAGAAGTAAATTTCTGAGATCAACTCTAGAGAAAAACAAATAAATTTAATTACTATCAAAACTGTTGGCATATGAGCAAATTTGTTTATTTTTGCATCATTATTAGATCTGTAATATCTTTCACTAAGAAAATTTCGTCGATGTATACAAATGATTAGCTTTTATTGAAAATACTTAAATTTTGGTCCAGTTCGCTGCCGGATAGCAGATCCAACAGTGGCCTCATTCCCTTCTTGTTAAGTCTTGGCATCAGTGTAACCAAGTACTTAAACAACTGGACTATAGGTTAAGCAAGACTTAAGTAAGACTTCATCCTGATGAGACTTCCCTCTGCGCTGGTCTTTATATTGAGCCTCCTCAATGATAGGGAAGGGCAGGAGAGTGCGTGAACCAGGAGAAAGACACGATTTCCTTCCAAACTTTGTGCCTGACACTGGTGACCTACTCAATCCAGTGGCTGCAGAAGGTAGCACAGATCTGTAACCTGCCAGCCCTGACCCCAGAATGCAAACCATGTAGTGCTAACACGGTCTGGCATGCGTCATGGAAGGGTCTGTATCCAGCCTTCCCACACAAGATGCCATTATCCTGTGGTGATTAGTGCAAAAGGTGCACTGTGAAAAAGTCCTTTACTGTTATATCAAGAAAACTGTGAAGTCTAATGTAAATTATCTATGTGGGATCAATGGGGGAAAAACAGGTGATTCATTTATCTTTTTGAAAGAAATTCATCAAAGCTCATTTTATTGGGCTTCTCTCTTTGATTTCCCTCTTTAGCCAGACTAGATTTTCAAGTTGTAATTTCAGTATTGTAGAAAATTCTCTGATTCTTCTTGTGACTGAGGATAATAGAAAGCAAGAAATTTATAGGAGCACCTTATAGATTCTGGAAAAATAAGGAATAATGCTCTCCCCATCATCCTTGAACCAGATCCTAGGACACCAAGTCACGCTGCTGTCCTCGCTGTACTCCTGGAGAGGCTTTTCCTGGATACAGTTCTCGGGGGATTCTACTCCAGTGTCCCTCTCCTCCTTGGACTCGTTTCTGAGATGTTCTAATTCACGTCTCTTGCAATGAGGAGGCTTCTGCATGAAACTAAAATGAGGGAAAAGTATGCAGCTTTATTACAGCAGTGAGTGGCTGAGTTGCAGCTCACCCCCTGATACAGACCTGCCATTTTCATACCCCACTATCCCAGGAAACAGGTCAGAGCTGGCTGGACATCATTGCAAGAGGGAGAGCTGCAGTAGGGCTTCACTGCCCTGAGCTGGGTGGTTAAGGAGGCACCGCCGGAGCGCAGCACACAGATGGGTTCTGGCTATCCTGTCACCGCTTGTCTTCAACTTGTCCTTTTTTTTACATTTACAAACTCTTATTAGTTCAGATCTTAGTACATCCCAAGTAGCACGCAGGAGTTTAGCAAACCGTATGTTTCTAGGTTATATACAGTACATATAATTTGTTCATCATCATTTGTTACTGATGATTATCTGTTGGGCCTCAGCTACATACAGTTATTGGTCAATCAAGCCACGAATAGCTTAGTGATTCTGTTGTTTGGTAATTTGTTTGATCAGCTTGCTTTGCTTTCTGTGTAAGAGAGGAGGTTGCTAAGAAATTTTGAAATGGGAATCATTAGCTACAATTGAGAGAGAGGTATTTTAAATAACTTTGATTCATTTAGAGTATCATTATGCTGGATGTATGCCCCATTAAAAGTTTACAATAGAAAAGTAGTCTCTCATGTGCCAAGACAGAGCTTCTGGCAGCCTTTTGTGCCGGGAATTTGCAGGGTTGGTTCTGCAGCCAAGGAGCTGGGACTTGGCTCTGGCAGGAGGCACTGGTAACATGAGCCAGGCCCTACAAGCGCTGATAAGTCATGTGGATGCTCAGAGCAACTTGTGTGACGGAAATCAGATGAGCTGTCTGATCAAATATTGTTGCAAATACTTCGTGAGAGAGAAAAATTTTTACACTTTAAGATCAGGGGAAGGTCAGGTGAAACAGTTGTAAGAAATCAACCACAGAAGACAAAGCAAAAGATGAATTTCTTAAAGGAAAAAAAAATTCAGGTAAGGATGTTTCTGCTCCAAAAATCAAAAACAATCAAAAATAACCTGTTCTTCCTTATAACTAAAAGGCTGTATGAGAGCCAGTGAACATCAGAATTCATTGTATTCCTCCTGGCTGTTCTGGTTCCTGAAATGCTAGCTGATGAATCAGAGGGTATTTTTTGTCCATCCTGAATTCCTGGCACTCTAGACACCCATACTGATGATAAACTGTCACATAATTTTTCCCAGTTGTCAGGTGCTTGAGGCAGCCGTCATAGATTCATCCAATACATCACTCTCTGTAATCTGGAAGGCCAGATAGTTATACAGACAGATGGGCAGCGTGTAGGGAGTTGACTGGTCACTTCCCACTTCCGTTCATGGGTCAGGTCCTCATTCCATCAGCCGTCAGCTCCCCGGGACGTGGCTGTATCGGGCTTGCCGGTTTGGAGACCGCCTGGCCAGTTGTTGGAGCTGGCTGAGTATTCCAAACTCCAGAATTCCTTCCCACTTTAAGCAGAGTCTTTCTATGTATTTGAAATTAACAGAGTTAAAACCCAGAAAAAAGTTTTTATTTCAATACATTAAGGCTTGTTATGGCTGGCTTGGTTAACCAACCAGAGCTGCCCGTCACAGTTCAAAGGTGGAACATTTACTTCTCATGTGCGGGAAGCGGCTCTGGTTTGAAGCTCTCAACACAGCAGCAAAGCTTTGGGTACTGTTGTCAGCTCTAAACCAAGCCTCTTCAGCTCTCGATGGTGTATTTCAGTGCTACCACTTGCAATTTTAGCAACTCCACATTTCAATCAGTAGCAAACCAATATAGCAGGAAAGTCTTTTCAAGTTCTTGTATTATCACAGCAGTCATTCAAGGCTCCTTGGCTATTCCCTGAAGAACAGATATATTTACTGGAGTGGTTTCCGTTAAATCTCATCTCTGAGAAGTTAGTTTTCTTCTATAGAACTTTCCCTCTGAATCGTGTGTTTTTTCTACATGCATGTGTATGGTAGCTGTTGGAAACTCTTACCTGTTGGGTGCAGCATAGAGATAGCTGCATTTTTTAATCTGGGAGAATGACTCCTGGAACTTAATTTTCTCATGCCTTGCATTGAAGCCTTTTGGTATTGGCAAAGCACTTTGAGATCTCTCTGTTCACGAGAGTGTTAGACAGAAAACTCATTGCTCACTTCTATAAATCATAGAACTATAAAGTGTTACGTTGGCAGAAAGAATATTTTAAAATATTAGATTTATTAAAAACGTGTGTTTAACCTACCAAGAAGTCAGTCCTAGCAATGGAGTCAGTAGGCCAAGTTCTGCTTGTGTTATTGTTGCAGCCTGAATATGTTGTGACTGGATGTTAAATAGATATGCATTTGCTGGAATAACAATTACTGCATGTCTGAGATTGCAAACAGTTTTCCTGAGTTAAGAATTGCTAGTAACATGAGTGAAGAGAACCCAGACATAAATGTTTCTAAGGTATCCACCTGCTCTGGGTAAAACCCATTCACTTAAGGGAAAATGTTCCATTCCTGGCCTGCATTACTAGAGCCTCCTTCTCTTTCCTCCTCCCTTTTTTTTTTCCCAGCTTAATCTGACATGAACCAGTCTCATTAAATGTTATTCTGCAAAGGGAGAAGCCCTGCGGTACCTGTCTCCAGTCCCTGCTCAGCTCTGCTCATGGAGGAGCCATCCTGCCCACTGGCTGTTTTGGAGGCTGCAGGCCCTGTACCATGGAGCAGTCGGAGATCACCTTTCAGCTCTACCAGGCAGTTTTGTCAGTAGAATTTTAGCCAAGTGATTTTTGCTTTGGTCAGGATCGTTCTATTTCCCTAATATTGGTGTTACCTCGGAGACTTACCTCATTGAACACACAACAAACTCCGTGTGGAGAATTTCAAGTGAGGTGTAATGTGGGTAATCCTCTTTCAGGAAGTAAATTTCAAAAGAACTTTATTGGTTTGGAATAATATTATGCGAAAGTTACTTCTGTCTTTGCAGCATTGCTCCCTTACTCCAGTGGAGCAGCAGCACTTGGGCTGTGCCTTATAGTGAATGCTCTGAAACAGCTTGTGTTGCCACACAGTCAAAGACTAGAGAGTTAAGAGCTGGGCAGAGAGCTGGGGTTGTTTTGTTTTGTTTTCCTCTCCTAGAAACTGGCTAGCAGCCATAGCAGTGCTAGGGCATAGCGTTAATTTATTGTTCGTTATTAGAGGATTTTGGAGGACTAGCTGATTTGCTAATTGCGAGGACTGATGACTCTGTTGATTCTTCCCCTGGCAGTGGGGCAGTCGCTGCAGCCAAGGCTCGTGCCGGGGAGCGGAGTGAGTCCTGGGGAAGGCCGGTGGGAGCCCTTGTGTAACATGTTCTGTTCTTGGTCATGTCGAAAGTCCATGTGTCAAAAGCCCATTTATTTCTGGTGCCTGTTGTTTCCACACAGAATTAAGATGCATAACTTGCTTTAGATTTCATAAAGTATTTCTGCTTCCTCCTCTTTAGAACTTTTTAATGAAAGCACTTGCTAAGTCAGCTCTATGTTGCATTTGGTTTTGAAATAGCTCTTGGTTGCAGAATTTCAAGGAAGACAGTCTTGGATTATCCCAAGCTTGTTGAAATGTTTGTTAGATAAACATTGCATATATGCTTTATATTTTTTGTATAATCTTTCCTTATAAAATTCAACTTTGATGCTTCTTTGTGGTAACTAGACCAATATTCATCCAAAAGCAAAATAATATTTTGTCAGTGAAACTGAGCAAAACCATTTGAGGTTCTCTTGGAAGATTTCTGATCATTATTGCAAAAAGAGAACCTCAGAGTTTGGACATAAGTAGCTGGTTCTGGTCGCGTGTGGCCACATTTCAGCAGGGGCTCCAGGACCCTCCTCTCCGGAGGAAAGTGCTCCAACTCCGCTGTGCGTTCTCGCTCTTGGAAGTGCAGCTTCTAAATCGATCACTTTCGCCCTTCTATGGCATGTAATTTCCTGAGGACATTTCAGTCCAGTTCTCCATTAATGACCATGATAAATGAGCCATGTTATCATCAGGAGAAGGGAGGCAAAGGCGGCAAGACCACCAGGAGCCAGGACTGCCAATTTATGCACTGCTACCAGTGCATCACTGATATCACACTAAGTCATCCTGGTCAAAGATCTGACCCTGGGACCTGGAATTTTCTGCATTAACCCCTAGAGTTTGCACCTCTACCAAATAGCAAGTTCTTATTGCCCTATAAAAAGGGCATTTACTGCGGTATTAAAACATGACTAGCTCAAAGAGAGAACATTTATAGTGTTATTTTACATCTCTTTGCACAAGAATAAAGGAATAAAAAGTGCAAGGCGGCAGAAAGTCAGACCCTGTGTCTTTTCTATTCCTCATTATTTAAGAGTGACAAACCTTTCTGCTGAACACCCACACCTGGCGCTGCACTATTCTGAGCACCTTGCATGCAAGTCTCATTCTTTATATTGTGGAGCCAGCTTTAGACCCTGCCTTTTCAAAGCATTCACCTGCTAGGCACCACTGCTATCAGCATCACAGACCCCCCTTGTTTAGAGTTGGATCCTGACAGGGATGAAGACCCTGACACAAACCCTACCTCCTCGTGGCAAGCCTTCATCTTGTGCCCTTTGAACCTCCCCTTTGCCGTTGGCAGCACGTGAAGGCTTGAGCACACGTGGCAAAGTGGCTGAGTGCAGCAGAGGCAGGAGCAGGTCGTGCAGCTCCCGTGTGAAAGCTGACTCTCCGTTACCTTGTTCCGTGTTGTTGCTTGTGCTGATGCAGAAGCTACCAAGATGCATGGGCCACAGGGCCAAACATGGACAGGAAGGGACAAGTGACAGGGGTGTCTCTCGGAAAAATCTTACTTCAGAGGTTTGGTCATAGCGACTATGGCATTTCTTTGGAGAGACTTCAAAGAAGACTTCGCAGAGAGGCTGCACGTGTAGCACTGCTGGGGCTATGCTGTCCTCTGATGTCTTCCTGGAGAAACGAAGATACCTGAGAACATCCGTGGGACGGTTTCAGTGGGTAAATATCTGAGGGCTCCTCTTTCAAGGGGAGATTGTGGGTGAAGCGTTGAGGGAAGGAAGGCTAATCTGAGCCAGTGGTAATGTTGTGAACAGCATTACCCTAAATGAATGTGTGTGCAGCAGCTTGCAGTTACGCCAGCATGTTCAAGAGCTGCTAAGCTGGTCTCAATGGGGCTATGCTGCATATTGGGCTCTCCTTGCTCATCCCTGGAGAACAGAGTTCAAGTCTGCTGCTGAAGAAAGGGTTTCTACTATCTGAAATCCAGCCAGTGTCCTGGTCCCTGATAGCTTTCTGAGTCTATTACCAGAGTGCTTCAGCTAAATCTGCGGTAGGGCTGCTGCAATTTATTTCTGAAGGAGAACTGGCTCTGCAGTCTGCAGATTGGGAACGGAAAGGTGATGGAGGCCAGGCCTGATGATTGGACTTAATGACCATATAAGTTGAAGAGCAGCAGAGAATTAGGTCTTCTGGGAACCCAATTGTATTAGAAAATCTAATATGAAATTTGAAGAAATGCGATCTGAACGATGTTGTTAAGAGGAGAAGAAGGACAGAAGAACATTTCTGGGACATGCATTAAAGCCACTTCTTTTAAAGCTATCAGAGCTATCAGTGACCAGGTGCTGTAATATCCCAGTTGAGTTTGTCTCGTCTATTTTTGTAGTATTTTGTCTCATGCCAAACTTCTCATATTCATGACGTACATGCATTTTCAGTCAGTCAAGAAATTATTTCTGAAAGTGTCAAAACCCTGCTCTTTCTGGGCACCTAGTGGTGAGCCAGGCCCAGGAATGTCAGCTCCCCTCCCAAATGAGTCTGTGTTTCCATCTTTTCCTGCTCCAAAAGAGGGAGCCCAGGAACTTGGCCTGGTGATACTAACCCAAAGCCTAGCTGGGCCCTAGTTTATCTCATAGAATTTCGGTATGTACATGTTTCTAAGAAATTTCAGGCTGCAAAAATATAGCAGTGGCTAGAAAACGAAGGTTAGCTTATTTGTTCAGCTGTGTACTTTGATTTGTAAGCTATTTATTAGCCGCTTTTTTGATTTCTTTTCCTCAGCGTTTCTCCACGCTGAGTTTTGTGCTCACTGTCGGTTAAGAAGCCTGCGAGCTTGAGCAGGGCTGTGCTGGGCCCCGGCCGGCTGCACGTCTAAGCCGTGGGCGGGTGAGCGCTGGTGCTGCTCAAGCCTTGCTGAGAAACCAGCACAGACAGGAATGGAGCGGGGCTTGTCCTGCTAGAGCTCTAAGCTTGCAGGACTTGATCTGCACTCCCAAAGCTGGGGATTTTTTTATTGACTTGACTGTGAACTGACCAGGCTTTCACATTTATTTGATTTTGTAATGGCACTTCCTGAGTGCCATAAAGGATTCCCACCTGGAAACGCAACTTGTAATGGCCTTTGGCAGCTGCTGTTACTAAACTGGTGGTGAAACAAGAAAATGAAAATTACTGCATATTTAATTGGAACTTCTCTGCTGTTGTCCATCTGATAACAATGGGTCTTTGGCTTCAAAACATAACAATAAAATGATTCTCTTGTAGAATCCAGTTACTGCTGGCAGTATCTGTAGGCTCTGTATTCAACTAATTGGAGTTTGAGCCGTGTTTCCAAAGACATAGCTTGATGTAAGTGTTTTGTGCACTCGGAAGGAGCCCTGGCTATTCCTGGGCTTCCGAGGCTGATGGTTGTGCCGTGCGACAGCACCTGGAGGAGGTGGCAGCACTTGTCTCTGTGCTGTCCCCATCAGTCTGGAGCAGGAGGAGGCAGGGGCCGCTGCGGGTGCTGCCAGGAGCAGCCGAGTCCTGCTGGGCCTTGCAGGCTCCAGTTCGCTCCATAGCCTGTGCAGATCCTCAGAGAGGAACCCTAAACCCAGCCCCTTGTTGAGTTCACAGAGCTGAATCGCGTGGTTGGAGTGTGTGAGCAAGATCTTGAAAAAAAAACCTTTGGATAGTGTTAATGTGAATTATGAATCCCCTTGCTAGCCAAATCACCTGAGTGTTTCCAAGGGCATTAAAAATGTAAACCCGGATGTCAGGAATGACTGCCTTTCCCTAGCGGTGTCTTTGTGATGCCCAGGCTGCTGCTGAGGAAAGGCATAAAATAAAATACGGGGTCTCTTTGGAGTTCAGTAAACGCCAGTAGCTGCCCTGTCCTTTGGGAGAAGGAAGCAGCAGTGTTTGCTTGCTGGGTTGTGCACCGGTGTGGCTGGGGAAAGCGAGGGCCGTGTGGTGCCGCTGCCCAGGGTGCGAGCCCTGGCATCCCTGCCTGCCTTCCACCTGGTCTTGCTTCAAGCTCCTCCGATCTGTTGCTTTAAACTGCATTGCCGCGGGAGCCTCCATGGCACGTTGTCCTTTGCAGATGGATGAGGATCTTCTCTATTACTGCTACTGCAGAACAATAGCCCGCGCTCTGCGGGGAGAAGAGCCCGTCCCTGGGGAAGGCTGTGCGTCCGCAAACAATCGCGACGAAGAGACGCGCTGCAAACGGCCATCACTCACTCCGCTGACAGAGCAACTCTTGTTTGCAAACTGCACTACATCCTTACAGTGAAGGCATTGTCATCTGCAAGAATAATGTTTTTTAACCTCCAGAAAAAGAAACAATTACTGCAGAATACATATTATCCACACACTTAAGCAGCCCAGAAGGCATTTCTTGGCAAAATAAACAAAAGCTAAAATTCAGCAGTAATACTGTTTCTATAGAAGCAGCAAGTCACAGGGCCGTCCCTTCACAATAACCTGGAGGATGCAGGAGAAGAGCAGGCTTGGCAGCCCGCCTGCCGCAGTGGCAGCTTTCGGTGGCGCGTGCACATGCGTGTCTGTGTGTGCAGGCAGCGAGGGGTCGTGCGCGTGTAGGTGGGCCTAGCCCAAAGCTGGTTCCTGGTGCTTCTGAAGGGTCCCTGTGGCTGCCCGGGCTGAATGCCTTTGCCAACCTCTTTTGTTTTTCCCCTTTTATTTCAAGGAGCTGGTGGTTATTTTCCAAGCACGGGTGATTTTGTGATGAGGTGCTCTGCGTATTCTGCACACGCTCATGTTGGGTAATGGGAAGAGCCACGTGTGGCTGGTGCCAAGTACGTGCGCGTTGCTGCTGAATGCCTGCGGCACTGGCAGTGTTGCCGAAACTGCTGTTTCTAGAAACAAATGCACCCAATTTCAGACAAGAGTTAGGAGCTTAAATCTGCCTGCTCATCCTCTGGCTCAGCCAAAACACTCCCCAGCAAGCTCATGTCCTGTGTGGGTTGCATGGTGGAAAGGGTTGGTGTGTGACCACAGTATTTCCAGCAGAGCAACACAGTCTCTCCCATGTTGCTCCAACCAGTCTCACTGGCTGTTCAGAAGATACCCTCGATTCCATTTCCAAGTAATTGTTTACAGCTACAGGCGGCTCTTTACTCATATATGGTCTCCTATTTTGTTTGTTAGAATTCCACTGCAAAATAATTACTTGGTGTCATGCTGTTCCCAGAGATGGAAGGAATCATCTTGCTTGCAGGTGCTGCTTGGGGCAGAGCAGCCTGGCCGCGTGTGACCAGTGATGGCATCCTCTCATCAGCTTGAAATCGGGCAGAACTGTCACTGATTTTATTTAGCTATTGCAAGCCCGGCACTGTGCAAACCTCCATCAGGAAAGGCGTGTGGGCGCTGCAGTGATGTGGTTGCACTGAGTCCTCCTGCAAGGTGCGAATTTCACTCTGAATCTTTCATATGCTGTAGTCAAAAATAGCAATAAAAGCTTGCAGGAGTTAGGAGGATGTCCTGCATCCAACAGCATATAAACCCATATTGGGATATACGTTATATTTGGGTTATATGCTTGCAGTATTTAATTTTGCTCTTTGGCATGATACCTTGGCTGTGGAGACAAGCTGAATTTTGAAGCTTAGCTAAGTTGCATTTCAGGCGCTTTTAAAAAAAAAGTATGTATAGATGAATACAAATATTTGGGTTTGTTCAGGTGCCCTTCACTAGTGCATCGGCCCTGGTAGTAACTCCATGTGTGACACAGGATGAAAGGGTTGGTTGCATCCTGCATTCCCATGACAGCAGGGTTTCCGTACTTAGGTAGTAGTTTTCCATCTTTTCCATGGATCAGAGTCTCTGCAAGGAAAGGAGCAATTACAGTAAAGCAATGAGATTAGTTTAGTTCATTCTTTGAAAAATATTTGTCTTTTTTGAAGTAGCTGTGCAGTAATAACTTCATTGATGATGTAGTTATTTTTACAGACTGAGATATGTAAAAAAAATAGCGAGTGCTGTGCTCTCCTTGTGGGGCTGGTGAGGGCTAATGATGAGGTGAGCCCAGCCCTGAGCTCTGGGCATCCCTTGCGGAGATGAGGGAGAATTACTGGATACCTCCTTGCTTCCCTGACAAAGGAGGAGTGGCGCTGGGTCCTCGGGGTGCACGCTCGCCCCACATTGAAGATGAAGAGGGAAGCTGTGGTTTTTGTTGGGAGCTCCCACTGCAGCTGGGTGAGTGCCCGGCAGCTGCTCTGGGCTGTTTGCTGCAACACAGCGGAGCGGGCAAGGAGGCTTGTGCAGCTGGGAGCCCCGCGACACCGTCCCGTGGCAGCACCCGCATCATCATCCTGCGGCAGCAGCATCCCACAGCAGCACCCATGGTATCATTCCGCAGCAGCACCCACAGCGGAGGTGCACCCAGAGTGCCCACTGGCCAACCACAGCCCATGCATCATGGTTTATTTGTAGCCATGAATGAAGCACTGCCAGGAACATGGGATGTGGAGCTCGAGTTCTCAGGGTCTCATTTTCTGTGTCAGTTGAGGATAGATTACTAAATGAGTCACTATGATCTGAAAAAGGTGAATTTCTGTCTCTTGATCTTGCCCTTTTCTTCCATCTGAGGAATAGAAAAAATATTGCAGAACAGGCTGGGCTTCATCTAATTAAAAAACACTTGCTCTCAGTGCCTCAGGAGTTGACTCCAGAGTTTTAGCTGCATTAAACATTCAACCCCGATGAGTTATACCGGGTATATGGAAGCTCTGTGATTGCTCTATTGAAGTCAATTGTCTTCAGCTTGAAAAATTTGCACCAATCTTGCCCTATGATTCATTGATTTAAATCGATTTCCAAAGGAACATCTGCAAGAATTACAGGATTATAAAAATGAACGAATAATTTTTCTCAATCTATTGTTGATAGGACTAGATGAGGGTGAATGATTTACTCCTTGGCAATCTTTAATTCTGTGTGTTAATAGGCTGGGTGAAATCCTTCGTATTTGCGCCAAGGGATTACAAGATGCTCCAGTGAATCAGCATCAACCCCAAATGAACGGGTGCCACGAGGCCGCCTGTGTGGGGATTTCCGCTGCTCCAGTCAAGCAGTTCTCTGGAAAGATTTGCAGTGGCATACTCGGTTGCTACAGATATCCCTAGGCTTCTGAGAAGGAGAAGGATGAGAAGGAATCATGAGAAGGATGTAGTGATACTGATGTTGTGGAATTCAAATTTAAGAGTGGTGTAACATCCATAAGAAATTTATAAAGCAAACTGCAGCTATTAATGGCTATGAACAACTGGCATCAGCTTTGCCGTGAAAATTACAACTCCAACAAAGGGAGTGAGAGGTGGAGGAAAGTCCACAGGCTTCATTTATTACTTATCCCCATAATGGTGAAAAACAACTAAGAGAGGGAAAAAAAAAAAAGCCCAGAGCACGAGAAAGGAGCTGAGGCTGGCGCAGGGCTGTGCAGCAGCTGCCCCGCGCCTGCAGGACGAGAGGAGGAGCAGGTCGTAGAGCCAGCCCACTACTGAGTGAGAGGGAAAACAGCGATAAATTATTAATTTGAGAAGTTGGAGGAATATAGCTATGCTCAAATGACTTGTTTCTGCCAGTAAGGAAATATACTCCTAATAGTTTCCTAACAGCTTCCCAGCAGTCGTGTTAATTTGATTTGTCTGGAGAAAGGCAAGAAATGGGTAATCTGAAAACCTTTAAAGTGGATGGAGATGGATTCTGTGCTCCAAATGATCTGCCTCAGCGTCGGGTTTGTAAAAGCATCTATGGCCGTTTGCCATGACCCCGAGAGATGCACGGAGCAGTTTGCTGGGTTTCTGGTACCTCTTTGGAGAAGTGTAGATTTACCTGCAATGAGATAGTCCTCGCTCTGACCCACTTGGGGCTGCGGAGCTCGGGACTTGCCTTTTTGGTAAAACCTGCCCTTTGTGGAGCACTTGCTATGAAAAAAAGCCTAGAGGGAGAGAAGTTGCCTCACTGTCTGGGGTATATATAAGGCTGCCTCTGCTTTAATTTAAAAAGAAAGTCTTCTGCAAACTGCAGCTGTGCTTGTCAGCATCTGAATGATACTTAGAACCCTGAGAACAAAATACTTTAAATGTGTGTAGGGGGAAGAGATACTGAGGTAAACTAGAGCAGGGAGAGCATGGGGCCCAAGGGGAGTCCCGTGGCACCGTCGGTGCTGGCCGTGGAGGTTTCACTCCGTGTGCTCCTGTGGCCCTCGGTCCTGGGTTCCTCTGCGCCTCCGGAGCGTCATACATGAGTAGTTGCAGTGCCGGTTATTTTACATGTCTTCAAAATACCCTTTCTAGGTCCCAAATCACAATGCCAGTTGCAGGAGCGCAGTACTTGAAGTTAAGATGGGCCAGGGTCAGACTTCTGTGTTAGGTGAACTGTGAAAAATCAGCTCTCTGGAGGAAAAGTCACATTCAAGTTCCTGCTGTTGCTTTTAATGGAAAAAGCAGTCCATAAGGCTAGATGTATTCCTGGAGACAGCAGCATCTTTGGGCTGCTTTGATTTAGTTTGAGGTAGCTCAAGGGATGTTGTTTGGAGAAAAGTTGAGTGTTTTCTTCTTAGTAAAGATTTGCATTTTCAGGATTCACTTAGCAACTGTGAAAACTGAAAGCTTATGATTTTTAAAATGAAATTCTTACAGTACAGTAATCATAATGCTAAATTTCTACCAGTAAAATATACAGGTAGTGATCCCCTTCCTGCCAGCTTGGTAAAAGGAGAGCAAGGAAGGGGCCGTGAGTGGAGGGCAGGAGCAGTGCCTGGTCTCCCCGCAGTGCCCAAATCTCCTGAGCTCCCTAATTAACAAGCTTCACCTCAGATCCTAGTGAACCTACTTTGGACATCTGCGAGATGATAGGGAGTATATTTCAGTCCTTTCACATGCTTTGGGAAAGATGCAGGCTTCATGTAGAAAAGGAATGGAAAAATAAAGAGAGGGAGGTCCTAGCTGATTATATTGTTTTTACTAAAAACAGACACAGGGTTTTTGCAGGTCTGTTGTTTGAATTGTAATCTATTATAAGGACTTGAAAGTAATAAAATACCAATGGTAATCACTGCATAAATTCCCTCCCTTAATTTTCTACATAACGGGCAATCCAAAGCAGTATCAATTATCTTGTACTCGGCCATTTGCAGAGGTAGCACTAAAGATAATGACGATGTTCCTCATTGCAAATTCTATTATCTCTAAAAAGAAACAGTTAATTAACCCCATAAAACCATTAGTAGGTCGTTCTCAGTATATAGGAGGCATCTGGATTCTGGGAGCAATAACTTCTGCCAGGAGGAGCTGGCAAGCTGGGCTTCAGGTTGTCAAGAGAAGGCGTCTTCTTAGAAGCCATGAGAATAGCCAGTGTGCTGATGGTGGCTGTTGGGGTGAAGGATATTCCTGCAAGGTGGTGGCAGGACCAGCATCCTGGAGGGGTGAGATGGAGCACAGCTGATGGCAGCAGGTGGGCATTCATTGCACTGCTGCCATGTCAGCAAATTGCCTTGCAAGCTAACACAAATAACTTACTCTTCCTACAGAATAATGTCTTTGAGTCAACTGGGATGATACAAGTGCCACATATTTATGTTTCTGACAGTATGGGGTGGAATGTGAAAGGTTGTCATACTTAGTCACGCAATAGAAAAATGTTTTGTTTAGTGTAACTTTCCTTTAAAAAAAAAAAAAAAGTTTATCCCAGGGGTTAGTCTGGATCAAGCAACTAAACAAGAGGGTTTCTTTACTATTTATTTGGCAAGGAGTACAACTTTCCAGATTAAAAACTTGCCAAAACAAGGAAAGACAAACTAATGTAAAAAGTAAACCAGGCAATGTTGATTTTAGGAGTAAAAAGGGCCAGGTATGTTTCTCTAAGGCTGTATGTTCAGCTCTTCCAAAAAGAGAGAAGCCTGAGAGCAGCCCTCCTCTCCTCACGCCTTTGCCCCATGTTCCACTCCACTGTATTCATCTTCTGCACAAAGTAAGGACTTTTTATTATTATTTTGGAAAGGCTTTTATCAACTTTTTGTAAGTTATTTTATTGATGCTGGGAGAAATTAATCTGCTAACCAGATAAAGAGAGTAGTATGTGGCGCATTTAAACTTTTATTTCCCTGGCTTTCTCCAGAGTCAATTGGATTCTGCCTGCAGATGCCTGCTTAATTCACCGAGGTTTCTGAGGGGATCACATACGTCATTCCCAAGTTATTATAGTTCATCCAAAACAGCAGATGCAGTATCTCCAGATTAGGGAATCATTAAAGGCTGTTTTGACTTAAACTTTTATAGCAGAAAATGATCTTTTTCAATGGGATTTAAATCTTACTGTATTTAATGATATATAGGGAAATACTATCAATTTCTGTAAAATTGAATAGGCATTATAAATCTGTAAGTGAATCTTCCAGTAGCACCCATTCTCTTCTGCAGAATCGACCCTGATGGGTTTTTAGAATAATACTGCCAAGCTTCTATGAGCCACATCCCTTTGGCCTTTTCCACTTCTTCTCTGACAAAGGTGCTTTCTGTCCAGGGAGGGCAGCAGGTGCCTGGCACCTTCAGCAATTGCTAGAAGGGACAAGGAGAGAGTATTTGTGTTGCAGATTCCCATGCATCTACATGAAGCTGCTGTGCTTAGGAGTCGAGCGGACAGGGATGGGCAAGAGGCAGGAGAGGAGGTCAGGCCCGAGTTGGTCGTCACAGCTCCCGCTTCCCTCAGTCTGCTGGGTACTTTCCCAGGGGCAAAGGGATGGCAGGGACATGCAGGTCCCACCATCTGCTCCAGGGCGCTATGAAACTCTAACTCCCACCCAGGCAGGACAGAAAGGTGATGAGGGTGCAAGGGAAAGCAAGCACGAGTGCCTGGCAGGCGCTGCAGAGGAGGTCGCTGTGCCGGGTGCCTGCCTGCCGGTTATCGCACTGCGGAGGCGCGTAGGAGATAAGCTCGCATGGTGGCTGCTCTGTGTCGAGCCTCTCTGAGGAGAAGGGCTAATTAATCACTCTGCAAAGCGGCAGCACAATTAGCAGTACTGCTGTCCTCAAGCCTGCGAGCTGCAGCGTGGCTGGGCGCCACAGAAAGTCGTGGCCCCAGGCTCCTTGTCCCGGAGCAGCCCTGTCCCTGTTGTCACCAAAGGGGGCCCCGATGCCGTTGTGAACCAGGCGTTCCAGCTCCCACAACTCAGTGTGGCCAGGGTGTTCCCTGGCTGACGCCGTGGACGCGAGGCCGTGAACCTGGGGATCTTAGTCTTCCAAGTACTGCACTGAATTCCTCATGCAAGCAAAGCATTTCTTAGTCTTGTCTCTGATGCAGTTGTATTAATACTAATAGTCTTTCTATTTCACCACTTTGGAGATCTTTTTAGGTAGTAAAGCTTCTGGTGTCTGTAATGTGATTTTATTGATCTTTTCAGAGTTTCTAATATAGTGGGGGCTCGCTGAGCTGTAGGTATTGCCATAATTTCATCAGCAGAAATAATGTTGGGTGTTTACTGATGAGTTACCTTCAGTAGCCAAACTGGAGATAACTTATGCTGGGTTTCCAGCGAATTTTGATGTTATTTGGTCTTGCGTCTCTTGACTTTGTGTTTATAATCCTGATGCGTATATTCTATTAATTTTATGTTGAAAGAATCCTTTCAAATAATATTCTAAAAATGGTTGTCTGAAGCAAGGGAAAAAAAGAATGTTCCCAAAACATTAGCCATCTGGATGTTTCTGCTCCACCACCTGAGTGCATTTTATATGGCATATGCATTAGAGAAAGTCTCTCCTTCTGTCTTTTCCGCCTTCAAGATGATGGTAAGAAGCTTTTTGCTTAAATGAAATGCTTATTTTACTGTATGAAGCATAGAAATACTATTTTAATGTTTGTGCTTCAAATGCTCCGTATCTTAAAATCTCGAAGAAAAATACCCATGTAGGAGGAGGAGTGAGTTGTATTCAGCATACTGGTAGCATGCCTGAGATGTGAAAAACCTCTGGAAATCACCTGGGGAGATCCCATTTTCCATGTAAACAGGTTCCCCGTGTGTGTTGTTGCTCTGATTGAGCAGTAAGGAGGAGCAGAAAGCGGCCAGGGCAGTGGCAGGAGGAGAAGGCTGGAGTGGAGGTGCTGTGGTGGGTGCAGGGGCTGCAGGTGCGGGTGAGGACGGGCAGTGCGTCCTGCTCCCCCTGAGGGCAGGCACATAATTTTCTTTCTTCTGTTCTTGTTCGTGCTTTTATGCTACATAGTTGGCCTAGTAGTTTTTTGACCACTTTAGGTGTTCAGAAAGTATTTCATTCTCCAGAGAGAGGTGCTGTGCGGCTGTACAAGTATGTCCCTGCCAAGGCAGCGTGTGGAGCACTTACCTGCTTGCTACAGGGCTATAGATGCAGGCTGTACTTGTCCCTTCCTCCCTGGCTATAAATCTCTTCAGTCTCTTTAGGCTCTTGCAAAACCAAGAGCAATTAACACCTCCAAAAATCAGTGCTTTACTGTCCTGCTTTACTGCCGTCAGGTTGTATGAGGAGGCCACCTACTTCTCGGCCTGGAACAGTGATTAATCATATGCTTTTATTGCTCCTAACTTGTCTGACCACTTTAACAGAGAGGAGTAAATAGGTCACATCAGTGTATCCCGCTTGGTGATGTGAGCTGATATAACCTGATGCGTGCGGGTGCATGAGTCGCACTGCATCAGCGCTATCCGAAAGGCACCCGCACAGGTCGCGGTGCTGAAGGCAGCTTTGGCAGAGCCCTCTGGTCGGTGGAGCTGGGAGTCATAGCTGATCATTCAGCTCATCTTGAGTGTTTTTGGAGGAAAATGTAGTCAACTGCACACTGTTTGTCTTCACACTCCCAGCTCACTCACAGGTGATCAGAGCACGAAATAAAACTAAAATATCCCAAGTGTAAAATCACACCTTTCTGCATGAGCTGGGAACGTGGAAGCCAAGATTGAGAGCATCCTGGGTCACATTTCAGCATATTCTTATTCCACTATGGGCAAGAGCTTGGCGGCAATCCCTAGCTACTGCATTTAAGAGCTTACCATTCAAGTGAAGTTACTAAAAGCATACTTTCAAGTTGCCAGAGCTGGCTATCCCTCTTATCTTACTTAACCCAAAAATATTTTGGTTTCAACTGTCGAGCTAGCCCCAGGGTGGAGTGGGAAATGCAGCCGGTGATGTGCTAGGGTGTCAGGGAAACAGGGTTCAGGCTTGTCAAGTCCAGGCATTGCAGGAAGCCCTCGCAAGGGAGAGGCCTTAGGGGTTTACTAGTCAGTAATTATGAGAAATTCTTAAAAATTAAAATGACACTTAGGTTCTATTGTATTAAGTGTGTACACATGTTATTCTGAGGATACGAATGAGGGAGATTTTGTAGAAAATATCTTTTGTACAATCAGAAGCATGGAAAATGTGACCTCTTTGAGGCAGACTCTGTTTTTGTCTTTCCACATCATGTTTTCTAGAAAATAGAGATCATTTGTCTGGCATTTGGTCAGCAAACTCTGATTCACTGTGTTGTAAATAAACACTTGCTCTTAGCAGGATTACAAATATCCATTATATTATGGAAATTCCAGGGAAAATCTCCATCCCTTGTAGTATCTAGAGAACAGTGGGATATTAGCTGATATTAGTGCGTTTGGCACAAGCAGAGAACTGGTCAATACACAATACAGCTTGGGAAGAAGAGGACAGTTTTTTCTTTTTAATCAGGAGCAAGAAACCCGATCTGTCGATTTTAATGTGTCAGGTTTCCTAAGATAGATTGGGTGCAGGGAAAGAAGTCAGAGTTGTCTTTGGACAAGTGTCTGAATGGGCTGGCTGCCGGCTTCAGTCAATCATGAAGTTCAATAGAGGTTCTCAACCTGTAAATGTGCAGGAGCAGGGGATGGCAACCAGGTTGTGTCCCTGTCAAATTAGTGGGCCTGGAGTACTGATAAGCCATCAAATCCTTCAGACCCATTTGAAATGGAGGCCCTTCAAATGAATGGAAATGAATGGAAATGGATAATGGAAATCACTGACTTCAACAGAGATATAATGTATTTAGTTTACATGTTTCTTAATGGAAATTGATGGTCGTCATTTTGAATTTAATGGAGTTCCTGCAGGTGTGTTGGAATGTAATAGAAAATAATATTCTGTAATTGAAAATCAATTGAGATAAATTCTATTAATAATTAACATTGCTATCTCAGAACTGTCTGATGTCTATAATTTAGTGCGGGGGAGGGGGGGGGAACCACCTATACAGCGAGGTGAAGTCGCTCTGGGTTTCTCTGTGTCCCTGACCAGGTCGTCCCTGGAGGGCAAGAGAAGGATCCCCCTGCACGTGAGCAGCAGTGACTAGACCCTGTGCTACAGGCACTGACTCGTTGCATTTCTTTCCCATTATTCATGGAGTCGCTTGTTACCTTTAGCTCTACAATACTGAGCAATCTGAAATACCCAGTGAGAAATGTCCTACTTTGGTGCTTAACATCAACAGAACTGGAGTTGAATGAACTGAATTAATCATAGATTTAAAATGAAGCATAGGTCACAGTACCCCATTCCCTCCTTATTCCACAAAAGTAATGCTACTGCCATAAGCATCTATCCAGATCTTTTAATCTTTCTAAGGAAAACCTAGGTTCCAGGGTGACGAGAAAGATAAGGTCCTGGCCTGCTGTATTCCCTCTGTTCTAGGATTGAGGCTCATGAGAGAGATGTTTTCAGTTGCCTTTCTCTTTTTTGTTCTCATATCACCCATCTCACCCAATGTAGATCTCTAGATGTTGGTCCTGCTTCCTGGGGAGTCAGTGCATTTCTAGGCATTGTAGGGCTCAGGCACTTCCACAACAACTCAACATACCAAGCACACGGACGCAGTGTGCCCCACGGCGGCTGGGCCTGCTGCGGAGCGTATCCTAGCCCGCTTCGTCTAGGGCTCTGTGCTGTGCAGATTTGACGTCAGGCAAGACAGAGGCTGCTCCCTTCCCTTGTCTGTTCTTCTGGGTCTCCTAACAGCTGTTCCGAGTGTTTAAAACAATTTGTTTTCTCTGGAGACGTGGAAGTGGTAATGTGCATTGCATGCTTTTCTCTTCGTCCTTAAAGAGAGAAGAAGGAGATGCAGTATTCATTAGCTCTGTGTCCATACAGATTTGTTAAGGAGAGACTTTTTCGGCAGCTGTGTTGTGCTGTAGACTTCCCAGGGAAAAGCCTTTCTGCCCTGTGCCGTGTCGGATACGATGCCATGAGGCCTGCTGCTGTGCTTGATTTCTGTGCTGAATGTTGTTGTAAGGAACATTATAAAAATAACACCAAATTCTTTTACTTTGCACAAGCTGGGGGATGTTTATTCTTTTCAGATAGTATGGCTGGGGCAGAGAAAGCATATCATAATCCAGATTAAAAACGTAGTGAACTGCATTGAGCATTATGTGAAGTCCAGTGAAGCTCTGGGAGTTTGTGCAGCAGCACTTGCTGGCTGTGGCAGTTAAGTTCCCCATGCCATGAACAGCCTCAGTTCCCAGAGAACAGCAGTACAAAATGCATTCAGCTGATAAGTGGTGGCACAGTGTTGCACGTAGTTTAATTGAGGAGCTTTTTCTTTCAGGAGACTTGCACATTAGCAGCATTTAACAGTACAATCACCCATTTTCTATTTCATTTTCAAACTACCAATTCTAAATAATTCAAAAATAATTCCCCTGAATGCAACTTTTGTCAGTTTTTACAATGAGATTATTAAGCAAAGTGTCACTTCTACAGCAGCTCCCTCGCTAATTATACATCCAATCCCGTCCAAGTCCTCCTTTCTTTTTAATTACTCTTTGACATTTGATCTTCACAATTTTAGGGCTACCAGTCATTGGGTTTTTTTCCTGCTTCCTCCACTAAAATGATGAACTGAATTGCTTCTCTCATAGAAACTTCATAAACTCTTCATTGCAGGATAGTTACAGAGCAAAAGCTTCTGCTCGTGCAGTTTGCCTGGGGAGGGACACTCACAAATGCTGTGTGTAGCCTGTGCAGGTTGATTGGTGACGCAGTATAGGAAACTCCTAGTTCTTCTGAACCTGACCTTGCTTTGCCTCATTCAGGCTATTTCATGAAGGGAGGCAGTGTTAATCCTGGGCTTTGGGGAGATGGGACGCAGAGCCCCATGTTTAGCAGCAGTAGCAGGCGCTGCCATTTGAAGGTNGCTTTGCCTCATTCAGGCTATTTCATGAAGGGAGGCAGTGTTAATCCTGGGCTTTGGGGAGATGGGGCTCTGCGTCTGCATTGCCCGTGTTTAGCGGCAGTAGCAGGCGCTGCCTTTTGAAGGTGAAAGAAGTGGCGAGCACTGATCATCACAGATGTTTGTGAGTCCTGGCTTTCTTGGGAGAAGCCATCTGGCTCAGACCTGCCCCAGGTGGATCAGGCCACCGTGGGCTGCAGGGCAGCAGGCAGCCTGCCTTGGCCACGATCCACGGAGGCACCCTGGGGTTAAGACACTTAGCTCTGAGTGCCAGAGCCGGGCAGGACCAGGACGAGGAAGAGCGTGGTGTCCCTAGGCCAGGCGCAGAGTTGGCCTCAGTCTCCCCCATCTCTGTCTTCCCCCATCTCCCTCTGTGCGTCAAATGTAGGTCATGCGGTGGAAGCCCAGCAGGTTGGGTGCTTTGTGCAGTGCTTAGCTAGCACGCTGCTTAATATAAATACTTTGTTGGCAGAAAGTTGGAGCTACTGCTGCTGCAGGAAAGGCAGCGTGCGACAAGGGCAGCTGCGGCGTTCCTGTCTAGCCCCCGTCCTCCCCAGGGTGCCCTGCACTGGGCGTGCTGGGCTGTGCGGGTTTAACGTGCAGAGCTGCCTGGCCCGGCTGCGGTGCTGCTCTCCACTCTGGGGGCTCCCGCTGCGGCCCCTCGCTCCCTGCTGAGCCGCACGGTGCCGAAGCGCCGGTGCCCTCTGACGTGCCTGGGGCTGAACAGGGATTTTCAGCCATACAGTTTTAGTTGTTGGTGCCTAAGCAGCACCAAAACTATATTTAAGGAACTGCGCCTAGGGTTTAATTTGAGTTTGCTATTGAGCTTACTGANTATATTTAAGGAACTGCGCCTAGGGTTTGAGTTTGCTATTGAGCTTACCGGTACTGGAATTATTTATGAGTTCAGACATAAATGTTTCTTCCAGATCTCCAGCCAGACTTTTCACACATGTCTTCCTCAGATTTCAAATACAGTTTGACATTCATTTCATGATGAAATTTTGGTTTCAGCAGCTACTACTTTATGCACCTTATTTATTTAAAAGCAGCTAACTAGCCAGCGAAAGGGCTCTTTGATTAGCGTGCAGAAGCACACGATGTGGATCGATGGGGTAATGTGAAGTTTCTCGTGGCAGTGGATGCGGATGACGCTGTCAGTGTGAGGCCCGTGCGCTCCCCCGCAGTGCCGCAGCAGCACCCGGGCTGTGGGTGCTGGGGAGCGTGTGCGCGCCTCGGCCAGGCCGCGTGCTGGGGCTGCCTCCTGGGACGCCCTGTGCACTGGCACGCGCCCAAGCGCTGCGGGAGGCGGCCGCCTGGCCGCGCGCCGGTGGACCTGTGAGAGCTCCTGAAACGCTTATGTGAAAATGTAGACTAAACAGGGCATTCTGAGCAAACACTGACGTTCTCTGAAAAATGGGGAAAAAAGAGAATAATTGAAATAAACGCCTAGCGTCCACTTTGAAATATTTACTGCAGTGAAAGAAAGAGTAGCTGCCGAACTTCAGAGGGAAATGATTCAGTAGGAAGTTTGGAGGACTCTATTAGAGGTGAAGTTATGACCTTCTTTCCCCTGAGGATGCTGCTGGGTAGCTGCTGTTATATCAGGGCTTATTACTTCTCAGCCTTGCAATGTGACCACAGAGAGCTGCTCACAGGTTGCTCAGCTCACGCTGGTGTTTGCAGTGCGTTGCACCCGTGCGGGTGGTCTCTGGAGTGAGTGTGGGGAGCTCGGTGAATACTCAGAGCATCTCTTAAGCCTCAATATATTTACCAAGTGTGTGGGGATGATCTGTGAAAAACACACATTTCTCCATTGCCTTTCTTTTTGAGTCGTCACCTCCAGTGGCTGCGTGTACGGCAAGGAGTCCACAGGCTCTTATGATCATTTCTCAGTGGTAGAAACAATAATGTGAGAGGCGAAAATAAGCCCGCTGCAATTAAATGAATGCAACTCCTCTCTTCCCTGCCTGCCACTTCTTACAGCAGAATAAAATATTCTGCAAAAGCTGGTACAAATAAATCAAGCAGAGTTGTTCTAAGAGCATTGGAAGCATCAGCTAACTGGGTCTCCATTGCAGTGTGCAGGATTAATACTCCTGGGTGAGGAGGATGACTCTTCTCTTGGGAGGCTCTGGCTCACTGGCTGCTTGGAAGACCTGGGGCACAATGGAAGTGATTCCATTTTTCAGTCCTAAACCTTTTCTTTCATTTATCCTAATGGGAGATGAGAACCTGCTACTGGTTTATCTTCATTTGATGAAATCTCAAAGCACCATTTATATTTCGAAAGCTTACGTTTTGAGAAACTCTGCGGTCGTGCCTGCTATTCAGGTGCGTTCACTACATATTTGAAAAATGCCCGAGATAATTACGGAGGGATAGATGGGAGCTGCTCTAATAGGAATTTTAAAAGTAATTAACTTGGAGCGTCATGAAAACATAGACCTTCTGAGCCTGTGTGTCTCTTGATATCCATGGCAAGGATATCATGTTCTGTGTCAGTTTTTTAAACAAATCAATGCCTCAGGCAAGGAGTACAGTAGAAATCAAATTGATTTAATTCTAAATGAACTGTTCTTTACAGGGGCTTTATGTATATATTTTCTGACAAAGCACCACTTGGATGAAAAGTGCCTTTGCAGATCCTGCTCTTCCACTGAGGTGGATTCAGGTGAAGAAAAGCCCTCTTTACCGTGGAGGCTAGCAGCAGCCTTTCCTCTTCACATTGGGCTCTCTGTGTATGACAATAATAACACTACATGGGAATGATTTTCCTTTTCTGGGGAAAATATGATATTTTCCCATGTATAATATAATGTTGTTATGTGCGAACTACACCGGGCTTTCAAGGGTGAGTAGCTCCAGAGGAGGCAGCTCCGGGCAGCTGGTACCTGTGCGGGTGGCCGGGAGGAGAGGCCGCTGTCTGCGCTGTGCGGGGTCTGCGTGCTGGGGTCTGCTCCCGGCCCACTGGCGCCTGCGGGCAGCGTGGAGCAGCAGGCAAAGCCTTGGCAAAAGGAAGCAAAGCACGGAGCTGGCGAAGGGGAAAGCCCAAGGCAGCACCCGCTGCAGCGAGCACAGCCTTCCGCCTTCCTTCCTTCTTTCTCTCCTTCCTTCTTCCTTCTTGCTGGGCAGCTCCTGGCTGCGGGTCGCATCCTTACCACAGCAGTGCTGCACATCCAGTTGGAAAATCTAATATCAGCGTGTCTGACTGGAGAATCTGATGGCCCTTCAACTGCTAATGCTGGGGCTTTTACGCTCATGATCTGAGACATGGCTAGTGCAGAGACTTGTTTACTTGAGGTGCAGGCAGCTGCTGTGCAGGGAGCTGCTCGGGCAGCAGCAGTTTAAGTGCTGACACTGATGAGGCAAAGCAGGATAGAAAGCCATCCCAGCAGATAAATGTAGGAGAAAAAAGGTCCTTTGGAGATGTTTCCTCTGAAGCGCATCCATTTGCTGAAACAGAATCCGCCGAGGAAGCTCCTGATGCGAGCGCGTGTGTGCGAGGGAGAGGGGAGGTTGGTGGCACCAGGCAGTGCAGGAAGGCAAGGGACATGGCACGGGGCAAAGCCGTGTAGGTAGCGGTGCGACATGCAGCTGTCTGAGGAAAAGGGAACACGGAACAGGAAGGAGGAAACTGCAGGCATTGTCTGCACTCCTTCCTGAGCAAGCGCGAGCCAGGGACAGGAAATTCCCTGCGCAGATGCCAGGTCCCACCAGCACCCTGCTCGCCCGGGAGAGCAGAGCTGTGCGTGGGGGAAGAGGAGCAGTTGGTAGGCAGGGTTAAGCTGTGGCATTTTAGGGGGCTACGTACCCATCCGGCGTATTTGCAATGCAATAACCTTCTTCTGTTGGGGCAGAGAGTGCCCAGGCAGGCGGAGGAAAGGGAACGTGTTACTGTACAGGCAGCTGAGAGGAGGAAAAGCCTGTGAAAACATCAAGACCCACTGCGCATGGTGGGGCCATGGAGCATGATTCCCATTCCGATGGAGGAACCGTCCTGGAGGCCGCTGCAGATGGCCCCAGCGAGGCGCAGCCTCCCCGGCATGCTGGCGCCTGGGCCTGCTCTTCTGCATTGAAAATAATAACTCAGACGTTCTTTCTTTGCAGCTATAAAAGACATTAGTAGGACAGGCTAGGTCAGAAGCACTTGAGCTTTATGGCGTGTCACTTTTCTGCCAGGAAAGTATTTTAATTGTGTTTTGGTGTTGGTGATAAGCGCGTGAGCCACGAGCAGCCGCACTCCTGCACCCTGCGGCAGTACGGGAGGCTGCAGGCGGGTCACTGCGCCTGGCGCCTCGGAGCTGCCAGGCAAGGAATGGCCATGGGGTCGCTCCCTGTGCCCTGCCTGCTCTGGGAGGAACAGCCCTGCCAGAGCAGGCAAAGCGACTGGTGCTGAGTCTAATAATGGATCCGATGATTTTATTAGCTAACGCTTTTCTGGGAGATGGAGAAAAATGTGTGATTCTTCAGTGACAGTGTTTTGTGCAGTAACACCGTTATAGTGTCTTCACCTCCTCCTTGTGCCCCCAGACTTCAGCATCCCATACGGCCTGTGGGATGCAGTTCCCACGTGTTTTGGAGGGGCGGTCCTGTGCAGAGCCGCTCCTGGCAGCACTTGCATTGCTGGGCTGAGCGCGATGGCAGAGCTGCTCTCGCTGTGCGTGAGCCATGGGAGTGTCGCTGCAGATGCTGTCATTTTCTCAGCGCTGTGCGCGCTGATTGCTGGGTGCTGCGGGGAGTTCCAGAGCGCACGGGTGAGCCTGCTGGAGGAGGGGGCCCCAGTGTGGGCAGGAAGAGCTTGCCGCCCTCAGCCGAGCTGCAGCAGGAGCCGAGCGGTTCCTCGCCTCGCTCCCATGCAGGGGATCTCGTTAGAGGGGAATGCAGCCTGCATCTCATCGAGTGTAACCTGCTTATTTGCACTTTTAAAATTCAAATTAGTCATTCTTGAATATTTTTGAGTAGACTGATGAATCATCAGCAGTTGAACTGGTTAAGGCTTTCAGAAAAAACTGTTCTTGTTGAAAACTAGTTTTAAAATGCATTTTTTACAACATAATTATCATGTTGGATATATTTGCCCTTTTTATAGAAAATACTGTGCCTTCCTAAACCAATCCATTTGAAAACCATACAAAAAAGTCATCAAAAGAGATACAAAAATCAGTTACCAAAAATCTTAAGTGCTTTTTGTTTTGCAAATGTTTGTAAGAGCTTCTTTTTTTTTTATTTTTTTCTGTTGAAAAAAGTATCTTGGGAAATGAAATCAGGAGAGAGTCAAAACCGAGAAAACCTTTTGGTCAACCAGCATGTAATCATAATTAGACATTTTCCTGAACATACTGGGGGGTGCTCCTTCTACTGAGCGCATATGGATGTGTCCAAGAGCTCGGCTCGTACACATGCTGGTTTGGAAAATCACCTATATCCACCCTGGCATTCGTGGTGCCGTGTTTGCCATTGTCACCCACCTTAGTGCAGCCCATTGCTAGGCTGGGGCACGGCTCATTTTGTTGCTTTGGGGCTAAGATTAACCTTACAGATGTAAAACTGGGGTTTGGGAAACTTTCTGTCTCTTCCTTCCTTTGCACGAGTAGTTATTGATTTCAGGCTGAATAATATTTTTAAAAAGGATTCAATGGGGATAATAAAACAGGAAGGAGCTTTGCTGTGATATATCAACCTATAATCTGTAAATCAATGAAAAACTTTATTTAATGGTTTGAAACCTAAATGGATTCAATCTAATTAACTCTGTAAGCTGTAAAAGATATTTATGAGAATTAAATTTTAATATGTATTCCCTGAAGGTAAGATAAAGCTGCTTCTTTCTTAAGCACAGATTGCAATTCCTGTTTGTTTCACCCTACCTCTGCGGGGAGCTGCGCGGCAGCTGAGCCGAGACGGCTCTTGCGAGCGGTTTCCCAGACCCCACCAGCCCTTCCCGCCTCCAAAGTACGTCCTTCTCAGGGCGATGACTTGTGCTGCTCCTTTCCTAACCTCAGCAGCCTGACTTCGGAGAAAAACGCATGGAAATGCGTGCTTGGGTAGCCTCCTCCCGCAGCGCTGCCGGCGCAGCGCTGTCAGGCGGGTGCTGGTGGGACCCGTGAGCAGTGCCCAATGGTCGGCACAAGCGCCTGGTCGTCGGCGCACGCCCGGGCTGCTCCATGTGCAGGCGACGCAGCTCTCGGGGCTGCTGTTCCCCTGAGGCGGGCAGAGCCACTCGGCCTGCGACTCCTTCGCGTTGCATCGCGCCTTCAGGCTGAGTGGTAGCTTGAGGCGGATCGTGCCAGTAAGAATATACTTATATAATATGCATACAGAACATATTTATCATTTTTGTCACTATACAGTCAAGCATCTGTTCTCAACTGTGTCAAAATTTATCCTTCAAGGGAGATTCAGATGGATTTATTCTGAATCGATGAGCAGGTAGCCAAAGTCTCAGTTACATTATGTACCAAAGTATTTTCAACGTTTCACCTTTCAGAAACACGGCCCATGTAAAAGCAAGCAAATAAGCACTGCTGTCACAGACAGTGAGGTCTGTTATTTATTATATTTGCCTGGCACCAGCTGCAGTCTTGGTAGCTGCCTTTACAAATGAAATTACATTTCATGTCTCAAAAACACAGCATGTGATCCTCTTTCTGAATGGTTTCTTATTCTTTATCGTTTTCTGTTTTCTTTCTCTAAACGGCAATCGTTGCTCATCGAGGTAAAAGCCATGTGTGTGCTTTGAACTCGCCCCTTGTTTCCATTCTGCCACTCCAGGGTAGCCGCTTAGCAGGAGGGAGTTCAGCGCATTGCTTTTGTTTTGCAAACAGTTGGATCAGTTTTCTTAATTAAGAAGAGTCTTTAGCGTCTGAGCGTCTCCAGCGCTGCGTAAACGCTCTCCAGGTCAGACTGTACTGAACGGTCACCGTGTTGGGGCCGTTCTGAATGGTCCTTCGGAAGAGCCATTGCTGCCCTGGGAACGATGGTGCAAACCTTCACATTACTGATCAGGAGAAATAAGGAAGGAGGCTTGAAAGGATTTGGACTCGGTAGAGACCATCATCTTCTGGAATTTGGAGTTTCAGTGAAAATGGAGTGGGGCCATTAGTGCTGTTCACGTGGAATCTCTGGCGTCATCCTGGCAAGTGGCCTGTTGTGCCCGTGTTTTGCTTCTCATTTAGAAAAGGAGCATGAATTGATAAAATAACAAGATAAATGCATTAAAAGGGCTGTGCAGTGCAAGTGATACATGATAATGAGAACCTTATAAGTAACAGGGATGAGATAAAGTCTGTGAGGAGGTAATCCTTACGCTTTGTAGCTTTCAAGATTATAAAAAGAATGCTTGGATATAACGTGCTAACAGGAATATCATATACTTGTCTTAACTTACATATCTTTTATTATCAGTCTTCTATTTTGGCACCCATTTTGCTCCCTCTGGAGAGGTTTCAAAGGTCAGGAGCATTGCGGATGGGTTCAGTGTTCCTGAGGCTGGTGGAATTACTGGCTTTATTGCAACGCGTTGAGCAGTGAATGACACGCGAGGCCTGGGGGAGAGTCTGGCTCTGTCGGAGCAGAGCTGGCAGCGAGCTCGTCCCGCGGAGCTGCTGCCTTGCGTGCTGGTCAAGTGGCCGAGAGCAATGCGAAGCAGACGTGCTGCAGGCTTCCTGCGTGGCTGCTGCACAGCTCTAGTGCCCTCCACCTTTTCTCATGCGTGGGATACAGGAGCAAGGGTCAGGATGCTGGTGCTGCTTCAAGGTAGAATCCAGCTGCGCAGGCTGTAAAGCTCTGCAGAGCTCAGAGCCAGCACGGAGGCTGCTCCCTGCTTGCAGCGGCCGCTTCATGGTGTCTAGCTCACTGCAGTATTTTTCTCTTAGGTCCAAGGCAGCTGGAGAAACCTGTATCTAGTTTGCCTGTCGGGTAGCAGATTTAGTCCTCCTTACTAAGTGCAGAGAACTCTATGAGCTATAGATAAAAAACTTAGGAAATGCTGCAGGAGAAAAATTAACATTGCATCACTTTGCAGGGAAAAGAACAGTAGATAAGAGATGCGCCTGGATTCCTGAATCCAGCCCGTTCGCCAGTGTCACGACCTGCCGCAGGGGCTCTGCTTCTCTAGACTTTCTGCCTAATCCACCACCGAGCTGTGGTTGCCACAGACCACTCATCTGCTGGATGCTGTGTAAGTGTGGGGTAAAATTAATTTTCAGCGTTCACACAATTAGACATGGTTGAAGTATTACCTTCTTAAGTCTATTTTCCTGCTCTTCTTCTCTTTCCCTCTCCTTCTCTTACTCTCTTTCTTTCTCATCATGGTTGACTTTGAAAGCATACGTGATAATACATAATACTCTGTTCCTAATTGTTAAGACATTGAGTTTTCTGGGCTGTCAGGGTGCTTAGCAGCCACGTCTAGATTTGTGTTGCTTGTTTAAAGTATTGTCTGAAGTATTCAGCTAGGGGAAAATGTGCAGTTCTCCGCATTTCTCTGAGCTCTCCTAGCTGAATCACATATCTGGGTTTTTCACCTCAGGTTGCTTTTGGATTTTCTTTGAGTTTTGTAATTAAATATACATCAAAAGCCTCTTCGTATTCTGACATACCTTAAAGTTAGGCTGTTCCACGAGCATTGCTGTCCCCGGTGCGCGGGAGGAGGTAAGCCACGGATTTTGTAAACAAGTGCCGTCGGTCGCTTTGCGTGTGTGCTGTTATAGATGCTCTGGAGCTGGGAGAGGAGTTTGTTCCGTGTTTTCCAGCCTCTGTGCTGATGGGGCCAGGGACTGTGGCAGTGCCCTGGCACCGGCAGCTCCGAACGCTGATAGGAACCTGTGCGCAGCGCGGGCTGCGGCTGAGCTGAGGCTGGGCTCATGCGCTGGAGCTCACGGCCCAAGAGAGCCCCATGGCAGGGGCTGAGTGGTGACAGCCACAAGCCTCCTTCTGTGTTTGAGGCCACCTCTCTCCCCAACATAAATTCGACAAAACCCTAACTCGGTGGGCACAGAAGTGCTGCTCTGTAAAAGGCAGCTGAGTCCTGGGGAGGCTCCATACGTGCTCCACGACTTCCCACTCAGCACCTGGCTCTAGACAGGCTGTCTGCCATCCCCCAGGGGCAAGGGGACAGGTCTGACACGTGGCACTTGTTAGGGGAGAAGCATCTCCGAGCGGATAAGCGCGCCAGTGCCTCCGCTCAGAGAGGCAGTGGAGATATTACAGATGTTCTCTGCATCTTGCAAGGATTTCTGTCCATTATAGATGTTTTGACAGTCATAATGCCAAAGGGGTAGTTCTTGGTTGAAAAATGAGTGACTAGAATGTGCATTTCTTTAAGTCTTCCGAATCCTACAGCTGCTACTGAGATCAAATGAAGCAGATGCAGTAGTGCTCCTTAGTTCTGCATTTCTCAAATTGTGATTATATTTTTATTTGGCTTTTCCCTACCTGTTAGAGAATCTCCACAGGAACAGCTGCTGCTATTCTTTAGATCAGCTAGGATGTAGCTACCAAATCCTTGTGGCGTTCATGTGCTTTGCTCAAGCAACTGAGCACATGCTTTGCTTCGAGCAATTCATTGCAGCAAACTTCAGTGTGGTTCTTCTGTGTTTACGCCTTGTTTTTCCAAGGTGCTTCAAGTAAGTGCCTAACTACACTGGGTGTTATTTGTTTATAATTCGCTGCTGACTGTATTTTTTGAAGGAATAATTCATCGACTATATGAACAGAATAATTTTGATAATGCTAATATTTTTATCTATTAGCATTATTTTTAAAGTTTTTCTTAATCTAGGCTGAAAATTGCAAATTCTGAAACTGGTTTCCAGTGATGTTTATGAAGGCAAATTTTAATCTCATACCTAGCTGTATTTTGAATGCAGTTATGTTGTAAGATTATAATAATAGAGTCTCATTGGATTATTAAATGTGTAGAGCAGATAGATTTGATACTAAGTCAAGGTTTTGGCAACTCATCTCACTAACTTTTTTCACCTCTTTGTTTTATTCAAGGAACAAAGTACCTATCTGCAAATGCATCTTATTTTTAATCTGTCGGGAAAATTTAGGAACGCATCACCCTTGCAGCACAGGTGTGCTATAGGACTCAGGCATTCAGTCCCTGAGGGGGAAAGGACACTTAATTTGGGTGGTTTGCCTGTTTTCCACAGGATCATCAGTGCACTATATTAAGCCAGAATGCAGTGCACATCCCAAGCACAGTGCAGGTTTGTGGACAGCAAAACCTTCCTTTAGCATTCTTTATATTGAAACTGCTACATTTAATGATAAAAATCAGCTCACTTTCATTTCCATTTCCTGAAGAAAATGAGACACCAGTCAGGATGTGCATCCTCTCTAGGAAACCTCGGCGCTTTTGACAGGGTTTAACCTGTGGTGCAATAGAAAAGCAGTGGTACCACCTCATTATAAGCTTGCACTGGCATCAGGCAAGTGGAGTGACACCTTTGACCACTTAATTTGCAATGAATAAAATCTCTGCCTGGAGTGGACTCTGTGTGAGGCCTTTTACTCCATTCACAAATGCATCAGATTAACTTCTTTTTTTGCCTTGAGGTGGAGTATGCAGTGATTGCAGTCTCTCAGCGTGTGGCTTCAATGCTAAATGTGTATTTCTCCCCACACTAGTCAAAGCATGTTCTTTCATTTAGGCAATGAGCAGTCTGGTTTGCACCATGTGAAGGGAGGCTTTGCTGAAACCTTCCTTCTGGTTGGTTGTAATTAACCCGTCTTTTATGGTCTTTACACCCACCATGTATTTTGTTTTAAGTGGCTTTTTTTTGTTTTGTTTAAAAATGCAGTTTAGTGATAAGTAGATTGCTCTCATTTTCTCCTAATGATACAGTATAATAATATTGTTAAATTTGCTTTCTCATTTACTCAACATAATTTTGAAATCAGATCTGAAAACATAATTTTCTTGCCTTCAAACCTTTATTTGTCTTTCCCTTTGATACTTTGTTTTTATTAACTGTATCATTTAATTATGTGTGAGGCATTTTCAGATAGCATTTTTGTGAAAGAGATTTTTTTAGTACAGCTTTGTACTGTAAACGAAATACGGCTTTTTGTTCTTGAAGCTTAATTCAGTATTTAAACACACAATGCCTCATTCACACATCTTGCACAATTGCGGCTGCTTGCAGTGTCTGATTTTATAAGATATGCATCCGTTTCCCTGCGGGCGTGTTGATGCTGTGCATATAATGGAAGTGGTTTTCTATTCCTGGCTTGCTCGCGGCTCAGCCGCAGCCGCCGGGGTGCAGGTTTCTGTGCAGGTTTCTGCGCGCGCTCTGCCTCTCTGGTAACGCTTTGAAGCAACGGTGCTTTGGTGCCTGTGTTGTATTTCATGTGTTAGTGTTTGCTGACACTGGTGACCAGGAACGATGGCAAATATCCTCCCCATTGAGGGGATCATGCGGGGTCTAGGATAAGCTTTAGAACCGTTCCTGGGAAGAGTGTTTGGACTTGGCTGCCGAGCAGGGCCTGCTTGGCCAAGCGACCCTGCATCCTCGGCGGGGGCCAAGGTCAGGCTCAAGGCAGCTAGAGAGTAGGTTCAGTGCCGCATCCTATGGGTGTGAAGTTTGGGGCTTACAAAATGAATTTATACATGTACATGGGAAATTCTTGGAAAAAAACTTTGAATAAGGCTGGCTACAAGGTGGTAGGTCTGCATTTAAAATTGGGAAGGGTTATTAGTTTGATTTATATTGATTACAGCATGGGAAGAAGCTAGAGCTATGCTACACTACACCCTAATTGTAAACAGGAGCCAGTTTTGAAGCTCTGTTTTGAATTATAGATGTAACGGCTTACTGTGTGATAGGCATAAAATGCACTAATCACAGAGATGAAAAGAAAATGAAGAAGCAAATGGAGTTGCTTAAATAAATTTGTGGCATATGTCCTGAGTAGGTGGTTGTGAAGGCAGAGCTAGAAGCTTGCCTGTAAATCCAAGAGACCTTGGGGAGCACTGTGGCCACAACGGGAAGAGTGAGGACAGAGGCAGGAGTTGCCTTGAACGCATGGAGGAGGCTGCAAAGCTGCACCAGGCTCCCTGCATGGAGCTGCCGCAGCCTCCCCTGCCGGTGCCTGGAGCACCCCGCGCCCCAAGGGAGCTCGTAGCTGCCCTTCTGGGACAGGTGGAAGCAGTTAACAGCTGCTGTGAAACCTTCTTTCCTGTTTGCCTGCTTGCTGCTTGTTCTGGGTTGTGTTTTCAGACATCCAGGAAGCGTGGACATGGGAGACCCACTCGGCTGGTGGCTGCTGAGGTGGGGAAGTGCTGAAGGAGAAGGTAATACGGCTATAGGCAGCTGGGAACTGTGAAAAGAGAGATGGTGGCAGCAAATAATTAGGGAAGATTCGGTTTTGTTTGTGGGGCAGCGAGGATATGATGTGAGTTGAGAGCGCAAAGTCCTGGGTGCCTGGAGAGAATGAGATGGTGTCAGTGAGCCCTGGGGTCTGCTCGGACCTGTGCTCTGCACCCGTGCAGGCAGCGCGCTAGCCCTGACTGCTGCGAGCTCGCCCGTAAATCCTAATGCATGCTAAGAACTAAGTAGTTTCAAGGATTCCTTGCAGAAGAGTGAACAAGAAAGTCTGACAGCTCCTTTCTTTTCTAGCAGTGCAAAAGGTGGAAAAGACATTGTTTAAAGCATCTGTTTCTGTATTTCTGAAGCTGTTGCTGGATTCGTTCCAGATGAATCTAAATTGGAAGGTGTTGCAAATGCCAGATGGAGCAGGAATATGTAACAGAGAAACAGTAAAGAGTTGGAAATACAGGCAGCATCTTTAAAGATAGAGACCCAAAGAAATAAAAGTTGAACAGGCCTTGAGGGGACAAATCTGAAGCCCTGGTCCTCAAAGGAAAAGAGAGACATAAAAGGAACAGTGACAAAGGATGCAGAGGTAGGAAGGTTCAGCTACACAGCAAGTCACAGCAGTGGCTTTTTTCCCCCGCTAAATATGACAGCTTTACTGGTGGTGAGCACTTCTGTTTTACCCTCTCAGTTCTGCTGAAGCTTTGATGGGGACTGTCCCCAGGCCCTGCGGGCCGCACGGCACCGTGGCTGCACAGGCTGCCACAGGGCTTGTGAGGGGCCCTGCTCTCTGGGCTATTTCCCGAGGGTGTCAGAGCTCCACCTGTCTCTTCTCCCTCCCTGGCTCTGCCTCTCCCTTCCCTTTCCTTGGCACAGTGTCCTGGGGCTTTCATGTGACACAGCAGGACCTGGGAAAGGCCTCATTGCAAAGGGGAAAAGCCCCGTGCAAAAGAAGGGAAGTAAATGAAGGGTTCTCCTTGGTGGGTATGGCAGAGTTCTTTGCAAAGGGGTCTTTTCACATTGCCTCGTGTGCTTGGTGTGCAGTGACATTTTGCAGGACCTTTTGCCCCTTTTGGCATGCTGTTATTTCATTAAACTATTAGCGCAGAGGATGCAAAAGGCCTATGTGAGTGGCTCAATTGCATTACTTGTTTGTTTTTGATGCCTTGCAGTCTTGCGTGGAGGCACATTTGGCAAAAGACCTGAATAAATAGGTCGTAGCGCGCGGTTAGTGCGGGCGCTTGGTGGGAAGGGGTGCCTGGAGATTGTCTCCTTCACGGTTGTCTCAAGGCAGAGTGGGAAGCTAGAAGCTCTGGAGAGCCTCGAGCAGCCGTGTGGGTGGCCCTGCAATGGGCTGCATCTCTGTGAAGAGATTTATTTTTGTGCTTGTGTCTGGGGCTTGGGCTGCCGGTCACCCATGACTTGCGTGTCTGGAGGGACCAGGGTACCAAGGTTGTAACCATTTCCATCTTGTGCTTCCATCTGCTGGGCTGCGTGGGAGGAGCTGCCTCTCACACTCTCCTCTGTCCTGTTGCTGGATTTTGGATTTTTCGGTGGCTGTGTACACGTCACATTTAGCTAAGTTCAAGGTGGGGCAGCCAGTGCAATTCACTCTGAAAGCAAGGTTTGCATTTATTTAAAATACACAAAATGGTCTCCCAATACATGTTTTGGGGAGCATCTGGGGGCAGTGTTATCCAAAAGGATAAGAATATTGCATGGAAGTTCTTAAGTTGATGGCTAGGGTAATAGATAAATCTGATTTTTAGCAAGCGCTCTGCTCAAATTGAAGGCTTGAATTGCGTACTTGAGTCTACATCGTGGCAGAATTTGGCGCTAGTTCAATATTCATCCTGGATGAAAGTCATTAAAAGTAATTATCTCCAGGAACAATTTTCATGAGGCTGTTCCAATTTCCAGTGAGTGTCCTTTCTGCAGGGAAAAACAACTCCTGAAATGCATGGAGACTTTTTTCACCCAGATAGTAATTATCTGTTCAGCTCCCCTTCGCTGATGTCGTCACAGAAATCGTGGTGTCGTGGAGACTCCGTTCCCCTTCCTGCGTGACGGGACGTGCAGCTGCGCACCGTGTCTGTACCTCGTTTGTCAGCAGCGCCGGAGAACGAAGGCCCAGGGGCCCAGCCCATCACGGCAGAGCTCTGTGTAGTGCCTATGTTCACGGAAAGTAAGAAGCAACCTAATGGGCTGGCCAGCTGCTTTGTGAACATCAGCAGAGCTTCACCTCAGCTGCAGGTGCCACCATCTGCACTCACCTCCCAAGAGGTTTAGGTCCATCCGCATTGCAGGCCCATGGATGTGGTCTGGCCAGCAGGTGGAAACAGAGAAGGAAAACTCCGGATTGCTGCATGTTACGGTGCTCTTCACATGGCAGCTCTTTTCTTCTAGAATTGAGACCATTAGGGCATGTAGCACAGGGCTGGGTTTCTGTGAGTTTCACATCTGGTCCGTAGCAGCCTTGTCTGTGTGAGGTTGGGAGCAGCTGCCTCTGGTCCTGCGTGTCATGCTGCGGGGTTTGCTTCGCTTCTTTTCCCCATGTTTGTTCATCATAACAAAATGGCCAAAAAGAAAAAAAAAAAAAAAAAAAGGTACTTAAGATGGTTCTGTGCTTTACTTTGTTATTTGTTAAATTGAGTTGCTGCTTTCCTGCAATACAAAAGACTCTTGTCAAGCATCTGGCACAAAAGGGTGGTCATTGGGACCTGGAAGTGCATCTGTGCTGCCCTCACTTGCTCCGAGTTGGCTGGAGGCTTCCATTGACTCTCTTGGATCCAAGATAAGTGTTGGTCACTGTCAGACTTGTGTTTCAGACTCTGGGTGATGTGGCCCAGCTCTGTGGTCTCGCAGGATGCACCTGAAGAGGTGCTGGTTACTGGAATCATGATAGTCAGTTGTGAAACCACGGTCCTCTGCAGGCTGTGAACCCACAGGCTAATTTGCCATTGCTGTGAATCAGTGTGATTGGTAATGCAGTCTAGCAGGCTAACTGTACGGTATGGTATTTTTTTTTTCCATGGAACACTTTGATTTCTCTGCACTTCCAGTAGGTATCAGCCATGTAATTTCCAAGTACTGGCAGTGTTGCAGTGAGGGGAAAAGCATTATGAAAGGCAATAAATGCATAAACATAATGCTGTGTGCATAATAAAAGTGCATTTAAGCTTTAATGTGTCATATAATCAATTGGCCATTTCACATACTGAAATCTTTCTGAGATCAAACACTTTAAAGGGGAGTATCAATGCAAAATGTAGAAAGGGAACAAAAATCCCAGACTAGGAATCTGTTCAGTAGTTTAATGAGGCTTTTTCAGCCATAGCTCAGAGTTAAATGCTCTGTGCACTAGGATTTAGGAACAGGAGATGGCAAACTTCTTTGCTTTCAATGTGTGGTAAGAAAACCTCTGTGTATGTTTTATAACGAGAGAATAGTCTATATAAATAATGTTTAGTGTAAAAAGCCAGCTTAGCTGATAGGCACAAGCAGAAAGGCAATGGCCCTTGCTGTTAAAGCTGGAATAAAACAGCAGGTCCTGGATCTCAGTATTCTCATTAACGGCTACAGAGGTAGCTTTATAAGCTGGGTGGGAAATTTTTACATAGTGAATGAAGAAGAGTTATTTATTCTTAAAATATTTGCAGGTTCTTGATCGTATTTCCTATTGCCTTTAAAAAATCTTCAGGATTTAAAAAATGCTAAAAAAATGTTTCTAACCTTCTTGATGTGAAGTAAGGACTTCTGCTCATAGCAGTTCTCACTCTCTGAATAAAAATGATCTTCATATCAATCCTCAGTTTATGAATTGTAATAGAGCTGCTATAACAGTAGTAATTGGTGAAATTAGTTTGGATGGTTGCATTAATATTCATGCAATCCTGTGACAGCACTGAGCTAATTAGTATCTTTCCCTCTGCTATTACAGTGGTAAAATGGGATGGAAGAAATCTGTGAGGTTAAATTTTTGCTCACAAGTGGTCAGAAGTCTGAGATCCGAAGCATTTCTGTAGGTGCCTGCCGAAGCTGCATGGTTTGGAAATAAATACTGCAGGTTCATGCGAGGCTAAGCGAGGTTGTCAGTGGGAGCCCTACAAGTTCATGGATATCAAGCAGGATATGAAAGTTTGCTTCTGGGGAAACATAAATCATGTTGCTCGCTGTAATTATTCTGCAGTAAGCCTGCCGGAGCTGCTGGGCTCTGTGGGGAGAACTCCTCTGCCTTGCCCTAGATACGGCATAGGTGCTCTGAAGCTTTTGCCATCCGTCATTTCTGGGCTCCCAGAAGATACCAATGAAAGATCTGAACCTTTTGGAAAAATGTCTTCCATTTTCTTGAGTTTTGCTGTAGTATGCTTTTTCCCTCTACAGGAGAGCTATCAAGCACGGGTATAGAATGCTGCCGCTGTGCGCGTGGCGGTGGCGCGGGCGCCCTGGGGTGGCGGGTGAGCCCGCCGTGCTGCAGACCGTCCGCCCTCGCACCGCGGCACCAGGCGCCTGCCTGAGCCGCGGGGCTCCCTCATGGGCAGGCAGGAACCCACCTCGTGTACGGACCGGGGCGCGGGCTGTCCTGTGGCAAAGGGGGTCTGGCCCGGCGGTCTCCTTGGCTCTCCTGACAGCCTCAACCCCGTGTCTCGCCCGCTGCCAGATTCTGCTGGTTTGCACAGGGATGCCCGCGGTGACCGGCGAGGCTCTCCCATCCGTCTGGAAACAAGCAGGCTGCAGAGAGCGAGGCAGCTCCTGCTCCACCGCTCCCGCAGCCTGGGGAAGCCGGTGTCCCTGGGGCGGGGCGGCTGCTGGGTCCCTTTGGCGATGCCCTATGCCCTGCCAGGTGCCTTCCTTAGGTTATAGCATCAGTTTGCTCTTCCCTGTCACTTGCAGACCTGGAGAAACGGAGGTGCTGCCGCCTCCTGGGTGTGCACAGTTCCGGGCCCGGCAGCGGGGACTCCAAGCAGGCAGCCCCTGTTCCCCCCGGCAGCCAGGGAGCCTCCACGGGCCGCACGCTGCAGTGAGCATGGGGCACGCGCCGACTCTGCCCGCTTGTGTCCCCCACTCAGCCGCTTTGCAAACAAACGAATAAATAAAATAAAGCCATAAATGAATCAAGCGTTTCCACTGAAAGCTTGAAAGGAGGAAATGTTATTAGTTCTATTTTTAAAGACTTGAGAGATGCTTGGATGCCATGGTGATGGAAGCAGTGTAAGTGTCGAGATAGCTATAAATCTCCTGAATGTCGGGAGCAATTTAGATGGAGCAGGACAGTATGGGAGCGGTGAGGGTTTTTGCCTATCCAGCTGCCCTTCAGCTCGGTGTTAGTGAACCTGGGGATGGCCAAGCTCTCGGCGCAGACGCGTGGATCTTCCGCACGGTGTCGGCGCTGGTGCTTCACATGGGGACCCAGACGCATTCTGGTGCTGCTCCAGCCCTGCCAGCCACCCTGCCCAGCGACACTACCTGAGCAGTCTTATTTGGGGGAAAAGACAACAACAAAAAAAAAAGGCTGCAATTGCTCGGCTGTGACCATATAACGACTCTGGGCACAAATGAGATAGATTCGCGCTGTGCTTGTCTAATGAGGTTGCATTTTTGCTGTGCTTGTTCTGTTGGGTGCCTGTGACAGCAGGCGGCCGCGCTCCTGCCCCGTGCTGTGGGACGAGTGGTGCTGGCCTGGCCTGCAGCCCGCGCCGCAGGCTGCAGCGCTGCACGTGTTGCTGGAGTTTGCACAGGACGCTCGTTGCTTTGCTGCTCCTTTGCCCTCCAGAGGAAAAAAATCACAGGAAGGAAGGGAATTGAGAAAAGTAATGAGGAAGCAAATAAAACGTTCCTGCTTCTTTCCAAAGCTTACACTTAGTAATCGGCTGGGTGGTGGTCAGTTTTTAAGTACAGAAAGGAAAGCTGCTGTTGTGCCACTGGGCCAGAGCAGGAGCTGCAGTGAAGAACAGTGTCATGCAGGGAAAAAATGACCACATCTTTATTTGTCACTCACATTTTATTATGCCTTAGCACAGGCAGGAAGACAGTGCCAGGCTCAGTGGGCTGCGATTCTGGGGAAACATACATTGGGAATGTTGGAATTTGACTTGCACGGAGATGTTCTTTATTTTCGTGTTATTCAGAAACTTCAGAATATTATCCAGTGGCGAATAAAGATTCTGCCCCACTTGAAGGACTGGGGCTATGCAGCCCAGTCCCGTGATGCATGAGCTCAACCCTCGTGGTGGCTGTGGGCGTCTGAACACGGGTCACAGAGCTTGTCTAGTTTGTGTCAGGAGACTGACGTGCCGAGCAGGGTCTGCTGGTCAGGGCCGAGCAGGGCACATCACAGCCCATCACCGCCGTCAAAACAAGCTCTTCTTCCCACAGGCCTTCCGGCACCGTTAATTTGTTCTGGTGATAGCTGATAAGACCTCTGTATTCACTTGTTCAAAATTATCTGACACCCAACATTCTGCTTGAAAGAGCCTTTTAAAAAATACCCATTCAACGAGAGCTGAAAACCACAGTGATTTAGTGCATGAGCTGTACACGCATCAGTGTGGAGTGATCTCCAAAATCATGATGCCCATTTTAATGTGATAAATGCAGATGCCTGATTATTTGTGGAGTACCATTCATTGCAGTGTTGATTTTGTGAACCAGATCTTCAAACTCTGTAAAGTGGTAGAGCCCTAGTGAAGCCAAGGCAATTTTCATCATCTGAGGATGTGATTCCTTATGTGCAATTTTTATTGTGTGAAAGGGAGCGTGTATGGGATCAAATCATTCCTTCTTGCTAGCAGTGTTTCGTCTGTGCTGCCCAGTTTCCTTTTGGGCTGGGGCATATGGGGATTCTGCTACCTGAGTTTTGTTCCATCCATAAAATGGATGTGTTGGTCTTCAATCAGTGGGATTTTCTGCTGTTTGCAGTCCAATTTGGAGATAACAGCTGGCAGAGTCATGTATTTATTCATGTTTTACACCCGAGCAGACTAGGCTGCCCTTGGAATTAGCAGGAATTGCCCTTTTTTGAAGGCTGACAGCACAAGAACCGATGTTACCATATGGATTTGAAAACTGTGGCTACAGAGGTGAGCGCTACCAACCCGTGGAGCCCTCAGCAGGATTACCGGCCTCTGTTGGGCTGTCCTTGTTTTCCAAGTGCTGCTTATTTTTGAGCCCCATTTCACTGAGGATGTGCAGCAGGGAGAAGCAGACGGGTTCTTGTACCCTGCTTGTCAGCAGTCTTCTATGGTTGAGCCTTATAAACTACTGCTTCTGTGCAAAGGCACTCCTTAAAATTATGAAATACAAATGTAGGTAAGTAATCAAAATTAAGTGAAAAACATATTTTAGTTGTGATGCAGATAGATGTCTCTTTCTGAGAGAATCATTGCTACAGTGTCTGCATGGATCTTCCTGGCAGGCCTGGAAGCCCTGCCTGGTCTCTTTGAGCCAGCTGAGAAAACGAGCCTGAAGATTTGGTATGTCAAAGTCCTTAAATCTGGTCTTAACTTTGAATGCAAGAATACTTGATTTATTTCAGGTACTTCCAAAAAATAAATGGGTTTCTGTGCTTTGTTGAATTGATGCTTAGCACCTTGCAGAATCAAGCCCTAAAAGAGATGAGTGCAAAGACTTCCAGCCATTGTGTGTTTTTGAAAGCATTTTCTTTCTTCTGTCATGTTGAGAGGAGAGAGAAAAAAAAAAAACTACTATTATACAGACCAAGGACCTTGAAATGTTTACTGCTTTCCAGGAACGTGTTCCCTGCCTTTCATCTTTGGAGCTGCTCAAGCTCCTCGTGATTGCTTGCACCTTGACAAAGCTCACTTGCCCTATGTATGGATCAGCTAAAATTTTTTATGCAAAACTTCCAGTCATAACTGACAGCAAGATTCTTGCCCCTGGAAGTGAGTCAAAGATGGAAAAAAAAAAAGGTTACAAAAATACAAGACTGCCTAGGAAGCCCATTAGCAGTTTGATCCCTGATTGCTTAAGGCCAGTTTGTAGACACAGCAAGGACCCAGCCAAAAACCATTCCAGAAAGCCAGAGAAATGCCAAGTGGAGCTTGAGTTGTTGTTTTCCAAGTTTGGTCAGATGGGCCCTGCCATTGCCAGTGGATTCTTGTTTCTGGAGTCCGCTCGTCTGTCCTGCAAAAAGTGGCAAATTACCAGGGAGGTCTGTTCTGAAAGTATTTTAGGATATGATTAAAAGTGACTTCATTGACACTTGTTTCTCTTCTCCTTTCATTTCAAAATGCAAACTTAAATATGTACGACTGACAGGATTTGATAGTTGAAGTATGTTATAACAATTCTGGTGTCAGGAGAGGAAAAAAAAAAAACAGGCCTAATTTGCTTGAGGCAGTCACTTTGCATAGATATTTTCTTTGATTGATGATTGAGTGTAATATCTCCTATATTGATTTACTGAGAGCAATTTACACCAAAGTTGCACAAATGATGCTTCAAAAAGATACTTAGAAGATAGTTCTGATCTTTTTTCAATGAGTGAAAATTCTGTTAATGATGGACTAACATTGACCTGTTCAGGAAAAGTAAGAAAAAGGCAGGCAAGGACTAGGAAAGCTTGTGTCAGTGACAGTGAGTACTGCTACATTTTATTTAGGATGAATTTCACTACAGAAATGAAAAAACATTTCCTTAAGGGAGCGGATATATTCTGTACCATTTTGTCTGTCCAGGCACCTACAATATTTGTCCTCTCTGTGATTTTATCGGAATGCCTAAAATTGCTGCAGGAGAAATGTTTCTGCTTGAATACATTGCTGCCCTAAATTTTATGTATGACCTTCTTTTGAACAGATGCTTGAAGTAGTTGAAAGTTCATATTTGGCCCAAAGAAAAACATATTTAACAAAGATAACGATAAGAGGAATCACAGGAAGAACGTAGGAGTTTTTTGCGTTTTTCCGCAGATCTGCAGCTGACTTGCAGCCCAGCTGCACGGGGCTTTGTGGGGCCTCGCAGCCCGTGGGTGCCCCGGGGCCCTCCCGGAGCATCTCACGAGCTCCGTGTGCAAACTGACCTGGAGCTCAGCCTTCCCGGCCTCTCTGCCCTTGGCTTCACTGCCCGTGGCTTTGCCAAGTCATGGCACCAAGCTCAATAGCAGGGAATAAACGATTCTTCCTCCCTTTCTCTTTTGGTGATGTTATTTAGTATTTTTAAAAGACTGTGTGGTCCAGCCCATACTGCTTTTTCTTAATGTTCCTTCTTGCATGGATTTCTCTGCAGGCTTCTTTCTTTCTCTGAAATTTGACTTTCAGTAATTCAAGGGAAGGAGCTGGTGGCCTCTGCAGTGCGGTTTCCACTATGGTGCTGAAGGACAGAAGCTGGTAGAAACCTTAAAAATTATTCTGTAGCTAGATGCTTTTGCATGTTTCTAATGGCATGGCCCTTAGAAAGCAATTTGGATTAATTAGAATGTCTGGGCACTTTTGTGATAAAGACATGTCTAGTAATTATCCAATGTCCAGAATAATCTATCGAGCTTGTGAAGTTTAAGTCTGAAAATTATTCTCCCACAAGTATTTGTCTTTCTAGCTGTATTTCTGTTATTAAATTTGTTTTCCCACAAGTTAGATAAGAAGAAATGTAATTATTTAGCTGGCAAGCTTAATGGTGAGTTGAAGAAAACCAGTGAAGGTAAAAGAGAGATTGCCTTGTGCTTTTCCTGTAATAATATATAAATATTTATACGTACGTAAAACTGCGTGCTGCTGATGCACTACTGAAAAGGCTAGAGATGAAATATAAGGAAATTGAAGGTGTAGATATTCATTACAACTTCATTATGTCCTGTAATTCTTGTACGTGTAGTATAAGAAATGTCAAACACAGATTTCTCATGTAATTATAATCCGCTTTCACTTACATCTTGCTGCGTTTCCCTATTCTCCTTTAAGCTGAAAGCTTTGTCCTGAAGGATCTTCTTAGGAAGAACAGGCATTTTTGCTCACAATAACTTTATTTTAGAATAAGATAATCTGAAAACAAACCCAAACGGGCTGTAAAAAAAATAGTCTCACTGGTGCAATTCATCCCCATGCACAGGGTCAGCAGTGTCCCTGGAGATGTCCCTCTGAACCTTCCAAACAGGCGCTAAATGCTCTCTGCATTTGTCTTGTTCTGTAGTGTGTGTTTGTGACCTTGCAAGCAGATGAAGGAGAAGCAGAAAATTTCTTACTGTCAATAAGATCATCTATTCTGTCCATGCTTCCCTTTCCTGCTTCTGTCACAGTCTCATCCTTAGAGGATAAGCAGATGATGTCTTGGATTTAGGGCTAAGGGAAACAACTGAAAATGCTGCTTGGCTTGTGGAAGCAGGCATTGCCGCTGCTGCTTGTCACCAGTGAATGAGACCCCGTGCTGGAGCTTTCGTGAGGAGGCAGAGCGGGCGTGTTTGCTACAGAGATGTGGACTTTGGTTGTGTGTTGGCTGAAAAGTTGCGTTAGAAGGAAGAGTTTGAATGTTCCTGGGAATCATTTGCCCCACAAGAGCAGCTCAGCTGTTTGCAAATGAGCTTTTTTGAGGATGGTGGGTGCAAGGGGACACAATCCAGCGAGCATGTGTGTTTGCTTGAAGACAAGAGTGTTAATGTTGGGGCCGAGGAAGAGCAGGTGGGGTGATTCTGCTGAAGCCTAGACACCATGACTGCCGAAGGAGAGGTTTGTGGTCCCCAGGATCAGGCCAGATTTCCTAATGCGGCTGGTGCTGGAAAGCTCCAGTTCCCCACGATGGTGTCAGGTGATGGACTATTTGTCAGAGACCACTGTGTTTTAGTGGCTGAGCTCATCCTGTCTTCCTCTTTTCCTGCTGAAGTGCAGCAGTGATGCACTGGGAACGGGGCGGGTGGGGAAGACGAAGGAATACAGGAGCCCCAGAGCTGCTGTGCTCCCAGAGCATCGCCCTCTGCTCTGACCTGTGCTAAAATCACAGGGGTCCCTCTGCGGGCGGCTGCAGACTGGCTCACGTCCCGGGGCTCCCCAGCCAGGTCCCAGACGGGGACACCTCTTTCTCAGCCATTTTATGTGACAGAACTAAAACTGTGCTTGCTTGAAACCGGCATGTTACCCCTGGTTGTATTTCAGAGCTCAGAAGTGCCACGTTTCAGGGACAAGTCTGGAAAGCTGAGCTGAGATGCGGGTAGGAGCAGGGGTATGAAGGGAGCCTTCCTGCGGGCACCAGCTCCCGCCGCATCACCTGCTCCGCTGGCACAGTGTTAATGGGGGCAAAGGATGCCTACTGCTTGAAAAGAAGTACCTCGTTCCCATAAAATCCTTCATCCAGTCAACACAAAATTCACTTAACACAAGCACGAAAAAACAGTAGTTTTCAAATAAGACAAAGGCGCTTTGCCTTGAAGCATGCTGACCGCATGAGTCAGCTCGCAGGCTCGGCTCCCTTCCCAGCCAAGGAGGGTTCACATGCATTCTCCAAACATAAGGCTGCCCATCTTCCTTAAGCGCTAGTTAATTGGAACTTCAGTTTTATATATATTTAAACACTTATGTAAGGGATGGCATCTTATCTCAAACAGATTTCTATCACTTGTCTTGTTTGAAGTAGTAGTATGAACAGGTTTAATTTTAAGCACATGTTTAAGGTCCTCTGAGGGACATGTTTCATTGCAAGTAATACTTTAACTTTTTTTATTTGTATTTATGTCTACTTTATAAATGCAATTCAGACTCTATTTCATGGGATGTCCTCTGCATATATGCATCCTAAAATGTGTCGTGCAATTCTCTTATTATTTTTAGCTCATAGGTTGAAATTAGTCATGGCTATAGTTTTCTCTTTTTTGTTTGTCTACAAGAAAACATTTTACATAATATTTTGTCTTGTTATGGTTTAACAGCATTCTTTCCTTTAGTACAGGTGCTTTTGCTGCAGGAGATGATTTAATAGAGAGCTTGGTAGCTTTTAATAGAGAGCTACAAGTACTTTATCAAGGAATTTGTTACACAGAGGCCATCTCAAGTATCCTAGACTAAAAATTTATTGCTAGTGAGCGCATCCAAATGAAAGGTATTTAAGTACTATTCTTAAATGGAGAATTTCCTTCAGGTACCTGAAATGTACACTGAGAACATACCTATATTGCACCTTTGCTAAAAGTGTGTGTAGGAATGTTCTTTTAACTACACTATTTAAAGGGGATATGCTATAAAAATACCTAGTTGTGTTCTTCCTCCTCCCTCCCACAGAGAGCTTTTTTTTTTTTTTCATTGTAGAAATCATAGTTCTTGGCCATATATACTGTAGGTCCCTGAAACTCAGTGTGTCTTAGATGCTATGAAATTCTCTTCTGTATTTCATAAAGGGAAATTATTAGGCAATATCTATAGGAAAAAAACAGGAACTAATGAGTTTGATTTTATCCTTGAGTTCATTTAGCCCATATCTTGTCTCTAGGATTTGTGGACGTCATTATATGACATTAAGGAAGACTTCACACTATACATGCAGATAGGATAATCTGCTCCATATATCCAATCTTATCCTGATTTCTAACACTGGGAATTAGACATTAGTATGATAATATTCAAAGCGTTAATCAGCAGCTGTGATATGTTTTCTTACTCCTCTTATCCTGGCGTGTGGTACCTCATGACAGTGCTGGCTGGTCCCCATTGCCCCAGTCACGTGTCTGAGCACCACGTACACATTTGAAGACTTTTGGTCTAAAATGAATTTATGCTACTTGACATCACTGGCAATACTTTCAGAAGCAATGCTATTTCCATAAGTAAAGAGGGATGTTTTGGTGCAGTGGGATGTGTAGCTTTGGTCACACATTTGGTTACGTATTAGTTATCTAGCTTTGGATTCCTTTTTTTTTATACTTAACGGGAATTTCACCGCGGGCATCATCTGTAGTCAGTGCAGAGAGGCATTTCCAGAACAGAAGAAAACATAGCAGAAAGACTGTTGAAGCATGAAGGTATAAATTACCAAAAAATCAAGCAAGAGATTAAGACCTTGCACATTTTATTTTTAACCCATATTTTTGCTCTTGGCTCTGTCTTGTAATAATGCACTAATCCAAAATAAAATGGTTCAGTTTAGGCAAAGATGTTCAGAAACAGAGTAAAACCTAGGAATTATTCTTTTAGGGGCTGTGTCACTGACATGCATGACCAGCATGGTCTCCTGAAGGACTAACAGTCTGTCTAGCGCTGAGCACCAATATGGGCCTGGTGATGTTTTTTTGCCCTTGCCGTGTCCCTTGGCGTCCCCTGAGCATCTCCGATGTTCCCGGCACTGGGAGGTTCCTGATGCTAACAGCACTTGAAACACTGTGCTGATTAGATCTGCGAGGAGCTGAATTATATGTTAGAACTGCCAACAGGAGCTTGCCCATGGGAGTCCCTTCTGCTCTAGCAAAGTGGTGCTAATAAAGACTGGGGTACTTTGGATATTGTACTTGGGCCTTGGGCAAGTGCCTCAGGGCATGCACAGTTTTGCCACGGACCATCAGCTACCAGCAATGAGTTGGTGCTCCCTGCAAACTGACTTGCTGTGCTCAAATCAGGTTTCTAAAAGATGACATTGCAAGTATTTCTATGCTGCGTGACAATAACATCAGATGGGAGTCAAAATATCATGTCCTTGTCTCTTAAAAGTAGTTTTCTGTAGTATTCTGACATTTTTAAATGCGAAGATACTTGTCATATCATATGGAAGGGAATCAAGGAATGAACTCCAGAAAACCACTTTAAAACACTGCTTACTAAGCTGATTCCCTGGCTGTTTTTAGATGGTCTGGGGGTGACGAGCTAGTGGGGGAGAAAGGACTCTCACTCTGAAAGTTTCTGCTGGAATTAAGGCCAATTGGAGGCTGTTAGGACTCCTGGACTTGAATTTTTAATTTTTAATTTTTAATTGATCAGTGGAAGTCAGTCATTGAACTTGCATTTAAACTAATAACTAGGCTTTGAAGAACAATCATGTTTGGTATGATACCACATTATCATTTGTTTCCACAGTAGTGGGTTTGTGTGTGTCTGGTTTTGCGCATTCCTTTCAGAAAATTCTCTTAAGGCTTTTGAGCTTCCCTGTGTTTCAGCCTGTCTTTGGGAGGGCACTTTCAAAATCAGTGATATTTATACTTGCAGATTAAAAACCTGTAAAAAGATGCATAGACAATAAAATGTTCAATTATGTGTGCAACGAATGGAGCAATATGTACACATAAATAGGACATAAAAACTAGTTTGCTCTATGTTCTGGTTCTAATTTATTTTTAAAATAATTGGGCTTTCTAAGTCTATATATGGATGTATGAGTTCCAGTTACAGCAAGCATATTTACACTTTATAAATATACTTGGTGTGTGTGTACATACATACATTACACATATACATATATATACACACACACATATATACATTTGCACTTCTCTGTGTTTTCAGTGACTGATTTTCCTGTTTTTGAAGTGCAGAAATTGGTCCATGGGATGGTATATGTCAAAGGAGAGGGCAGCATATCTACCTTCTGAAGTGCTCCGCAACAGTATATAGGACATGTCCCTACTCTGGTTCTCTGTGTAGCAGCTCCTTGAACAGTTGAAATACCCCTTTGGAAAGTGCCTTGATGTAAATCTTCATACCGTATGAAGCAAGTTTCAGTCCTCAAGGAGTTATTTTTCAGAATCTAGTGTATAAGAGATGTGCATTAAGAATGTGCAACAATCAGAAATGCCTTATTTCTTATTTTGCTTGATGCTGTGCGAGTCGTGGAGAATCTTAATGTAAGATTCTTGATGTACATCATCTTACCTGCATAAGAGAGTATCCTTTCCCATCCTCATACACCTGATGGTTTAGACAAACATTAATCTTATTCTTAGGGTTCTGGTACAAATATGGTTGCATTTTGACACAAGTTGTTTTCTTATCTATAGTATTTAATAGACAGACTGGTTTCTTCACGGTGAAATATCATTGCCTGTTTTATCTGCTGGATATATCACTTAGGCATTTCTTAGGCTTTGATAGAAGTAAACAAGCAGAAAAGTACATTCAGTCTTGGCATAAATTCAAAAAATACAGAATATACCTCTTTTAAGCTTTTTTTTTGTTCTCCCTTTTTTCATAGGATATCTTTCTAATTGTGTTTTAGACATTGAGGTGTGTCGTGGAATGAAAGTTGGGCAGAATCTGTGTATGTGCTATTTTGCAGCCTGAACTGGAGTCACAACGTGAAGCTTGAGAAGAGTGTCGCTGCACGAGCAGCTTTGTTGTGCTATGATTACAGAAATATGCCTATTATAAAGGTTACAGGGCCCCGTATTCCCATCAACTTCTGTGAGTTCAGCTAAAAATTGCTCTGAAGTATTAGTTTGTAATAGACAAGATTCTGTGCTGCTTTGTTAAGATTTCAAATTACCTGCAGCGGAGGCCATCTATTATTTTGATGCTCCTCTCAAGCTTTCTTGTCATCAGGACTGGAGGTAAAATATGAAGAGCTGTGCATTCTTGCGTTGCAGTGGATGAGCAATCACCGCTGATGGTTTAACTGATGTATCCTGGGAGGAATATCCTAGTTAATGTTATAAAATCAATGAATATGCACTAGCATGTATAAATGTGTGATGCTGGTCATAATTCACCCATGAGCTCTACAGATCAGTAAAGCTTTATTGCCTTGCTAGTTTGTGAGCAGCCTGGCTCAAGTTCTGTGGCATAATTAATACTTCAAGCATTTCAAAACGTTGAGTTCTGAGGTTTCATAATAGTACATGTTCTTTTTGTCGTTATTATCAGTAATACATCTTATGTAGCAGATCGATAATTTTGTTGCAGGTGGGAACTGTGCAAGTTGCTGCCTCCAGTTCGTGTTGTGCGGCGGGGGGGCGGCTGGAGCCTGCGGACTCGGCCCTGCTGTAACCCCGTGGGACCCGCAGGTGCCTCAGCACTGCCCTGGCCTGCACCCAGACCAGGGGGCCACGTAGGGCTGGTGGCCGCGAGGGCAGCACGCGGTAGTCACATCAAACTACAAAAGAGAAACCAGTATAAATTAGTTAATTTTTAGAAGTGGTCCCATGAGTGCATGGTCACAGCTTTATACCCGAAAAGGAATTTGCACACAAACAAATCAGGTAACTATACATTGTTTATTTCCATTTCAGTGCATGTTTTCATACTAATTTCCCGTCATTTTGTAATTTTGAAAGTCGATGTTAGAGGAATGCTTTCGAAAATGTCCCAAAAGTGCAAAACTAGAAGATCTGGACTATAGCGGTAGCTCTTGCAGCCTCAAATAACCTCCAAACACGAAGCCCTGCTTTTTGTGATGTTCCTGATGTGCTGTAACACAGCAGCTGATCCCATTGAAATGTTAAAGAATATGACATGCCTTGTGATAAATACAGGAATATATTTTTACCTCCAAAGGAAGTCATCTTAAATATGTATGAACCTTTTGTGTCCAGGCCATAGTATGGATTGATTTTTTTTTTTAATTTAATTTAATTCCCTCAAGGACACACAGCGAAAGAGCAGTTTAATTCCATTTAGGTGTCTTATTCTTAAAACAATGTGCAGTATTGACAGGGGTGTTTAAATTATATTCTGGCTTTCTCAGAAGAGTTGTTTTTTTTTTTTTTTTTTTTGGTAGTAGCCAGACAGTGGGAGCAGTGTTTTGTTGCACAGGTTTGAATAACTGCTCGGAAGTATCAGAACCTGTTGGACCTAGGTCATAAGCCTGTCTCTAAGGGGCTGAATTACATAGCACATTGTATGCCTGTCCAATGGCTAATAAAACACATTTTATTAGAGTGTTCAGTACAATAGAGGCGCTTGCTGGAACAGGAGATCTCAAGACATTTACTGAGGCCGCTTAGATGAGAATCTCGGCCGAGTTCCTCCGTTAGCTTCCTTGCTTGCGGCCGGCTCTTGGTGGGTCTCTGGTGGCTGCCAGGTTGGCCTGAAGAGCGTGGAGGTGGGCTCAGCGTATGGAGGGAAGCCTAGAGTTGAAGCCTGTAATTTAGAGTATCCATTTAATTTTTGTAGCCGGATAATAAACAGCATGTCTGATGTCGCTTACTGTTTCTTTAAAAAGAGTAGCCGTTTATCGATCCAAGTGTTTTGTGGCATTGTTCAAGAGCCGGGACTAGCTAATGGGCCAGAAGGCAACAGTTAAGATGCCTGCAGTTACAAAACTGGGAGGCTGTTGCTGTGAACGGAATGCAGGTCATGGAAGAGACCTACCCCTAAAAACAATTCATCAAGCTGAAATATCCCTCTTTATGAACAACTCTCATTTCACTTTATTTTTTTTCTGTCTTTCTGCTTTTCAGTCAAGTTGATGAAAGGCTCCTATGAGCTATGGGGACAGTGCTAATGATTTTAGTTTTTGTCTCCTTAATTTCTACAATATTTTTTTTCTAGAATAATTCAGAGTAACAGTATTGTACTTTCTTATTCCTGAAAAGGAAGCAGTAATGATCTTAAAGATATTGAAAATATTCCCAGCTTTGCAGTGGGGCCAATGGCACTTAGAGTTTGCATTTGAGAAAAGCAAAGCAGCGCTGGAGGTGTTTGTTTCAGTGATGGAGAGCGTTATCCATCATCATCCTGGGCATCAGGGAGCTGCAGGTTTTGACAAAGGCCTCGTTAACCAGTGTCACGTTTCTGAGGCAGCGGTACATTGGGGTGTTACAGTAGCTCAGGATGGCTAATTGTGAGCAGATCAGGTCAGGGATGTATTACTGTCTCGTACAGTTCTCTATTGCTGCGTCGCTCAATTGCAGTAAGTCCTGTAATGGACTTAGCCTTTCCATCTTAATTTGCACACAGCATTCTGCGTGAATCTTCTAGTGTTTATTCATTATGTACAGAAGCTGAGGAATATATTGCAAAGCAAGACAGTTCAGTGAAATGACATTACAGATGAAAGAAATGCCCTTCTGCCTTTACTCCTCCATATGCTTTGTGAGTCCATTACCTCTCCTGGCATTACTTTGTTCTCCTATCCCTGGGTCACTTGTGAGCTACCTGATACTAAGAGGTCCATTCAGCAGTGACCCTGTTCTTGCTGATGTGTCAAACACACCTGTAGCTCTCCAGAGATAGGGAATTTTGCTATCTTCCTTAGACACTCCCACAAAAAAAAAAAAAAAAAAAAAAGCTTAAGTGAGATTTGGGAGCTCTGAAGCATATTGTTTCGGGCTATAAGATTGAGTTCAGGGATGATGCACTCATCTAGTAATGCCTTGTAGAATGGTGAGATAGCTGCAATGGTCCAACTTGTATAGAGACTGGTATAGATTAGCATGTATGCTAATCATTTATTGGGGTCGTTTTCTTAGCACAAAAAAAAAATTGGTATTTTATTGAATGGTATTTTATTGTATTGGTTTTATTGAATGTTCTCTCCCTCCAGGCCTAGCATTTCATTGCATTTGTTCTTGTTTATATTTCTGCTCCTCACAAAGTATCTCTGCAATTCCCTTGTAGGTGATGGTGTTGCTCTCCAATATGTCATTAGGAATTCACTGTGGGATAAAATATGGAAGGTGCTGATGTGGATAAACAGCACCTTGTTTGAACACCAGTAGCTTTAGCAATTGATAAACAGTGAGAGAGATTGAGGTGAACTGTAAATAGATTAATGTTTTTGGAAATTTTCTATTATACAAATGCCCTTCCTTGAATGTGCTACTTTTGCTCACTACTCGGAGGCGCTTGCCCTTGTAGTGGAACTTTTGCATGCAGCACACTTTGCCATACATAAAACAGCTTATGCAATGTGGTGGAGCTGTGCAGGTCTGTTTTTATTGCTTTGAAAATGGAATTACATGAAAACTTTCTTGTTAATTGTTTTGCTCCATTTTTACTGTCAACATTTGGTTCTTGAGGGTAAAAATCAGCTGGAAATGTAGTACTTCTGCAGTTTCAACACAACATAATAGGATGGCATTGTCGATGCACTCTAGTAGGGTTTGTTCTCATCAGTATCTACGATTGTGGGCAATATTATTCCCTAGTCTTTTAGGAGCCCTAAAGCAAGAGTTGCAGCACTGTTCGATTCCAGGTACACTTTTCCGACGGGGCTCTGGAACTGGCCATGTGTTGCGAGGTTGGCAGCTTCCCGGCGGATACCTGGAGCGCCCTGTTGAGGCGCCGAGTCCCGCTCCGCTGGCGAGGCCTGAGCTGCCCTGCCAGGACGGGCGCAGGGACCTCAGGGGAGACGCTGCTTCCTTGTCTTCTTGCAGGCTTCGAGCTGTGATCCCGGCCTCTTCATCAAATCACTCGTAGATTTGTCTTCCTGTTATGAAAAGAGTGAAAAGGAAGCAAATATAGAGGAGCTCTCCTCAGAGAAAACAGATAGTTAGAAACTTGAAATAATTTCAGTTCAAGGCAATCAAAACAATTACAGGTAGTTCACAGGACGCTGAAGCTGTTTGTTATGCCATTTGAGATGTAAATGGTGAACAAAGAATAGTTGCACTAACTAATGATTAAATCCGGACATGAGAAATTTCTACATGAATAAAATCTGAGACGTAAACAGACTCGAGATTTAGTCATCCATCAGTTCACACCAAAGAGTTTTGCAGCCAAGTGAAAAGTCTTCAGGCATCTTATTTTTGTGAAGTAAAGTTATTGGCAAGGGTTAGCAATTTGTGTAGACTGACACTGCACTGCTAAATAAGATGAGTTCAAGAGGCTTGAAGAGGATTTTTTTTTCTTCTATTGTCAGAAAATCATATTAATAAAACTTAATAAGAAGTTGAAAGTAAAATTGCAGCAAACTGTGAACTTAATATTACCCTGGTGGGAGCTCATTAATATCTCAACAGGTGTACTCATGCATTATCTTAATTGCACATGATCCTTAAGGAAATTGCCTTTTCTGAAGTTTTCTGACAACTGTCCTTTGGTGAGTGGGTTCAGGTGCACCATTTTATTAATCCTTTAATAAGTTATTGGGAAGAAGATAGCATAACTCCATCACATTTTAATAGCAGGGCAGTAGTAATTATTTATATGGTTCCAGCGACTTGGCAGGTCTCTGCAGAGAGAGGCAGTTGCAGCAGAACCTGGGGGCAGGTGGGATGCAGGCGCGAGGGGCAGGGAGCTGGTGCTCACCCCGGAGGCAGGGTAAGCTGCCGAGGAGGAGCGTGTGGAGGGTCTGGTGAACACTGAGATAAGGAGACAACGGGATGAGGAGACAACATCCAGGGCATCTGAAATGGAATGAGTGCTCTAAGACAGCAGCTATGTGTCTGTACGGGCGGCAGGTGGATAGCATAGGCAAAGCATGGGGAGACCAACATCTGCTCAGCTGGATGGTGCCTGCTGCGCTGAAAGGTCGATTCTTGGTATATTCAACATGGGCATATATGGGGAGAAAGGTGGATAATGTAGAGATTTTGCTCTACCTCAGCACCCTCCCTTCCCTTCTTCCTTCCTTCCTGCCTCTCCCCAAAACCAAACCAAACCAACACACAAAAAAATGCTCATCAAGTTTGTCATTTAGTTATCAGCTGGTTTTTGTTCTCAAGTTTCTAGTTCCAGCCATGATGCTGGCAGATGTTCCATGTGACTTAGCAGACCAACAGAAACACTTTCTGTTGTGCCTGCTTGCAAAACAGACCTGGCGTCTCTAGCAAGTCAGACAGGTGTGATGAGGGGATCCAAAGAGAGCTTTCCATTAACAGAAGAAAATGAAGTAAATGAAGAATAATGTTCAACGTTAAAAATAAATTAACATTAATTAATCCCTGACAAATGCAATGTTCCCATTAATCATTCACTCTTAGTGTAATCAGACATCAACTAGGCAAGCAACATGCAAAGTTCTTGACTGTGACGTTTTCCATGATCTTGTAAACAAAACGACCGCGTTTGAGAAAACCCTTCTCTTGCAGTCCTGGTCTGCATAGCCATGTACTGAAGCAGAGAGTCCCTGCAGAAGCCCCTCGCGCCGCTGTGTCTCCCTGCGCTGCTGAAGGCTCCCGCGTCTGCTGTGTCTCCCTGCAGCCCAGAGGACAGCAGCAGGGGTGGCCCCGGCGCGGGCGCAGGAGAGCCCCGGGCTCTGCCGCGCTGCACGGGGCCAGGGGATTTTATATCCCTGGGCTTTAAGGATCACAGCTCTGCTGCCAAAGTGGTTGAGTCATTTGAAAAGTGGAGTGTAATTCCCTAAATCTTTGATGTTTCAGAGGTGTCTCAGAGTAGAAAATAGAAAAATGTGATGGAAAAAAATGATGGAAGAGAATGCTTGTTTCTTTAAACTTAAAAGTTTTGAACAGGAGATGATCAAATAGGAAGTACCAGACTACATCAACATGAAAGAATTACTATTTTTTTTTTTTATTGGTTAAAAAAAAAATGTTCTGTGCTGTGATGAAGCTTTCTACATTAACAAATCTATTCAAATTTTCCACAATGGCGACATTTCAGCCCTGCTTTGAAGAGTCCTGAGTGGGATCTGACCCATTCTCCCTGCCTGCTGAGACTCTCTTGTGTCTTGTCAACATTCCCAGGAGCCGAAGGCACGCGTTGGTGAGCAGCGATCACCGCGTCGCAGCAGGACGCGTTGTCTCTTCGGTGTTGGTCTGATTAAGAGTTAACATGAGGCTGTGTTTTTCAAACTAAAGTTACTCTATAAAACAATACAATAACTGAGAGGAATGTATTGTGCGAGGTATGGGAGACCAGTTTCCATTCAAGTCTGTGGGATGCTTGTCCACATCCGAGTGGATTGATCCAAGTGCTCAAAAGTGAGTGCAAGAGGAACTGCTGGGCTGTGCTGGCCACTGCAGACAGGTGCTCAGTTTCTGCAGCTGGGAGGCTGCTGGGTGGGCAGGAAGCAGCTCAGGAAGGGGACATGTCTTGCAGAGGCAGCTCTAAGATGCTCTCATATGTTGGTCAAAGTTAAACTCTAATGGCTGCAGTAAATGCTGTACCTATTTAATTATTTTTCTCCTGATATCGAAAAAAAAATCCTTACTGCAGTTCTCTTCTTCATACATATCACTTCACGTTGTTTTTAGATAGACTGTAAGAAAGTTTAAAAAAAAAAAAAAGCCCCTGGATGCTTTTATTGATGCAAGCAATTGTGACAGCTGAAAAGTGTTTTTTGGACAGAGGAAAAGAGGCTTAAAAGCCCAAAAGTCTCCTAAGTAATAAAAGTACTGGGGCAAATTCCATAGACAGTTGACTTTTTGTATAGTTGCAGAATACGCTCCTTTTGGTTTTTACCTAAAAAAGCAGTTGTTGGCACTGAGGAATGCAAATACTCGTTTGCAGATAAAATGCATTTTACATCTCCTATTTATAATTCATAAATCCCAGCACACTGCTGTCTCAGTATGGTTCAGTATGCGGGGCTGTGAGTTGTGTACTGGTGGCTTGGCTAATTAATAGCACCCATAACGTCAGCCTGATTAACTGTTCTGCTTAATATAATGCCATCAAATGAATAGACAAATTAAGCTGATAAGCAACTGAGCAAGCTCTTTTAACTGCATTTTACAAATGGGAAGAGAGTTATCCTAAAATGTCACCAATTATTTATTAAACAGTTATTGTAGGCACAGGCAAATTAGGAATTTCAATTATTTTTGAAGGCCACCATGTAATAGTGGTCAACATCCTGCTGTGTTCTTTCTGCCAGCCTGAATTTTAACTATTTACATTTTCTGTGACTGTAAGAGTGGAAGGTCTTGCTGGCAGCATGCTGTCCGCAAGCCACAGATCTAAAATAAATCTGGCGAGGCTTTGTAGATGACTGCTGTCTTACATTCAAAGCCTACAGCATCCCAGCTTTCTGCATGATTAGCCATGTCTTTTTGACATCAGTCTCTTAAAACATGAGATGAAGCTACCAAATGAGTGACACAACACATCTGAAAGAAAGGCTGTTCCAAGTAGTGGTGGATTCAGTGCTCTAACATACGTAATGACAGCCTTAACACCAGCTAAAATTTAAGCATTTATTTCGGTTTAATAATTCATAGCAGCTAAAAGTGATGCTACGCCAGGGACCTGATTCAGCAGAGTCGCTGTGCGCAGGGATCCCGCTGGCGCGGGAGGATTTTGATCAAGGGCCATAAACCATGTTTGGCTCTAGGCCGTGTTGGATGAGGCTAAACAGATCTTAAATAAGTCATGTACTTTGCTGCGGTTTGTAATAGAAGAGTGAATATTACTTTTAAAGATAGGAACATTTCTCAGCAGTTTTTCAGGGATGTTTACTAATTTTGTGTGCTTTAGGTAAGTTCAATTGTCTGGTGGGTCTTCAGGCTCCATTTTGCCTCTGCCTATCCACTTTTTTTGTGCTGTAGGATTTGTTAGTTGTGAGCGTGCGTTCTCTGGAAATGCTGCATTTGCTGTCTTCTGACCTCCGTGAGACTGGAGATGCAGAGCCCTTTGCAATGTTGAGCCTGAGGGAACGTATGACAAGCCGGGAAGAGCTAATAAATACTTGTAGAATTGCCATATAAAGATGGAATATTAAAGATGCATCATCAAAGCATGAAATACTGACCTTTCCACAATCTATAGCATTCAAAATATATTTTCATGCTTGCGGATTTTACAAATCCTTTCTCATCCTCTTTAGCATCTCAAGAGAGAATTATGGAAGGCTCCTTAAATTAAGGAACAGTTGGAACAGTTCCAGATTGTTACCCCAAAATTGCACAATGTATTTTGGTATTAAGGAGATGATAGCTGATGGGGGGCCTTTGTTATCAATGAGAAAATAACCCTAAACGATATTCTAACAATTCATAAGTCAACAGTCTCTAGCATAGTCTGCAGTCTGTGCCCTGCAGTCATGGGTGGATGTGGGTTTAGGGCGGAGCCAACTGATGCTCCAAGTGATCTGCTTGTATTTCTCCTAAGGACAGGGATTTTTGTGCTCAGCAATCTTCCTCGAGGAACAAATAAAAGCTCTGTGTGTCACCTCTGAGGACAGAGTTGAATTCACAGATGACTGATGCTAGTCAAACCAGAAAACCAAGGAAAAGGATACAGCAGAAAAAAGCATGGTTTGTATATAGTGGATGCAATAAAGATTGCCTGCAAGGAAGATGTTATGATCGTAAAATATATAAAGTTGTTTTAAATTAATGACTTCTTGTATAAATTTCCACTGCAAAGATTGTTTGACTTGTACATTGTAAAGGAGCATGATAGAGAACCACAGATGGGTTCAAGGCAGAGAAGTGAGACTCAGCTAAAGTGAACTGCTTTAGCTAGCTGCTGCAAGAAGTACAATGAGTATATGAATATGTATATTTATCAGAAATTATTTTTTTCTACAGATCCCACAAATCAGTTATGCCTCAACCGCACCAGAGTTGAGTGATGACAGGCGCTATGATTTCTTCTCACGTGTGGTTCCTCCAGATTCCTTCCAAGCGCAAGCAATGGTGGACATTGTAAAAGCTTTGGGCTGGAATTATGTATCCACTTTGGCATCTGAAGGGAATTATGGAGAAAAAGGAGTCGAGTCCTTCATGCAAATTTCCAGAGAGGCAGGTAGGCGATGCCCACCCTTCCTCCAGAAAATGCTGTTTTCTTGTACCAACGGTTATATTATCTTTCTAGAATATATATGATTATAAGGTTGCTCCAGTTCTTTACAGTTCCTTTGTAAAAGCTCCTAGACACTCATGCGTAAATTGCTTATGGAGTTTGAGAGAGCTTGAAACCTTAGTGGCTTTCTGTCATTTCTGGAGAAAATAGAAGATGCTGGGTCTTACCCAACTCCTGATATTCCACTGAAGAGGGTTGTGTTACATTGACATGGATAGAAGTCAGATTTTAAAATATTCTCTCTCCACAGCTAGAGATTCTTTGAAGATACCTTGCTATTACACATTGACTTGTGTTATATACTGATGTTCGCCTTTCAAATCGCTGCCTGATTTTATATAGTTTTTTTTTTCAGCATTTCTGTTGGCCAGTTCAGTTGAGAAAATTCATACGCTTTTACTTGAAGGCTCTGAGATAATAAGCAAACAACTTCAGTCACAAAGATATACTTGACAGTATGATGTGAGGCCTATCAGCTGCTTGGTGTGAGGTGATTCACTTTTTTTCTTTACTTAAATGTTTTATTTAGTGGTAGTGCAGTAAGGATGAACATGAAAAATTAATATTTTCGGTGTTGGGTGATGTTGCTCATCTGTTAGTGATGTTCCAACATACAGGGAAACGCATCGTCTTACACTGGGTCAGGCTTCGGTGTGGAACCATCACAAGTGATTTTGACAGAAGTCCCTAATTCTGCAGTTTGTTTTCCTGTGGCGGCAGGAAGCGGAGCAGCTTGCCGGAGAGGTGTGGCTGCTTCATCAGGGTTGCATAACAGTCCCCGCTGCACAGTCGTATTCTTGTGCTGCTAACTTGCTCTTCAGGGTAAAGTAGCTCTAAATTTCCCTGGAGACACTAGAACGTAGGAGGACTTCAGATGGCACTTCAGGGAATACAGATATAAACCCATGACAAGCTAATTTGCAATCCAGAATCATTAAGATTTGTAAATTGAAATATTTGAAATTGATTCTTTTGCTAGCGAGGAAAAATAATCAGGAGATGTCACTCATCCAAGCCTATCTCCATAAATGCACAATATATCCTGACATGTTACAGCGAATCATGAACACATCATCATTTTATAAGAATAAGCTCTCTTATGTTCTGCAAATGCAATTCATGGATCTAGCAGCCTGTAGCTGTCCTGGCATCATATTGAATATAAATGGCGTAACTCAAACTGTAATTCACTTACTAAATTATACAATTCACTAGCCAAATTAATAAGTGCCTATCAGTCAGAATTGGAGGAACTAGAATGGGACGGACATTTCTTCGAAGCCGCCACCTGAGGTTTCCCTTTCTCTGTCGTTGCCGAGCGGGTCCCGCAGCGGGTGCAGGCGCCGCGTGTCGGCTTGCTCCCAAACTGCCACGGGAAGCTGCCTCCGTCCCGTTTGTCAGCATAATCCAAGAAGTGACAACAGAGGATGGTGGTACTTAAAGTGAGGGGCTTTAGGAAGGAAAATCTGGATTGTTTCATTATGTCGATATTACAGAAGGAACCTATATTTGCATAAGTTTTTCTGTTCGTTTGAATGCATATTTATGTGGTATTAAAGAAAATGCTTTTGAATTTAATACCACAGGAAGTGACAAAATGCCAGTATTCATTATAATTTTAAATTGACTTTATTTGCAAATATCCACTGTTGCAAAATGATACAAGAAGTATGTTCACATGTCAAGGACAAATTCTAGCAGCACAATACTGTGTCATTTTATAAACTTTCTGTAGAACTACATTAGTGGCAGTTCTCCGTGTAGTCAACATAAAACACGACGTAGTTCACGAAGAGGGCATAGGCACTGAGCGTGCCGTGTCCCTTGGGTCGCGGTGGTTGGGCGTGCTCTGGGTGACAGCCGAGGGCTGCTGTGACATGATTTCCTAGAGCATCGGCAACAGGAAGCATGCAGTAATGTTGGGGTGGCCTCGTGGCCACCACAGAGTGTGACGGAGACCATGTGGCCCCTCCTCGGGGTGCTACCTGGCATGTATTTCGTTCAGATATTTGATTAATGAGGCTCTTAGGTGGTTACTGTAGTCATGGAGTCTGTAGGAGCCTTCCAGAGAAGCCACAAACAGACATAAATTTTTGGGCTCACAGCTGCGGCAGAGCTTGTAGCTTTGATCTGTCTATTTAAAAATTACATAGGAGTGGTGAAGAGCCGGCTGTGTAATCGCCAACAAAAGGAAAGAAGACTTTTGCTAAGGGCAATGCACTTGAGGTATTGAGTATATTTAATGGGGCCAAATGTACGTGGTCTGACTAAGGTGTATAATATAAAAGCATCTTCTCAAAAGCAGCTGGATCTTGTGCCATCATCATAACACAGTGACCCGGAGGAAATGGAGGGCGATTGTGGCCTCGACGCTGTGACTGTGTGAGGAGCTGAACACTGCGCTCCGGCCCGTGGCTCGCACCCAGCGGGAAACATGCACAAATGCAGAAGTAGAACAGTGTTTCCTCTTTTTTTTCCTGAAAATTAGTGTTGTTGGAAGGATTATCAATCTTTTCTAACCTAGAAGGCATACCTGGGGTATTCTCTAGTAAAAGGGAGAGGATGGAAGATAGAAGAATTACTTAATAACGTAGAGTTTACTCCATTTTCCAGTGAGCTAAAGCATTCAGTATTCATCAGGAGCACTTGTGTTACGTTTAAAGAGTTGTCCATTTAGATTTTGTGATTTGGTCCTGGGCACAAGCTGCCTGCTGTGTGCACTGAAACAGTTGCCTGCTCAAATCAGATGTCAGCACCCAGAAAGACTGCCGTTAGAAATAGAAAAGTCTCTTTGCAGAAAAACAATGTGTATGTGCAGACAGATTGATAATTTGTGTACGTGCAAACTCAGGAGCCCAGTATGCAAATAAATAATCAAAAAATTGTAGCAGAAAAATCTCTGTAGCCTGGTGAAAATATATGAAAGAGGCATATACAGCAGAGCTCCCACTTTGTGTTTATCCATGTCTCCTTCCTCTTCATGCCACCTGGGTAGGGACATGAAGGTACAACTTGCTGTTTGAGAGTCTTCCTGGCCATAGGGGTTTCATAACTCGCACGTCGCCTGCCCCAGGTGTCCTCCTTTTAACTAGCAGAAAAATCAAGTTGAGGAAGAGAGTGTGGAGCGATGTCAAAGCAGGTTGTTATGTTAGCTCTTAAGTACACTGTCCTTGAGGATTTGCTCCTTTGCCAGGAACAGGAACAACCCTGGAGCGGAGTAATTAGTCAAAGTTTGGACATACTGGAAATAAGCAGTCATCATTAGCTCTCGGACGTTTGCCCTGTGTCTTGTAATCAGTGTATTTTGGCAGAAAAGAAGATTTAGTCCATAGGTACTAACACATTGATTATCTTTGGCCTCAAATCTGTGGCAAGCTAATTATCCTAAAGTCCATGTTTTATCCAGACTTATTTCTGTTTAAGCCCTGATCTTAGGAATTGTAAGGGTGAGTAGAAAAATCTATCCATGCTTAGCTTTTAAGTATACTTTTAGTTTATGAAGACTTTGCCTGATCCTTTGAGTTAATAATTCTTTCTCAAAGTGACTTTTATTATGAGTACTTCAAGCTAGTTTGAATATGTCACTGTGATGGGGATGAAGATTTGAAACATGCTCTACAGTTTGGGATTAATAAATTAGGAGAATGTTCTAATTATGGAATATCTGAAGGACAATTTCAGATTATTAATGAAACTACTGAATACTTGAATTTCAAAGATTACTTCATCTTTGATTTTTTTTAAGAGATTAATCTGCACCAGAAGGTTAATTGCTGTCTGTAAGAAATATATATATATTGAAGTCATTAGCGAAAGACCACTGGGATGCCTCCTAACAGATAGATGAAAGATCCAACATGAATAAATATTCATCTTTTTCTCTTCCAAAACTGCAGTTTCACAGATAAGCACAGTGGCTGCTTTTCAGCTTGTGAAGACTTTGGTGCTTAGGCAACAGTCTGCGGTACATTGTAGGAAACTCTGCCGAGTTCTACTTCCCTTACTTTCACCTCTTCCTTCTGCATTCCACATCTCTCGTGTCCAAAATGCCACCTCATGAGTATCTGCCCTTAGCAAGGCTGATCGTGAGCAGAGTTGTGTTTGCTTGCACAAGCTAACCCTACTGTCTTGCAGGGAGTAGTGCCTGTGCCAGGCTTTGCTCCAGTTAGATAGTATTGTAATCTGCAAACAAAGATTATTCTAGTTGTCGTTTTTCTCAACCTTTTGGAAGGACTGCAGAAAAAAATACAGAAAAGCATGTCGTCTTTGTGCATTAGATAAAAACATGGAAAAAAGGATTTAAGTTCTTCTTGTACTGGTGTGCTGATACGATTATTGTATCTGCTGAAGTTTCTACTAAAGGCATTTAGTTGTGGTGTCACATTTGTTAAAAGGTTATCATCACCTTCATGGAATGAGAAAGCAGAATAAACTTTAATCCACTTTAACATAGAAGGCACAACACTTGCAACAATCTCTTTATCTTCTTTGCCTGTTTTTTTTGCTCAGATAATACATTCCTATAAAAAAGACTTTTTTGGACATACCTGTTTCTTTAATTCTTTTGTTTTTTATGAATTTCAAGTGCAGTGCAGAGGTAGCTCTGCTAAGTAAGCTTTGAACCAGCTGTATTGTGCTAGGAGGGCCTAGTGCCATGAGCTGCAGGGGCTGAAGCTGTTGACATTCAGAAGGAGAAGACCCTCACCTAAAAGCTGCCACTGTTGGGCAAAGGAAGGAACCTGAAGGTTTGAATCCTGCTACCAGCAATGATACTAACCAAGTGTTTCTTCTCTGTCCCTTAGTTTTAAGCTGGAATTTCTTTTTTAACTTGTTTCCAGATTTGTATTTTAAGGTGAAAGAACATGTGTACACGCATGCATGCACATATCCCCCCATGGGCTACTTTGCTGTTTCACCTAACAGATTTCAAGTGATACTGCACCTAAAGTCAGATGAACTGCCATTTTCGCATATTATTAATCGCTGCATTATTTGGTAAAAACCTTATGTCTTGGTTTCTGAGCAAAATTAGGTGCACACAGTTAAGTTTTAGAAATTATTTTCTCTGTGTATCTGTGGAAAGGACTGTTACACAGTTTTAGATGTCTTTGACCATGTAAATGTGGGAGTATGGCAGTTTTTACCCAAGCCTTATCAGTTGTTCTGATCTCTGGCTTATATTTCTGTTGTGTATCTTTTGATTCAGATTTTTCATTATCTGAGTCATCTCCTGATACTTTCTGTGAAAACCTCAGTCTAGTATGCTGTAATATGATTTCTAATTCAGTACTTACCTACGATGGAAGTTGACACTGTTTAAAGCAAGGAACTGCTCAGTCACCCTCGGGGAATGGCGCAGCATTTTGATGGGCTCATCACTGCCTGCCACGACCCTGAACCTGCAGTTTTGTAACAGAATCTGTTTGCACTGTCATTGGAAATCCCATGACCACGAATTATTGCTGGATAACAAGAGGGTAAAATTACTGCTATGGGGGAGTTGTACAAAATATTAATATTTTAAGAATGGAAAGGAGTATTCTGTCTGTATGACTTAAAGCGTACCACTCCTATGGCCAAATAGCAATTTCTGACTTTTTTTATTCTTGATAAATTGAAGTCTTACAGACTCTTTTTGGATTACTTATTACAATGACTTGATTATAAATCTCTGGGTTAAAAGAAGCCCAAGAGTAAGAAAGGAAGGTGAAAAGTAATTGCTGCCCCCACCCTGTTACCCTGGTGAAGTTAAGGAGCTGGTATCTGAATGCTGCTGATGTCAGGGGACAGCGTTTTCCTGGCAGTCGACTGGGTAAATAGCACTTTGGTTATAATAATAAACAATCTTTTTTGTTTCCTGCCGAGGCAATGCTCTGGATCAAATGCAGTAAAATAAATACATAAAACTGATGGAATATAGTGTATTTCTAAGCACTTAAACCAGATTCCATTTTTCTTTTGGTTTTCAGAAACATTTTTACAACTGTCCTTTTTGGTGCTGAGTGACGTTATGTTAAATATGAAAACACTATTTTACGTTCCAATATTTTGTCAAATAACAAATGTTTTGTCATCTCAGGAAAAGAAAAAGTCATTGAGAAAAATTGCTTTCTGAAGTTTCAGCAACTTAGGCACTGTTTGCTGCAGCCTGTCGCATTTAGTAGCTTTCACGCGACAAACTATTTATATTCAGTTGCTAGTGATAAGACTAAGGCAAAATCTTTTCTGAGATGTTTTTATTGTTGTTTTTGAGAGATATAAATGCAATATTAGGATTATTTCTAGAGTATTCAGCATTCCCAAATGAAATCATGTCACATCTGTGTACAACACTGGAAATCCTGTTTGTTCTAGAAACTCATGAAAATGCTTTATATCTCCTTGGTTGACAGTATTAATGGAGATTCATTTTACACCTTGCCAAAAACAGTTTACAATAGAGTTTTATTTTAACTGTAAGTGCTCTGCTAGAAGATGCATTGGACTTGATCCTCAAGGGTATTCTGGATTATATTAAGACCTTAATAGCGCACTTGTGATAGTGGAAAAGAGTAAGCAGCATGCAAGACAGAAGCATAGCTCTGCAAAGTAAATCTGTGAGTTTCGGTGCATCTTCAGGCTTTGGTCTATCTTGCTGTCGCTTTTTTTCATAACTGAGGTGAGAGCTCATGCTGTTTAGGGAAGCAAATGAGTGATGCAGTTGACGTGATGGTTGAAATTTGACTTCTTGGTGACACTGGGAGGAACGTGTTAGGTGCCTGGCTTAGAGGCAAAAATTAAAACAAATGAATTCAAGCATTGGTATGTGTATGATATATGTATTTGCATATCTTTTGTCAACATTTGAAGAGAAAAATATGGTGTAGACTTGTAGGCTTATCATCTTACTTGGGAAAGCACTGCAGTTGATGGGCATTAAGAGCACATGGTTTAGCTCCCTCCCTGCTAGCGGCCCAGCAGCAGACGCCAGTCTCCCTGAACAGCTTTATCACTCGGAGGTTCAACTAGCAGAGGTCAGAGTAATTCTTGCTTCTCAAATAGACTTATGAAAAACCAATAAAACAGAGTTTGGGGAGAAGACGGGCGGTAAAGATATTAGATGATCATTACCTAGCACCTTCTTATCTGAAATTTTAGGCCAGTCCCATGATGATACTACATGTAGAAACTTGCACTCTATCCTCCTGACTGATCTCGTACATCTGGTTTCTTGGTGAAAGAGAATTTTAGTATTGGATCATTGTAACAGATCATTGTTGCAGTTACAGCATTAATGGCTTTAGTGACAAGTTGCTGCCTTGTTATGGCACTTACCGAGCATTTAGAGATTACTTTTCAAGGAACAGAATAAAATTGAAATAGAAAATTCTCGTTACTAAACAAATAGCTTTTCACATCCTTTAAAAATGCGACCCCAAATTTAATGTAACATGCTTTTTATGGTTAGGTGATATGTATCACATGGGTCAGCTGCAAGTAAGTGATTGATTAAGTCTTTGTTACTATAAATCAGAAAATATATTGTTGCATCTTAATTTTTACCAGTAAAATAGGACGCAGTCAGGAAATGATTTTGTATTTTGCCGTGTGCCTGTCCCATGACAGAAGCCAAGAGGGTGGTTTAGTGCAGATTCAGTAAATTATTCACCCAGTCTCAGCGTCTTTCATTTGTTGTTTGGAAGATGTTCTGCATCTTAAGACTAGTGTGTGCCCCTCAAGGAAGATACAGAGCACGACAGCAGAACCAGAGAAGCGCAAGCATTCGCAGGTGTTCATTCTGCATCTATCACTTGCAGGGAAGACAGAAACTTGTAGAAAACTGGTAGAAATGTTAGAGGAAGGGACAAAAAATATGTCACTGCATAGGGGAGTGTAAGAAGAAGGTTGTACTGAGGTACAAAAGAAGATACTGTTTTGGAGAGAGGCAGGAGTAAGGGGAAGACAGAGAATTCAGCTTTACTGGACCAGAAAGGAAAGAAAAGGTCTAGGGAAATGGATTGAGCGGAAGTGTTAGAGAAAGATGAGGTGCAAAGCCATGCACTGGAATCTGCTAGAAGTGCTTGGAGTTGGAAAGAGTGAGTCAAGGCAGAAGTCTGTGAATAAGAAAGACCTGCTATGGAGGGTGGCTTAGAAAATGACATTGGTTTCATCAAATGTCACCAAAAAATGAGTAGTTTCTGAAACAAAATGGATTTTGAATGTGAAAATTAAAAACTTCTAGAAGAAAAGACAGAAATCCTTTCTGAAGTCCATTCTTTCTGCCATTCTTTCTCCTGGGCTGCTGGATCTGAGTGCCTCTGCCCTTCCCTAGACCTTTATTTTGCCTCCCAGTCTACCCAAGGAAGGAAGGGAGACCCAGAACCCCGGCTCCTGCCTCCCTCGGCCCTGTGGAGTGCCTGGTGGTCTGTGCCGTGCAAAGTGTCTTGTCAGTTTTCCTGGAGGACTAAAAGGAATTTCATAAAACTCCCCTGCTGGGAGCCCACATACATTCTGACTTTCACAGTAGCAAATCGGCATATTTGAGTTACGCTGAGGTTTTCCCATGGGGTATAGTCAGTTTTACAAAATAGGATGACTTGGTTGATACATCACACCAGACCAGCTCTAAAAACAGTTCTGCATCTTAGGGTAATGTATAATCAATTGCAGTAAGGCATTCCGGTCTCTGGTGTTGAAATTCTGCATCCCAGGAGGAAAAATAAAATACTGTCTCATCTTATACCTTCCTTTCTTCACAGTCCCTTTTCACTTTGCGATAAAACAGACAGCGTCATTCTCAGCCGTGGGGGAGTAGCAGCCCATAAATAATTCTAAGATGCATCTTCTGGGAAGTGCCTCTCCTGCCTCTTTATTCCTTCTGCCACCTCCAACAACAGAGCGCGACAAACGTCTCAAACCCTTCAGGCTCGTGGAAGGTGGCGTTCCTGTGTTGCTGGTAAACTCAATGGCATACTAAAAATACTCCCTACTGACTAGTTAGGCTTCAGCAGCTCTGAAGCCTCCTCATACTAACTTGCCTGTGTAGAAAAAAGGTCAGCAAAAGGAAAAAGTCACTCCAACTTTCTGTATGCACACAGCTTTGCAAAATCACGGTGCGGGGGGGTGTAAATTAGGATCAAAGTTGTTTTTACTTTTTCCTTATGTATTCGTGGGAAATCTATTTGTCATGGCAGTGTGAACTACCTGGACTTTTTGCTCTAGTGCAGTAATTCAACTAGATACTGTAGCTGAAAACACAAACAATAATATTGTATTTTAAGTGGTTTACATGTAGAGCTAAGCAGTTGAGAAGATCTATATACACAGTTTATATAGGAGACACTTCTGTCTCCTCTCCTAATGATGTTTTCAGAGTTGTGGCTTTTGAGCTTATAAGGTGTCAGGATACTATCGAGCTTGATCTTATAATGGAAACTAATGAAATTATTTTAACAATTTACCAGTTTTTGTTGAACAAAAACAAATATAATGTTGGCAGCACCCGTCCTGCAGTTGATCCTGTGTCTCGTGATGCTGCTGCGGGTCTTTGAACCAGCCTTGGAAATCGCAAGAGGTAGTCACCACATACAGATGGATCTCGGTGCTCTCCGAGTCACTGCTTACAGCATTTTTGGCTTCTTACTAACCCAAAGTTGGTAACAGGGCAGAAAAGACTTGCTATGTATTCCATTGTGTTAGCAAGGAGATGAAGCAGATTAAAGTTTGGGTAATAGAAAGACAACTCAAGCATGCTGATACTGACTTGAAATTCAGATTGGATTTTAGCCTAGCAGTGGATATTGGGAGAGGTACTTAAGGTGACTCCTTCCTAATGACAAATGGCAGCACTTTGCTAAATCGCTACTTGATTGCTGGAGTCTAAAGCAAGCAAGCAAGCAGGCATCTGCGTTCCAGGAATGTTCTGCTTAGGGTTAGACATGTGGATGGTCTTTGCAGCATGTGTATGACTTGCAGGAAAATCTATTGCAGGGTGATGTCATTAGGGGCTCAATTTCCCTTCCTGAGCCAGCCAGCTGGCTTGCTTTAAGCAAATGTAGTCTGATGTAGAATTTAAAAGAGCAGATACACAGCAACTCAGCTTCTCACACTGTTCAGCAGCCCTCATGTGAGTCTGGTAGCAACTCTGATCATTTTCCCTTTCCTTAACTCAAGCTTACTTGTGTCAATATGTCTTGGTGCTATTTTGTGAGTCTGAGTGTCATGTTCTTATGGTGATTCTGCTCTGTGAGCCGTGGAAGTGAAAACTGCAAGGTAAGACATATTGCTAACACAGGACCTGCCAGCAAAACTAACAGTTTAGGGCAGTGATGTTCTTTCTGAGCCTGAGCATAGCAACCCTCACCCTGGGGAAACAGAAACTTCTAGCAGTGTCTGTGTATTTTAATTAAACTCGCTGATTATTAACACGCCGCTGATAGAGGCATAGCTCTCAGAATAAATCCTATCCTGAATGCAGGTTGCTTTTTTGGTACAAGTACATCCCTGCTAATGTCCTAGTTCTAGAATTAGAAAGGAAGAGGCCCTCTGTGAAAACTAAAAGGTAAAAGAGCTTCCAGGCAGCAACTGTCTTACAGTTAAGATTTTATCCAGATGCAAAAGTCTGATGCTATCTCAGCTTGCAATCAAGAAAAATATTCTTTAAACACTGATTAAATGCAAATTGTAATTTAATTCCCTAAATGTATTTTTTCTCCCCTTAATTTCACTAATCCATATGTCTAATCCCCCTTTAATTAATTTTGTTCTCTATTTGAATGTAGTTCGTTTTCAAGTCTAATACTTTTTACTCAAAATACTTGGTTCTTTGCAGATACCCTAGGGCCTTCCTTTGGGCTCAAACCTGTCTGTCTGTCCATGAACCTCCCCCAGAATATCCCTAAAAGTCAATTTGAGCCGAGCAGACAGAGGCTGGGATCGCTCCTGCCTTCCTGGCTGTGCTACCAGCTTGGCAGATTTACCCATTTCTGCTTGGAGTATCTGCTGCATTAACCCAGAGGCCAATTGGGTCTTATCTTGCTGGCCCTTCCAGTTTTGGAAGTGTCAAAAGTAGTTTTTTTTTTCAGCTGTTGGAAATCTAGCTTTTATGTGAAATGATGTCTCCCCTACCTAAAACCCTGCATTTTACCATTAAGAATATTAGTGTATCTGTAAAAAGGCTCTTTCAAAGCTAGTGTGACCAAACCTCTTCAGGCTTGGCTATTCTCAGAGGTATGATTATATCTAATAATTCTGCTTCCTCCAGACCTGTTAGATGAAGACCCCTGTTGAACTATGTTGATCAGAGCTTTGTAGGGTAGATGTCTTCATGTTAAGTTCTGCATTCCAAGTCAGGAAGCCGACTGTGAGCCTGGTGTGTAGCCATTCAAAATGTGGCAGATTTTCTGCTTAAAAAATGAAAGATTTTACTAATATGAAAGATCATGTTTTAAGAAGAGTGCAGGATGCAGATGTGACACAGCAGGAAGCTTTTTGACAGCTTTTCATTGGCTTTTCATTGCTTTTTATATATTTCTTTTAAAGGCAATTTTGTATCAAGGCAAAAGAAAGTCTAGACAGATTCTCTAAAAACATTTACTAGCTAATTAAGATTATACTGCTGATATATCACTGCTGGATAACCCGTGGACTGTGGGTAAAACGTTGTGTTCATTTTTGCAGCATTTGCCTTTTTTCTGGCTTGCGTTTATTATTCCTGGGGATTGCTTTTTTGATATATGAGTATTTCAATATCAGAAACAAATCCCACTTGCAATATTATGTTTGGACATCTGAATCTATGGAGAGGAAACTAAGTGTTTTGTATTGTCCAAGGTACTGAGCAGTTGTGGTTTCCATTAAAATCAGCTGGAGCTGCAGTTGCATGGAAATTCCCAAATAGCGGTGCCAGCGTCACAGCAGTTTGGCCCCGACATGCACGTAAGGTGCAGGGATAACCACTGAAAAGCGAAGCTCTGTAGCTGTAGTGCAGCAACCTGGGCACGTGTCTTGTCTCGGAGCAAATCCCAGAGGAAAGCTTCTGGGAGTAATATTATTCCCTTTGCTAAATGATCTCTAACCTAGAGCCTGCTGGTTTGTCAAAGGGTGTTTATTTTGGGATTAGAATGAGGCATATTTTCTTTAGTCACTTGTTTATTAAAATTGGTCTCATTTTGCCAGCTCGAATCAAGTGATAAGAACAGTGTCCTGTTTGCCCCTCAGGATGAATTTAAACTGCAGCTTCTATTGCTTTTAAGTAGATCTCTGAGCCAGTTCATTTCTTCTGTTCTTTGTTCCTATGAAAGCACAGCACATTCTTCACAGGCGGAACTTGATCACAATCCTCCAATTGCTGTAATCAAATAACATTTATTTATTAGCATCAGGAGGGAAGACAGAAGCATCATCACAAAATTGCAGCTAAAGTGTATGATACCCAAGCTGTTCCTTGGAATAAACGTCCTTTGAAAAATCTTTACAGAAGCACTCAGAAAGTATAGCCCCTTTCTAGGTTCTTCACACTTAGATGCCCTATAATGCCACCATTCTGTAAGATGCACTAAAAAAGCAATTAGCACTTTTGAGTGCTTTGCAAAATTTTATTAGTTTTCTGCCTCTTCAGGCTCTTGCAAATAATGCTGTTTTACTAAAGACTTCTTTGATGCAGTATTTTTCTCAGTCTTCTCCAGTAATAAATGAGAGATGAAGTTACACTGCAGTCAATCCTGCAATTTACAGTCCTACTTCCTGAAAATTTTCAAAACTCATTAAAAGTACCTCTTTTTAAAGCAGCACTGTATTTCTCTGTTTTACTCTTTTCCCTCATTCTGCACTTGTGCTACTCCCTAAGAAAACCGAATTTAAGGACAGCAGTTATCCAAGAAAGTAATTCTTTTAACTTGAGCACTTGGGAACATGTCTTCTAGGCCTTCTTAGCTAATTCCTCAGATTTCCCTGGGAAACAGGGAAAAGGCATCCTCAAACTAAGAGGAAGGAGAAAAAAAAAAACCAAACCAGTGGCTTACCCTGAGAGATAGACTGCACAGTTACTTTAGCTTGGAACTGTACCAAAACTCGGTATTACAGAAATTGTATTTTGGAGAAGTGCAAATCTTTTTTGCTCCAGGGGCTAATAATCCACTAAAGGGTCCTATTTGTGTAAGCACTTTGGTGATGCTGAGCTGAAAACTCCATGGCTGAGGGCGACAGAAGCTGTTCAGGAGCCAAGTAAATACTTCGGAGTACGTGTGAATCTGTCGCCTCCAAGGAGGTGAGAGTTGGGTGCACGCTCGAGCCGAGAGCTCCTCGCTTGCCTGTGTGGAGCCCTGAGCGCGGCCTCCACCACCACTGGGCACCAGCTGACACTTCTCTACAAAGCTGGACATCCCAGGTTTGCCATTCATTAATGCTGAGCAGAGCATTGTTTGACATGAAAACAAGTCAGTGAGAGAACACAGAATCTGGCCCTGAGTAATGTAATGACTGAATTGAAGCACAAGCATCTTACTGGTTTTTGTCTGAGTATATTTTATTCTTAGTTATGGAAATGTTTGTCTTCAGCTTCTGAGCTTTCCTTGCTTCAGCAAGTGTACTCCTCTCAACAGAACACCCTACAGCTATGATATAACTGCATTCAATTTCAACATATGCAGCTCTTTTCCATGGTTCTCAGGTCTACACTGCACATAAACAAACCCAGATAAAATCATATTCTGTAGTTTTGTTTGATTTTCTGAAGAGATTTCAATGATCTCTCTAGCATGAAAAATAAAATACATTCCTTTTAGCATTGTTCAAATTCAAACAGGTTTCAAAGCAAAACCTTTGCAGTTCCTGTCATCTTCAAAAAGCATTTCTTAAAGTAGAATGCTCTTGGTTAAGCTTCAGTGTCATCTTTTTTCTTAAAAAGAAGCTAGGAATCCTAAATGTTAAAGATGGGAAAGATGTAATTTGGATATCATTAGTACTTATATACTGCTTTTCTCTTTAGGATATGATCGTGAACAGGTGCATAAGCGTCTGGTTTTAAATATGGGATTTTTCCCGCCACATCCTTGCTTATTTGCAGACATGTCCTTTGCTCATCTGAACATTTCTGTGTCATTATGAATTTCTCTCCTTCCAGGATGCACTCTGTCTCTCTTTTTTTTAACTAGTTGATCTATATATATCATGCTGTGTGTGATGGCAAATCCATAGAAGAAAATCCTTCACTAGCTTAGGTCTTGACCCTGTTACCATCAGCGTGCATGCAGATGACTGCGTCTCCGTGCCGCCTGTTGCAGGGTTGTGACCGTAGTTGCCAAAAGCAAGAGTGCGAGTGAGTCTACATATGGAAATGAAACATCGACCTGGACACGAGGCTGCTTAACCCACCATCATACATAAATGTACAAAAAGCTGATGCCACTTGTGCAGCCCTGCTAGGTCAGGGGCTTGGAAGGGATATTGACTGTGGTCTTCACCTTCTCTTTGTGGGATTTACTGCCAATTTAACTTTTAATTTTAAGTAAAGAGATACATAAAATATGTAGCTTTGCAGCTTCCTCTCTGACTTGCCTCGGCTGCAGAAGTAAAACCTTCTTCAGAAATGAATTACATTATTGCATAACTTCAAGAGTATCACTGCAGTGTAATAGATTTTATGTATATGTTAGAATTACTTCAGGATACCCCTGCAGTGTTTATTTTGTGGGCCAAAAAGGGCAGCTGGGATTCACAGATTAGACATATCATTTTTTTCTGCAACTCAGTGTTGAGGTGGAATAGAGAGCAAAAGGAAAAAAAAAAACCCCTATTTTTGGCCACATGTGTTTATTACAGAAACAAAGATGGTTACCAGTTTGTTTTTAAAGTTTAACAAGTACCTTTCATCTATAGACTTGGTTATTGTGGTATGGGATTTCATTATGTGCTGAATTATAGAAAAGAGTATTACTACAGAATTATTCTAGCCAAGTTTTAATGACAGCTCAAAATATGGAAATAATAGGCATATAAAGGAAACTGGTGATCTGGAGGCAGGATTAGGGAAGTGTAAAACCTGGAATATTCAAAAGCGAAGTATATGACAATGACACAATCAGACAAAGAGTCACATTATTTTAACTAAGAGCCGTATTTAGAACAGCCTGAGAGAACATTTTCTGGGTAGCTAAATCTGCCTAAGTGAGAAAAAATGAATTACCCTCTCAACTTTTGCTTTTCATGATCAAATGTAGGGCTTGGGGGAATGGTTTTAGAACAAAGATCAGCACTGTCATTACATCAGTATGACTTACTGTAAAGTCTTGGGCACTGTGACTTGAAGATGGAAAGGTTGCCAGGCTAAATTAATTAAAGGAAAAACATGAAGAGTAATTGGTCATAAGGGCTCATAGATGTGGCTGTTGGTATTCTAGCAAGTGTGGCATTGTTAAAGCATATATCACGCTTAGCAAAAAAAACCTCTCAGCTCTGTGAGTAGCTTTTGATTTATAATAAAGATAGCTGTAAGATTGAAATACATCCTGGATCTTTGAAGTAATAATTTTCCATTTGCAAATTGTGTTAACTGACAACAAGTCAATAAAGGTAATATCTTTTGGTCTCTCAGTGATTAATAGCATAGTAGCTTACCTGTCTTCAACAGATATAAGTTTTTAGTCTTTTATATACAGAATTCTTCTTAAAGAGGAAAATTTTCCAGTTTAACATGTTCCATTGGTAGAGCCTGAAACTGTCCCAGATATACCTGTGACCAACAAGAACTATTCAAAATGTAAAAGACAGTAAAAATATAACCTGCAAGTTACATATTACTGTGATTATCTTCTTTTTTTTGCATATAAAGAGGTATGCCAGGCTGTTTACATGCAACAAATTAAGGTCAGCTTCTGCTTGTTAATGAATCTTGTGTGCATTGCACATCAGATTTGCCATGCAGTTGGCGCTTTAAGATTTCGATTGATTGTGCCAAACTATACCAAAAGGAGATAGATTACTTAGGAGGATGAATGAGACAACTTTGAAGCACAAAGCTTTGAGTCCTATTACATTTTACGTAGTGTAGTGCATAGTATTACTTGCCATCACTCTTTTTAGGGATGTTTTCTTTAAATAGGTGAGAGAGTATTTTTAGGAAAGGAAACATCATCAGAGAAGATACCTTATGTGCCAGTACGAGATAACACAGAGACACTTGAGGAAGAAGAGTCGGTTCCATTTGGGACTTCATTTCTTTGCCAGGCAGATGATGGGGCCAGAGCCTGGAAAGAAAAGAGAGAGGAAGCTTGAAGCAAAAGCGAATTGGAAATGAAGCACTGAAATGATTGATTTAGTCTGTGAGGGAGGTTGCTTAAAGATGGCCTTTCAGTTTAGCAGGAGGGACTAGAGAGGATTAATGCTGACTCAAGTAGTAATGGCCCCTCTTCTTCATCATTTCCAGATCATTATTAATAGCCATTTGCCACTCCATGTTTCTCCTTGGCTTCTTGTTCCTGTTTGAACTATAACCTGCAGCGCAGCCATTGATCTCATGATCACTTGCATTTGGGTTGTTTGCTCTGAGTGTAATTCAGTGCTCTACACTGCCAGCTCTCCTCCAATCAATAGAAATGTAGATTCTTGTAGTTAATATGCTGAATATCCTTAAGGAAGCCCAAATGTTTCTCAGAATTGATTCAAATAAACAAATCTACTGAGATTATGAATAACAATTCATAAGGCTTCGTTAGCGACTTTCAGGAATAGCAATCTTATGTGTGTACTTGTGAGAAATTACAGCGGATAAAAACCAACATCTGAACTCAGTTTTCTGTTCTATATATGTACTACTAATTTTTATATAAAAACTATCAAATGAAAGAAAGAGCAATTGCCTCTCTTCCACTCACATAGATATGTGTATAATATTCTTTAAAGTGCAAGGAGTAAAGAATTTATATTATCTAAGCCAAAGGGATTTTTTGTTTCCACCATTTAAATTATCAGTACACCATTTTTTACTGTCTTCCACTTGGAATACCAAAGTGTTCATTTTTTTACTTTTTGGTTCTCAAGCTCTGGCATCATGCAGTTTAAAACTGCATATGTATATTTGCATATCAGTACATATATACACATGACCTTTTCATGACTTCATGTATCTTTTCCTCTGTGATGTAAATGGGTATTATCTGTGTATTAGAGATGGAAAAGTAACACATGGAGGAGCTAAATGGCTTTATCAGGATCTCGCTGGGAGCGTTTGGCAGCAGGAGCGCCGTGCACTGGGCTTGAGGTTTGGGCACGTCCACGCAGTCCTGCAGACCAGCCCGGCCGTCTGCGTTGCGGTTTTGCCTCCATTCGGGCAGGGTGGTTGGGGAAGCAGGGCCCGGCGGGGGCACAGGGCGGCTGCGCCGGTGTCGCGGCAGCGGGAGACTCCGTGCGGCAGGGCGGCCCTGCCGGGGCTGTCTGCCCTTCTCTGGGCTGTTTCTGAAGCGACTACTGAACACCCAACTAACTTAGCTGGGCAAATTCCAGCCTGCTTCTCCTCCACTTGCTCCTTGGATGCATTTTTATTGCTCAGGACAAGTTTTCAGCTCCTTTTGCCATTCAAGAGGGTCTAATCCTGTTCCTGTTGTATGGTGAAAGTTTGCTTTGTGAGTCTTTAAGCATCCATATCAAGTGTGAATGTCTCATTGCTTTGATAGCTGATGGTTTTCTTTAAAAAATTAATTCTTCTATAAAAACAGCATAAGTGAGATAAGCTGTTTGATTCTCTCAGTTCATTTGCTAAGCTTCAAGTCTCAGATCATATACATGTAATGAGAACCTATTCGGTCATCAGTTAGGATACTCTGTATTACTCAATTCTATGTTACTTAAATAACATTTTATCATATCACTCTCCTTTGCATAGATTCATTCTTTTACCAGTTAAATCATTCTTATTGTAAAGCAGATACAGCAGAAAGTTTTATCTTTGAGGAAAGATAAAACAAGAAAGTACATTGGATACAAAATGGAACTGGTCAGATGTGAGAATATGTACCGAAAAAGAAACATGAATAAAAAGGGATCCTGTATCATTTTTTCATGCAGCTGTTACTTCTCCAGGGTTCCCATACGTAATCTCTGCCTTCCAGCTCAGTTGATCCAAATCTTTTGTGGTCATTAAAAAACATACACTGCCAAATGCCAATACAGGGAGTAATGTACTGATAAAATAAGATAAATGTGTGATTATTCTTTATAATGAAAAGCTTTTCAGTTGTTTTCACTTGATCACTTTGTTTTTTTATGTGCAAACATTTTAGTCATCAAATATCTTAAAAGAAATCTGGTTGGTAGTTTATGTGAACTGGCTAAATAGGGCACTTGTGTTGCAGCTTGCCCTGGGCGCTACCTGGAGCTGGACTGCGCGCAGTGGGTGAACAGCAGCCCTGAGGAACATGAGACAGGAGGCATCAGGTTAAACAAACATCTTCCTTGGGGACAGGGCAGGGGCTTCGGTGGCGGGCACCTCGGGTCTGTGCGTGCCGCGCGCCTCGGGCACGGCGAGCTGCCCCCGCGTCCCCAGCCTCGGGGCTCATCCAGCTGTGGCCGTGACTGAAGCGGGAATAGAGCAATAGGCCAAGAAGGTTGGCGCTTAGGAGAAGCATGAGCTTTAAAATCAATGTCAGATGCAGTGTTACAACATAGGCTATTACTGAAAAACTGAAACGCCGGACACCGTCAGGCACTGGGAAAAGTGACCAGACTTATTACATGGGAATGCAGCCTGGAAGTAGAGCATTTTGAGAAAAATGCACCTATAAACACACTATGGGAATTTTATGGCATGGAAGCATGATGAAAAACTGGGGAAGGGTAAATCCTGCCAGGCTCCCTGCTGGTTGCTGGAGTGTCTTTGAGTGTTACATCAGATCGTTCATAAAATGCTTGTTAGGGAGCTTGAGAATGGGGAAATATATTTAAATATTATTATTTCTGTCCTTGCTTCATGCATAGGGGCAGGAGCCCCCATGCTCTGGGGTGGAGTCAAGCTCGGTCAGTGAAGTGAAAAAATGGGATGATTCACCCCCAGACACAGCTGGGGTTTGGTTGCAGAGACCTAATCTTCCCCCAAAAAGCGCATGGTGAGTATGTTGAGAGAGGACATTACAATTAAACTTGATATAGAGAAGCTCAATATTTCTGATAAAAGAGTTAATCTCATTTTTGCCTAAATGTATTTTTCATTCCAGTGTACAACCATCCCACATTACTTTCAAGCTAGTGGTAAGGCTGATTATATTGTAAAGCAAGCTTCTAAATGAAAGGATCCATATCTAGCTACCCTTGTTATCATTTCCAAGAAATTAAATTTTCCATAAATGATTTACTGTAAAACACATCAAATAGGCATTGGGAAGACAGAGGCCAAAATGGCCATACCGATAACATCTTGGTGGAAGGTCGTCATCAGAAAAGAACCAGATAAAATCTAGACCTGACACAAGGTTTTCTGTTTTCTTTCCAACAGATGGCTAATTTGCACGGTGAATATTGGTGCTTACCTTAAAATACTATACAAGAAGATTTTATGTAGTCAAGAATACTATGCTTATCTGAAGGAATTGGAAATGCTATTTTTTGTAAGCCATTTTATTACAGATTGGTGTTATACTCTAATTCTTATGTTTAAGCTGTAGGCATTGCTGTTCCCTTTTTCAAATTTATGTATTCATTATTTTTTCAAAGATGTGTTGAAGTGAAAAAGCTTTTGCTGTAGTTGAACCCAGACGTAAATAAGAAAAGCAGAGTGGCAGCAATCCTAAGCACGTGGGGGTTAAAAATGATGCAAAACTGGCTTATTTTGACACACAATGTGCATTTCTCATCTTGCACTTTACTACTTTCCCCAACTTTTGTACACGTGTGTGTTTATAGGTCAATACACATACAGTTCTGTGATGCATCTTGAAGATCAGACCCTTAAATTTAATTCCTGCCTATGTGTCTATCTTAAAGCTCGCAGGTGAAAGAAATAATTGTGCTGGATTTGCACCTGGCTTCAGAAGCAAGTGCAAAGACGAGGCGCTGTTATTGCTGCGTGTTTGTGAATCTGTGCTGTTGAGGGAGAGAGATCAAGGATACCTGAAAACTCCCATTAGTTGCCCCATGCTGTGAAATAAAATGCTGCTGTTTGGCCCTTGTTAAGCTTCTTACTTGGAAGAAGGACCACAGAGGCAAGTGGTGGCCATTGTTGTTGCATTGCTGCAATTTTACACACAAAAGCCCCGAGCCTGTGTTTTTCTGTGCGAGTAATTCATGAAGCAAAAATGGTGCCTTTTGCCGAGCCCTGCCTGTTCATCGCATTGCTTCCCGCAGGTGGGTGCCAGGGCAGCCGAGGCAGCGGAGCGGCTGCGGAGGCCCCGGCAGGAGGATTGGAAGTGTCATCTGCCCAGGTTTGAAGCAAACGTGATCAGAAAGGGGGAGAGATGCAGAGAAATCGAGTGCCTCTGGACATAAAAGGAAGCAAGTTGAGTAGTTGCTTGTTACTACACTGCCTGCACCGATTTGTTTGGTATATGAAATCTTTAGAAACAAGCTGCTGAGTAAGGGTGTATGTGAGCAGTAGGAATATATTGTTACTCTATCAAAATTATATACCCAGTGGCCTAACTTATTGCAGACCACCACATTAGTTCAGTCTGCTGCCTGGCAGCCTTCCTAGAACAGATGTTACCCTTATGTTTAAAATAATAATTAAAAACATAAAAAAGGGCAACTCTACCAACCTCTACGTCTTTATTTTTAAAATAATGTGCTGCATGTTGTTCAGAACATCCTTGGGATTGCTCCAATCAGTATGTGGGAACAAAAATAACATTATGGTTGAAAATCCAACTGGGAAAAAACAGGATATTGATTCTGCAGCTCCACTGTGGATGAAATTCATGGCTTGGACCAAGTGTTTTGGGATGTTCCAAAGCTCAAAGAGCTCAAAAGAAGTCAGTGAAATGTCCAGCATACTGTTTTAACTTTTATCTTTTCGAAATAAGAGCAATGTAGGTTCACTGTGCATGTAGGCTTCTGGAAATGTTGCCAGCGGAGGGCTTTGGGGTTAGCTTGGAAGAACTGCAGAATTGTAAAATTGTTATTAGTTTGCGACTGTAGCAGGCCTGTGCGGAAACCCCTGGGCTCTGCTATTCACTCATCCTTTTCTTGCCTGCGGTTTCAGGGCATATCTGTATGGATGTTTAACTTGCAATTTAGAGCACGCTGTTTTTTATTGTAAATTAATATTTCAGTCCAAATGAAATGAATGTGGAACTTTATTTCAGTGCATGTTGGTGAAAAGGAGTTTAGATTTGCTCCGCATGATCTTGAATTTTAAATTAATCTGAAAGAAGGAAAACTTGAGGCATGTATTTACCTAAAAGAAGATGTGAGGTTTATTCAGAAAACTGTTTTTTTAGTCAGATAAAGTTACATCTCCTGCAGGTAGGTTGTCAGGATGTGTTTTGATTTTGAGAGAGAAAAGACAAAAGGAAAACAACCCAATTAATTGTATTGGCTATGAACTTAAATTGATGATTTTGCATTAAATTTATTTTAATTCATATTTTTATAGCTTTAATTCACATCCTGGGGCAGGTGTTTGCGGGGAGGGTTTCTGTCTTGAGCTAAAAGGAAAGGATGAGCAGGTGTTTTGTGTTACAAGAATTACAGGGCTCCTAGACCAGCTGAATGGGGTTTTCATGAAGCCTCTGGAAGGTGATTTCAGGGGAATCCTTCCTACCTCCCCACCCAGGCACCCCCACCTCTGGCCACTGCTGTCGCTTTGCAGAGCTGCCCCTCTTGCGTGCTCTGGGAAGAGTTTGAATCTGGATGGAGGAAAGAGAAGGGCCAAGGGCTTGTGGTATTTAAACTTTTTTTTTTTAGGTTCATTTCATACTAAATTTGTGACCTTAGGGCAGGGCCGCTTGGGACCCCTCAAACTGCCCTTGGGGCGGGTGGGGGCGCACACCTCCCTCGAACCACCTGTAACCGCCCCAAATATCCTCAAACCACCTGCCCTGGCCTCAGTTTGCCCCTTGGGCTGCCTTGCTGGGAGGTCCTTGGGGTTCTCTGCCCTTCTTCCCTTGGAAGCTCTTCAGAAGCTGCCCTGGCTGTTGGCAGGCTTTCTTGGCAATATTTGAAATCCAGAAATCAAAATATGCAACTCTTACCTGGAAGGAAGGACGATCCTTAACCTGTATTTCTTTCCTTTTTTTTTTTTATTTTTTTTTTATTTTTATGTTTACATAACTTTATAGCTTTACATAATCTTTTTTTTTTTTTTTTTTCTGGCTGGTGTTAATTGAATTAGTCATACTGGCAGAGTACTAAAAATATTTGCTTATGGGAATTTCTCCTCAGTTTAGAGTCAACATTTGATTCACAGAGTTTTGCTTTAGTTAGTTCTTTAATAAGCAAGAGTACTGATAGGAAAAAATATTTTCTCTGTAAATATCAGAAGAAAACATAAAAAATACTAAGGTAACGCAACTGAGATGAGCAGAGATGGATTAAAGTTCTGTATTAAAATAGGTATGCATGCTACTTTGGCAAATACCCTGTTTTGATTGATTGTTTTTAAATTGATTTATCCTCTTTGGCTTTTCTCATCTCAGATAACAGTATTTGAAAGATAAGAGGCAGTATTTTTCTCCTGTTCTTCTAATTCTTTGATTCTGCTCAGTCATATTTTGATTGTTTGTTGCCATTGTGTCATCCACAGTGGTGAAATACATTTATTGCTCAAGTTGCACGATTTGTAACAAATCATCAAATATGCACATCACTATTTTTTCAACTCTTCACTAATTTGTTTTTCAGGGTTTGTTTTGCTGTATTTAGTCTTATGGATAGTTTTTGTTTGTTTGTTTTGAGAAGAGCCTTTTGCTTAATGCCTATAAACACATAAGCTTTTGAACTTACAGAATACGTGTTGAATCATGAGGTAAACATCAGTAATTATGGATACAAGTGAAGTGCTGGAAAACAGGAACAGGCTTCAAGGTCGTCACTTGGATTTAGTGTTTGCTGTTCTAGCCTTATTTACTGTGACATTTCCATCTTTCTTTCGCTGTTGCAGAGTGGGTGCAGGATATGGGGGACCATCCTCGGGGGGACTTCTCTTGAGGGCACATTTTTGCTCTTGCTTCAAAAAGAGGCATCGTCACAAAGGTCCTGCCCTCGCTGTAGGGCTGGGCAGTGCCAAAGGACCCCTTCATCATGGTCCTGCTCTGCTGCTCCTGTTTTTTCTACTCTTAAAACAGAAAGACCGTTTTAAGGCTTGTGTATGAGCACAGATCACTTTCATAATTGCAGGTTATTTGGAGGGTGCTTTTTTTGTTCTAACGAAGCACAAGCAATTTGCTAAAGTCTGGAAACAATGCCCGGTGCTTGAAAAATAATATACGTCTGCATTTGCAAGGCTTAAAAGGAATATAAATAATCAGCCTGGTCACCAAGTTGCAAGTGATGTACTCACTGCTGATTTCTTGCCAGTCTTGCACAGTTTCAAATAATTTAGTGAGAGTAGCCTGTCCTCCTGCTGCAGGATGCCAGGTACCCCTTGCTTTGCTTGTGCGTAGCCTGTGGGCTACACTACAAACACTTCTCAGATGGGCTGCTTTTTATTTACCCCCTCTTGCCAAAGAAGAGACCTTGCCTTGTTCTTCTCAATGTGCGGAACCACACAGAGGTTTCAGCAGTGTGAAAATGGGACTCTGCAGGAATAACGTAGTAAAATGAAGACATATAAATAACTGTTTTGAAAATAGTGTGTTCTAAGATTGCCAGCAGAATTATTTATAATCTCTCTCACCTTTTCCCCCAGTTTTAATTCAGCTAAGCTAGCCAAAGTTTTTCTTATTACGAATAGAGATTTAAAATGTGGATCTGAGAGCAGATCCTGTTTGTGAAATGGCAGATGGGTGAGGCTGTCACGAAAAGTGGGAGTGAGAGAGCAAGAAAGGAGCCTAAGAGGCCTGCTGTTTTTCAGCGTTAATTTATGACAATTAGAGGGTAATAAAATAGAGGGGAAAAGCATGAAATTATTTTGATGCATTGCTCTTCCTGCCTTACCATGTTCGCCAAAGGTGCTACGTGGGTAAATACTGAGAGGGAGGGAGGGAGGAAGTCTGTCTCCCCCTCCCCTGAGGCCAGAACGGCCATCTCTGTATTGAATTTCTTTAGGATCATATTAATGGAAAATAGTATAAAATGATTAGGCATGCCTCAAAAGGGGATAATAAACCTATTTTTAATTGTTGTGTGCCTCTTTTGGAAAAGAATTCGAACCATGAATTTATCATACAAATTGGACAGGTTTGCAGTATTTGTTTAGATTTGATTAAAATAGAATATATAGCTCTTAGAGTCATTTTAGCCAAGCAAGCTATACACAATTTCATTTATATTCTACTCTACGCTACAGATATTATTATATAGGTCAACTAGGATCCAGATCTGTTATCACAAGTGACTGTGAGCTCAGCCAAAATCAAAGCAAAATTAAAAGAAGCCTTGAATACCCTTGTCATCATTGCTGGCTCCATGTTTAATCTAGAAATGATTCTTTAGGTTTAGTTCAGCATTACTTCCAGTCTCAATCTGCTAAAGAATGGCAGTAAAAATACCAGTTATAGTTATCCAGAAACATATAGATGTTGGAAGCATAAAAATAACTAATTTCTGTAATGTTACTAATTTACAGAAAATCTCTCTCTCTTTTTTTTTTTTTTTTTTTTAATTTTAATTATCTTTCACTTGAGTAGCTGGGATTGGAAGTCCTTTGAAGCCTTTGTAAAATGATCTGCCTTTTCTGCAAACGATTAAGGTTGTGGAGATGTGATGGAGTTGTGAAAGGAGCAGCTTGCTTTTGAATCAGTGGACAAGCTGATGACGATGCAGCTTTAGGAGATACTATGATTAAAGTAGGAGGATTGTTAGGGATTTTATGGAAAAGGTAGAGTAGATATTGTGCCTGAAAAAATTCTAACACCTGACAAAATGAGCTATTTGTAGAAAAAAATACCAAGAAAAGGATTGAAACATTAAAAAAAAATTGTTAGACATTTCTAACGCTTTGAGACTTTATTGCTACTCTGCTTGGTCTCTTTAACATTGAGCTTGGACTTGTCAGTAAAACTTATCTGACTGGTCTCATTACATGCCACATTTAGAGAAAAAAAAAAAAAAAAAGACTTTTGGTTGCCCAGGTCTATGTGCAGTGGTGTTAGCAGAGCTGCATTAGTTTAGTTCTGCTTGTTCTTGTTCATGCTTTTCAGGTTGCTATATCTGTGTCTCTCTGCATCACATAGGAGACCACTTGGGTTATGTTTATTTTCAATCTATAGGTAAGTCTTACTGCTCAGAGGCCAGAACTTTAGAGCGAGTTTGACATAAGAAGGTTCAGCAATTTATAAGAAAATAATTAGGAAATATTATTCATTTGGAAGCATTTGTTAGCAGTTCTCTCAGTGGGAGCACATGCATCGGTAGGAGTCAGCATCCTTTCCTTGTAAACCAAGACATCGGGCCAGGCAATGCTGTGCATTCACTCACAGCTATGCAGATGTGATTATTTCTATACTTGCTGACACCCTAATGAGCCTAAATCTTTGCAGCTCCTCTTCTTTTCTCTGTGTGTGTGTATATATATATATATATTTTTAACTATAGATTTAACTGTCTTGACTTCAGTTTTGTTCTTTTTGATTTACCATGGAAACGGGTGATCACTGGATTATACTTCTGCTACCTCTAAAGTTGAAACTGAATGATGGGGTTTGAACTGGCCAAATCAAACACCACTTCAAGGTGAACAGAGAAACTTAGTGAGAACTTTGAATTCTCTAATCTAATTTTTGAATTCTAATTCTGCAAAATGAAGTAAGATAAAGGCGGAAAATTTGTTGAAAATACAATGTAGCTAAGCTTAAATCCTGCCATTAAATAAATACACATAAGTGGCCATCCACAGTAAATGTGAATAAAGTTAGTTTAACTAATAAAATTATTCCAATAGCACTTGAATGTCTCCTGGGAGTCATTCAGGAGGGCTGTAATTTTGGTTTAGATCATACTGCAGCTGGCAAAAAAAAAATCTAAAGACATTCAGTAGAACTGGGAAGAGATAATCAGTGCCACTGATTTCTTTAACCCTTTACCATGAAGAACTCATGATAAATTAAATGTGAGCGTACACTAACCTTTCAGGCACCAAGTTAGACTTGAACCAGAAACATACAGTAGGTGAACATTTGCTTATACTTATTATTTTTTCACTAAAAATATTTAAAAGATTTATCCAAGGCTATTATTTTTGCAAAATGTAAGAATGGAGAAGACATTTTGCAGCAGTGAATTTTGCAATGATGGCAAAATATACAATTGACAATATTGTCTTCTTTCTTCTTGATGCAATAATGGCAGAATGCAGATGTTGGATTTCTGAAAGTAAAGCTCTCGTTCGTGTTGCTAACTTTACTTTTCCTGTAGCATCTTACTGAAGTTGTTCCTTCTAAGCACTTAGAGATATTACATCTAGTTAAGTTACAGCAAAGAGAACAAAGATTGATAGGAGGCTGGTTTAATGCAGCACTTACCAACAATTTGCAGAGATTAGGAGGTTGTATTGTTGGACATATATCATTGGGAGCTTGGGGACTGCTTTCTGAAGTCGTTTTACATTGGCAAGTAACAGATAGCGTTCTCTGATAGCCCTTTTATGTACAGGTACAGCTAAATGGAAATCAAGCACAAAGGGAAATGAATCTGTTTTTTTTTTTTGAATTTCTTTAACATTATGTTTAATGCATCACTGCTTTCCAGGTGGTACAAAGCAGACACAACTAGAACAAAGTGAGGGGTAGAGCTGGGCAGTCCGTGGAGGCTTCCTCGCCAGTCCTTAAGCCAAGCGTGAGGGCCTACAAAGAGATGCCCGCGTTGATGCAGTTTGCATCAGAATTTCATTGCATCCAGCTTCTGCTGATGTACTAGGAAAGCTCTTTGGCATTATTTTTATCAAAGATAAGTTTAATTTGAAAGGATTATGAATTGTTGGGATGTTTAGAGGAAAAAGTGTGGAAGACAACAAATGAACCATGAGTTACTAATGAGATATCACCTGACTAAAAAACTATTGATTTTTATATGTTTTTGCCTGGCCAAATTTGGAGCCAAACCTCAAGCAAGTTTTATGGATTTTTTTCTATTTTTCCCTTTTTTTTTTTTTCCTTTTTCCCCTGAAATGGTTATTTCCTCTTGTTTTGTGTTTCTATCTAGTTTATATAGGAGTTTTCAACTATTTTGACGGTCTTCTTGGAAAAAATGCATCAAATAATCTGTTCTTTTTAAACTGGTGTTATATCGTCCGCTCTTTGAAGTGTGAGGATATTATCAAATATCAAACCCATCCGAAGGTAGAAGTAACTTAGAAATTTTACCAAGTTTGCATGAAAACTGTGATCCCTTTGCTTAGTGAAGTTACAAAATGGAATAATTTCAGTAGCAACTAACTACTGTGGTTTGCTGGGTATCAGCAGCTGCCATTATATGAAGCTTCTTCACTAAAAGGAATGTGGTCTGTTACCTTGTTTCTTCTAGTTCTGCATTTCACCATGCTTGTTTTCTGTTCCCATGTCTTTTCTTTTGCAATGTGCCAACATATTCATTGAGATATATGGAAGATCTCCTGTAGATTTCACTCTGCACCATTTATGACACTCTGCACTATAAAATTGCTGACTTTTTATTTGGTGCCCAGAACAGTGAAGTCTCCCGTGCTCCAAAGGACCTTCTCTGGTACTAGTGTTTAATAACAGCAGTGATACTGGTTTCCTGTATCCTTATGGGATACAGCTTTCACTGAGTGTTACTCAAGAGCGTTTTTTTTTTTTATTTGTTTGTTTTTTTGACTAAGATAAAAGTGGGATGTAACCAGCTCCCCACCTGAATCCAGAGAGGATTGAACTTTTAAAGTCTAGTTATTTTGAGTAGCTGCAGTCATATTTCAGCTAGTGCTGAATAGCTCTAATTTTGTCTGGGCTGATAAAAGTGATGGGGAAATTTAAGTTTCTCCCGCACAGAGAGTGCACAGAATCTCAACAACTTCTGCAAAATAATCATTGGAGGTTTCAGCAGCGTGGCCTGGGTTGAACTGAAATGTTTGAAGGGTGAGTCTGAGAGAACAGTTTTTTTCAGCTCAGATTGACTGAGGTATAGGCTAGATTTCATTTTACTTCTACCCCATAAGTACATATAAGAAAACATTCTATCTCCCACACTACTTTAGTGCGTATGTACAAGGCACATGTTCCTTGGTTTTATGTTTTATACATGCTTTAGAATAAGTATCACGAGAGAGATGCCATATACAACACAGTTATTTCTGCGTCTTGTCATTAGACATTTAATATGCAAGTGCAGCTCTCTGCTCTGTTTTAGGTGTTAGTGATGTCTTCAGCTGTTGCAGGGGAAACAGAACACTGAACTCCATTTTTTGGTAGGTAAAAAACATTTCAGTTTCTCTTTGAACATGGGCAAAATGTTACTGTTAACATAAAATAACCCCCACCCAAAATAATAAAAATCATATCTGTAACTCATTTAAGATTACAGTGAACTCTGTTTTTATGACTATACTTTCTATGTGGACTGCTTGCTCTGTATAAATTATTTTAATGGGATTCTGCTCCTCCCCAAACTTTTTGTCACATTTTCTTGCTTGGATAGGTCACTGTGATATGAAAATTGATTCTGGATGCATCAACTAATTTTTAAAAGCACATTTTCAGGAAAAAAGGAATCTCTCCATAGTAATATGAAAACCAGTTAATCTGTTCTTCAGTAATGATTCTGTTTCCTGATGGGTGTTCATGAAACTTCACATTTGTAGATTACGATTGGAAGCAGCAACCTGCAGGATTGAGTCTTTTTCAAATTCTCTGTGGAGGCACCGTGCGGACGTGCTGCCTGCTGCTGCGTGTCGCTGCAGTGTGCAGGAGCTCTAGGGGTGTATGGGAGGGCAAGAGGGGAACTCCACGAAGAGGTTGCCAGTGTCTTCCCAAAGGAGTCATTTCAGCAACCTCAGGCTCTCTTCAAATTCAGTAGAAGGTTCCAGATGCTTTTAGCACACCCAGACAGAAGAATCAAGTGGTGCTTGCACAGCTGTCTTGAAGTTGGTTCTGGATTGTGATGAGGATTCTGTTTCTTCCTTAAAGCTATTTGGTTTGGGCAAATGTTTAGATGAAACAACCTGGCTTTATATCAGTGAGGGATGTAGATCAGTCTGTGTGGCCATTGAGTTAGTTGAAAGAAAAAGGAACCTGAAAAAATGGTATGTGTAATCATTTAATTTGACCTACTTTTGATACATAAACTTTGTCATTTTCTCTTTCTTTTCAATTAGAAATGATGAAATTAAAAAAAGAAAAAAGAAAAGTCTTTTGGGGTGGATGAATTGGTTATGTGATGAACTGAGTAGATGGTCTCTGGTCTTTCTGATGTTTCTCTATGCACTCCATCTGTCTGACATAGAGAGTTAGGGAAATTTTCTTTTTCCTAGCAGTGCTTGGGAAAAGGAAGAGGAGCTCAGCCTTAAAAGAGCATTTAAAAAGAAGTTTAAAAAAAAAAAAAAAAGGGTATGTCACAGCAAAATCTCAAAAATCATATTAGTTCAGAGTGATTTTGAAGTCTGTTATTTGAAAGAAAGATTAAAAATTCTTTGGGCCTTTCTAAAATTACAAAAAAGGAGGCTTAGTAATGGCTAAATCTCTGTAGACAGTCATTGCATTAGGTGATTTCCAAGTCTGCACTCTGTTAGACTTTTCACTCTTCTGAGATAGGAGGCACAGCACAAGAATGGACTCTGTTTTTATTCTTCATGCTCTTTTGGCTTTCTGCCAACTATCAGTTGGGCTTTTGCATGGGTCTTGCAGGAGCTTAATGTATATACCCTGCCTTGATACCAGGAGCTGAGGTAGTTTACCAGTAACATATATATTTTTTTTTAGCAATAAAGCGTAGAATGATTATTTTCCTAAGAAAAAATAGGTCTGTTGGGTTAGAATTGGGGAGAATTGATAGGGCAATCCAGCTTGTGATGCAAACACCTCAGGAGAGCAGATGGAGAAACAAGGTGCAGCTGGGGAGGAACAAGGTGCAGTGGAGAGGAAAGGATGGGCTTTTTTTCTGCAAGTCTGGGTGCCCATCTGAGAGCCCTGTGGAAGTGCCCTTCAAGCTGAGAAGCCTGTGATTTTTCTGCATGTGTAGAGGGATTCGTGCCACACATTTGTGAGACCTACTCTTTTAATGCAGTAAGTAGTTAGAAAATCTGGATTTCATAGATGGAAATTTGAATTCTAGATTTCATAGCTGGAAATTTAAATTCAATGTGTTGATCTAGTCTGGAGTAAGTGGGATACACTGCTGCGTAGCAATTGTTTTGAGGGATGGTGGCATAAAAACCTCACAGTGCCATCTTAACTACTCAAAACTGCCCTTGATGGGACTTCTAACCTGAAGTGCTGCTCATTTTATAGCATGAAGCATGAGAGTCCTTACACATTTTATCTTAATTAGCATAAAAATGTAATTCTCCTGCAAGTGAAGAGCTGTCACATACCATAGGTAAAATGGTGTACTCATAAAGGTAACAAAAAATAAAACACAGTATTACTCCAGAAACTGTCTTATAATAACTTGTTATATCACGGAGAGCTCGCAGTAGAAGAGTTTTATTTGTTCTTCCGTTTTGTTTTATGGGAACATTTAGTTATTCCTCTATACTTGAACCATCTTTTTAAAGTTTGCAGAAGGTATTATGTCTTGTAACGGAAAGGGAGGGGGGAAAAAAAAAACATACACAGCAAAACAGGTAGTATACTGACTGAAGTTACTGAAAAGTGACTGCAAGAGACCCATCTGTAATACTGTACTTTAGAGTTGGTTTGGATTTTCAAAACAATTAAAATCTTGAACTTTCCAGTCTCCCAATTCTGTGGGCCTTGCTGCATTCTGGTTAAGTGTGTGTGATTGAATTGCATCCTTCCTGGCATGGCATTTAACTTTTCTTTTTCTTTTTTTTTTTTTAGTTTTGTAATTACTTCTGTCTTTCATGGTTACATTCCCCTACTCCTCTCACCCCACCCTTTTAGTCTCCAATTATTCTTTTTAATTTATCTCCTTTCAAGCTATATAAACTATGTTTCTTGCAAACAAAGAAAGGAGGAAACCTGCAGAAAAGTAGGCATATGAAGACGAAAAAATACTTCCAAATAATTTTGCTCCATAATTGAAATTTTTGTCAGGAACTATTCATTTAATTCATCTCTACCTCATTTTTCTGTTGACTAAAGGATGAGGATGTGACATGGATAAATACTGCAGACCTGTAGATACACAAGTAACTAAATGAAACACTTTATTTTTGTAGAAAATGACTATATAAATTTTAATAAAAGAGGTCAGAATGATATATTACTGTGTAAAGTTTTGAAAGACAGAAAAGACAGAGGTGTCTAATGGTAATGACCTTAACATCAATAAAAAGTATTTGTAATAATTTTTAGTAGCCCCTTTAAAAATTAAGTCTCTGAGGCAGTAGAACTTTTATAACAACAAAAATATTGAATGAGAGATTAGAGAAACTCACCCAATTTTGCTTCCTGGAATTGTTAATTGATTATAGGATTTACATATGCTGCTTTTTCAGTGTGAATTTTCCTTATCTAGCAGTTTATTTCAGTATATTGTGAATAGTACTGCTAATTAAAATTTATCATCAAAATGGTTTTGCCTTTAATGCAAATATTTTTCTGGTGTAACAGAAACGAAGTTCATACTTACAAGCTTTACTGAAACAGTAATTTAAGAGTACTGCTGTCTCCTTTTATCGCTATGAGCAAACCTGAAGAATTCACTTGTTATCAAGTCCCACGATGTTCTCTGAAAAATACATTAAAATACATTCCTCCGCACCTCTTCCCAGGTGTTTTTAGGTGGATTCAGACCTCTTATAAGGTTCCTTTGTGGCAACTTCCAGAAAGAAGGTTTCATGTCATTCACAGAAATAAAGAGGGAAGATTTCTGTCTGCATTGTGATCAAAAGTGATTAGCAGGGTGTTACTGGAGGACTTCTTCAATGGAGATTTTGCACTTATCTTGAGTTTCTTTGAAAGGAAAGTGAATCTTTGGAGCATAAAGGATTGTACTTTATTTTTCTGTGTGTCTGAGATGTCTTTAAGATGCCCTTACAGTCTTTGGAAAGGCCCTTTAGTGCTAGAAAGGTATGAAGAGCCTTGAACATGTCCTTCTTCCTGTAGCCCTTCAGGCAGCAGCTGGTTTTGACCACAACCTCCTGGCACAGACTGTTATTCCCAGGTGGTAGTCATTATTTGAGGTGGTCATGAAATTATCATATAGATGGTATTTCAGTAAAAACAAAAGCAGACAGATAATGCTGCGGTAAATATTTTTCAAGGGATTTTTAATAAATGCTTGGATTTCAGGGAGACAGGCAGTTGAAAGGTTTTATTTCATCTTGTAGATTATTTGTGTGTCCCAAATATTCTCCCAGCAGGAGAAATCAGCAGCTTAATGATTATTTTCATGTTTTCTCCATTTCCCAAAGGAGGAACTTTGTCTGGAGGGCTTTTCATCTTACATGTTGAGGACTCCCAATTCCATGTGCTTTAAAATGAGGGCTGGATCTTCTCACAGAAGTGTGAAGTGATTTTTATTGATTTTATTTTATTTTTCATAGATCCATATCTGATTTTGAAAAACTGTTAGGCTGCTTTTAGTGCTCTTTTTTTTTTTTTTTCTTGGCACCATTTCTCTTCAGCAATCTATAGGTTTGATTTTTAAAATCACATCTGCCCATGATAATCACCTGGCCTTTAAGCTTCCAGTTTTCAGTAGCAGCTTCTTCATTAATATTTGAAGCATATGATTTTTCCTTGTTATCAGCAATATCCCGGGAGACAGCAAGAAAGACTGCGTAGGAGGGCATTTTAAAAGCTTATCTTTAAAACCGTAGTGTTTTGTGATTTAAGAATTAAATACGGATTAACAAATGGAGAACTGACACTGTCTGGGGAATCAAAATTGGATGTGGGGAGGGGGGAAAAGAGTATGACTCAACAAATTGCTTTATCACAATAAACTAAACCTATGGGTGCAGATTTGCTGCTTGAGTAAAATGGAACCGTTCAAAATATTTGACAGATATTACCTAACTAACTGCAATCAACTAAATGGAAAAAAAAACCCCACTTATTTTCACAAAATAAGTCTGTGTAACAAGTGAAACGAAACAGATAAAATAAGATCTTCTTGAATTATGCGTTATTTTCATTTTATTTGTTACGAGGACTTTCACTGTTCAGATAAAGGCATGTAAAGATATGATTATTGTCTTTTAGAAGGAGCTACTGCCTTTGAAACTCCCCCTTCCCCCTGCTAGATGCAAGGCAAGACTCCGTTCAGAGGCCGCAGCTGCAGAGCCCTTCCTGCCCTGCAACATCCAGGGGAGACGCTCCCCTGATGACAGCTGCCTTCACAGCTAATCCCGCTGCTAGGAGGGTTAAGGGCACGTGTGCAGATTTTGCTTGGCATTTGCTAGCAACCGTGGGGATTTTTTGAACAATGTAGGAAAGTCTCAGTGATTTTAGTGCCACCAAGACTGAGTACGGAGCAGAGCCGGAGCTGCTCGAGTGCACGGTGCGGTACTGGTTTGCTAGCCTCAGAGGAGGCATCTCGGTGCGTTACCCAAACCCTGCTGGTGCCAGGTAGCCAAGAGAGCAGGTTAGACTCAGGTTGTTTCTGTGTTTTCTGTCATGGAAAGAGAGCAAATTTCTTGAAAAGACAACACCTTACACTCCTGATAACTGCTGTATTGCCTGTACAAAACACAGTGCTTCAGCACAAATGTGTTCAGAACCCTTCACTAGTTCAGCAGGACTTGTGGAGTAAAGGAAATATATTTTAGCACAATCAGATACCTAAATATTTCTGTATATGACCTATCAAAGACAAAGACTGCTGTGGAGACGTCGTCTGCTGTAATCTGTATGATCACTGCATCTCAACAAACTTTTTGCAACAATTTTTAAGGAAGCAGAAAATGTATGAGAATGAATGTCAGTGGTCACTGGTTGTGAACAATTACGAATGCATTTCTAGCCTTAAGGCCTTTTGGGCTATAGTATCTCTAACAATTGCAAGTGCTAGTGCCTTATGTTGCATTTTATCCGAGACAGGTATCTCCATTATCTGCAAAGCAAGCTGATGTAGTCCATTCAGTAGTGACCTGGGCTTTGCTGAAGTAGCATCTGTTATCCTCAATTTAACCATCTAAGTAATCCCAGCCCTCCCCTGCAGATCACAACCCTGCTAGGAGCAGCTGCAGAAATGACAGCAGCAAATTTGAATAGGCTCTCCAGACTATGCAAGGCTGAAGCACTATCATCCTCTGGATGGCAAACTGCCTTTAAATTGTTTTTGAGTGATAGTTAAAGTCACTAGGTGTACAGTCTCAGTATACAAAGATTTATTATGCTGAAAACTACCCTACTGCTGAGGTAAGAACCCCTTTGCCAAATATATAAAAATTGTTGTATATTCTTGCATGAGTGACAGGAAGATTTGATAGGGTTAGCAAATGGCTATAATGTCTTGTCATGAGTTTTACCGTGCAAAGTTTGAAAATGCTATACAAATGTTATAGCACAAAAACGTGAGTTGGAAAATTAACTGATGTGTGTATTAATTTCAACAAATCGGTTTTTAAACAGAAAAACTCGGTGCTTCAGTATTCCCTTCAGCCACCTTGTTTCCAGACTGAAGAGTCCCAGTCGTGCAGCAGATCCTTGTGCAGCAGCGGATCCCGTCCCTGGACTGCCCTGCTGCGGGCAGGCTGCTGCCTCCATGTACTTTCTGCCCTTGAGGTTCTACTGCTTGCTACTCTTAGAGTTTTAGGCAGTGTAAAAGGCCCCAGAGTATACGTGGCTGTATGGCTGACTTCCACCTTATGCTTGGTTTATTCTGAGAAGAATCTCCTAATCATAGTCCCCAAAGGATCTGGCATATTTTTGTTCTGTAACTAGGATGTAGCTGCTGTTGTTTTACCTGAGAGAGAACACTGCTAGCATGAAATCTGTGCTGCCTTCTAAGAGGTTGGTGCAAACTTCTGTGCTTCTAAAATGTTTTGTTACAGAGCCCCATTAAATTGAACTGATCATCCTCAGGCAGTATTGGGGGGAGAGGGAGCTGCAGTGTTGCTAGGATTATTTTATTGAACTATATTGCATTTTTAGTAGTCATTTCAGAGAAGGTTATTAAAAGACAATATTGTACATTGAGAGCCTCACTACAATGTAAATGAGATGAGGAATATGGTATAGAGAAAAAGAGAAACAAAGTCTCTAAAAATTTTTGTTTCTATTTTTATATCCCTCCCTCCAACAGATATGCTATTTAAGTTTATATTTAAATAGCTATATGCTATTTATACTATATGCTATTTATATGCTATATAGCATATGACTATATGCTATTTAAATTTATTTATTTATTTTTAACTAAATTTATAAAATTTTGAGTTCCAGAAAGCATTGGACACTGTTACTTGTCTGCAGTAATGAGCTGAGTAATTGAGAAAACGCTTTACAGCAAGAATGAGGACTGACCAAAGACCTAAAGGCAGGACCTAATGGGAAAAATATCTTTTGATAGTTGTAGTCAGTCTGGTTGTCATCTGACCATCCCATCTCCAGAGTTGGCTTGATTTTAAGACTTTGTTGAATGCTGTATGTGCATCAGAGCTTTATTCACTTTTGCCAAAATGCTAAGAAATATTAATGTAGTAACAAAATGCCAATTTGCTAATGAAATGATTCATAAAATTCTCTGCTGATAAAATTAGGCCTTATATACTTTGTTCTGTTATGATCTCCTTGCTGTTACGATCCCCTTGTTGTAGGCAACTACAATTCTAGAGAACTTCAGGTTTAACATCCTATGAAAAGAATTATGTAGAGTGTTAGTTAAATTTGGAAATTGGGAAACAAAATAGAACAGGCTGATTAGAGTTCCTCAGAAGAAGGGTTTTTGGAGAGTTTTTTAGCTGGTGCCTACAGAAGAGAGGCACCTTCATCTCATTTGTTGTATGGAGAAATGGTAAGCAAATGACTTCTGTCTTGGTTTGTCTCAGATGCAGCGAATTAGAGGTTGAACAAGTTATGCTTCTCTCTCCATTTTTTTTTTTTTTTTTTTTTTCCTCTTCCTCCTTCGGGAGGTAGAAATACCTTTCCTTTCTTCTTTCACTATTCATCATTGCTCCTTGTTTTGCTCTCCTGTTTTCTTTTGTTTCCTGCCAAAGTGTTAGTTGGTATTTCTAGCAAAGATAGTTGAGTTCTGATTGCTTTTGGGTGCCTAACTCTATAGTTCTCTGCTCTGGTCCTGTGCCTTGCTCTTCGGTACTCAGTAACACAAAGCCCAGAAGTTCCTGTCTATTTTCACATACTCTGTGTTGCAGAATCTTTGCAAGCCAGACATTTGGTTCATGAATCTTTTTTACGTGTTGTAAATACATATATATCTGCTATGGAAATATAATGGATATAATAATATATCTGTTATGAAAATATATATGGAAATATCTGTTTTGGAAATATAAGAAAAGCTTCATTCTAAAAAAAGTATCCTTAAAAAAAAAAAGAAAAAAATTAATCCTCCCTCCTTTTCCAGATAGATTTCTCTATTTTTTTTTCTCATGACTATTCTCTAGATTTCTCATTCTTTGAGGAATTGACAAGTCTTTATTTGCCCTAAGAGATATATAACAACCAGGCAAATAGCATTAACTGAGGGAAGGCTAAAATACTATGTTACCTCCCCAAGAAAAAATGAATTAGGAACATGGGAACACTCCAAATTGTAGTTAGAAAAGCTTTGTTATTAGAGATCATTTTGTGCTTGCAATTTATAATGATTCACTATCCAGAGGTGGCATCATTACTACTAGGGGGGGAAGTATCCCAGCAAGAGGAACACAGCACCAAGCAGGCTCCTAAATTACAGCGTGGAGTTCCAAGAGGCAGTTCAAACAAATAACACCATGTCATAGAGCATGCGACTCCTTAGTGTGTGTGAAGGTTGCAGGAAATTGCTTTTTGCAAGGGAGCCAAGTCAGCCTTGGAAGTTATTGTTCATGAGCAGTGTTGCAGTCAGGCATTTTAGGAAGCAAACAAATAACTGGAGATTGGAAACAGGGGAGACTAGCTGCTCCCTGCCCACGTTTGCTCTGTGCTGGGCGCTGACGAGCATCCAACCTGGAAGATATTATGGCAGGTAACATCTCTGTTTTTCATTTGACTTCATAGCACAGAATCTCAGATACATACATTGAGATTTTGAATGTATCTTAATCTTAGCCCTTATTAGAGGCGACTAGAAAGTGTTTTAGCAGTTTAGCAGTGTTTGTTCCTTGCTTGGTTCACTGAACTCAGCCTTCTTTTAAATCTGAATCCTATGGTCACTTGTTTTTTAAGAAGGTAACTTTTCTGGGTTACCTTCTGTTTTGGGTTCTGGTACAAATTGGATGTATTAAAGAAGATATTTCTACCACTTGGAGCTCTTTGGAGCCAGAAGCTTTACACATAGCATGAGAAATGCTTTTGTAAATGACTGTTTTGTTTTATTCTTGTTGTAAATCTCAGTTTAGGACTTCAAATTTGCCAATTTTAAGGAGTTATGAACCAACTGCAAGATTGAGATACTTAAGTAGTATTTTGTGTTGAGCATAGTTCTAATTTGTTTCAGTGTTTGTCTGTACGTTATGCTTTTAAACATGGTATTTTTGGTACTTTGTTTCTGTCTCTTACCACAACCAGAGATCTTAACCGCCTACAGTTGTTCTTAAAGGAGTTGTGTTTTATAAAGTGTTCTGACACCATTTCCGAGAACTTTGTCTTTACTATTTTTATGCACAGCAGAGTCAGTCTTAGTTTGGCTAAATCAGACACCTGAAAGAGGGAAGATTATTTTTGGATTTACAGCATATCAGATCATAAACTATTTTGCAGATATCCAATGGATTGGCAGATAGGCCCAGGGCTCCTTTTCCAATTTTTAGTTAATTCCTTTGAGTATAAACCTGTTTTCTGAATTTGGAGTTACTCTTTTCTATTTGGAAAAAGGTATTTCTTGTTAGAAACAGATATAGAGCAATATATGAAAAACAATGCTGTTTCGCCGGGAATCTAATTGTTCAGATTCCACTTTCATCTAAAGCTCCTTTGGGATAGAAACGGTGTCTTTTTCCAGGTTTTTATAGGGCACTTCTGAACTTGGGTCATTTAAGCACTATTGTAATAAAAGTTGTAACAGTGAGGGCATTTAAAATATTTGAAGCAGAAGTGGAACAGTTATTTTATATTGTTCTTTCTAAATGTCTACACTGCATGGCTCAAATGTACTTTTTTAGTACAGATTTTGAGAAGCCAGTGCATTGTAAGTGCAAGTAGTTAAATAGCCTCTTCTCAACGGATTTGGAGCATTTCAGAGTGAAAAAACATGAATTCTTGAAAACAAAGGATGTTGAGAGAATAGGAGACATTGCAAGAGTTTGTCCATGTTTTCTCTATTTCCCATCCAGCAAATAGTTTTTCTAAATCTTTCAATAAAATATGATCTTAAATCATTCCTAAAACTTCGTTTAGTCTTCTAGTCATGATTTTTATATACTGCTGGAGTCTAATTGTCATAATAAAAGACATTTTTGAGGTGATAAAACATAAAAGGAATGTTAAAGCAAATCTATGGTACAAAAGAATTAAGTATTGATGAATATCATGTACTTGGAAGTATTGGGCTTTTGTACTGGTTTAAATCTTTTGTTGCTTGATTATGATGAAACATGAAAAAAGGGACTCAAGTTTACAAAAATGAAATCTTACAATGGTTCAGTCAAATCTCTCTGTACAGAAGGTTTCTAAATTAGGCTTGTTGAGGGTCCACAAGAATACAGTCTCTTGCATAAGTCATCAGTTTCATGTTTAATAAATGGGTGCACATTTTCTGTTCACAATTGAGTACTGATACTGTGAGGTATGATAATTAAATATATTTAATTTAAAGCTAACCAATCTATACACCAGTGCAGCTGTAAACTTTTTAATGCTATATCCAAAATCCTCTTCATAATAAGAATATTAACTATTTAAAGTGAAGAATAAAGTGCCTGATAGCAGCCTGCTGAATCTTTAGAACTTCAGATAAAGGACAGAGAGTAAATATGTCTTTCCCAATTTGAAAAAAATGAGTGTCCTAGTAGGAACTATCTGAGTTTTTCTTTTTTCTGTTTTTGATTTAAAATAAAAAATGACATTTCCTACATACCCCAATGCACATATACCAAAGAATTACATTAAAATCTCTCCTTCACACACAGCCTCATGCCTTGTAAGTTTTTTTTCCTTCTGTAAAACAAACATGTGAGTTAATATAATTAACTTTTCAATGATTGTTTTTAGAAGACCTTGTGGATTTTGTGTGAATTGTGTGAATAACTCCTGTAATGATAATGAACTGTATGGAAGAAAACTTAGAAGCCTGATTATATTTCAAGAATATGAAGTAATATTTATTTTAGAGAATTCTTTATGATGTAATGTAGCTTTTTCATGGAAATATCTTGAATAAGTAGTATGAGTCTTCATACAGGGTAAATACTGATATCTTTCCTTTCAGTCTTCAGAATTACTGATGCAGTTTTCTCCTTCTTTTTAGTAGAAAATACCTCTTCCATGGAATATCCAAAAGTTAAAACCAAAAGTCATTGTAAGTGATAAATTTTAGACGCAGAGTGTATAAATATATGCCAGTACAACAAAGCCCAAAATTTACTATATGCCTTTGATGTATATTACAGTTGTTTACCAAATATTTCCTTCCCCTTAGGCAATCCCAAATTTATCTGAGCTGTTTAACTTACTGTGTGTCCCCCCTGTGAAAGCTGTGGTTTACTTTTCATTAATTTCAGAAAGTTTTCAGGGCCGGGCTTCCCTGAGGGCATCCTGCACGCGCGTGGCCGAGGTGCTGCCTTGCCTTGGTGAGGAAGGTGTTAGATTTCCTTTGGGAACTTCTCAGCTGTGGGTGGGCAGCAGCCCAAGTGCAGCTGCAGCCTGGGCGGCAGGGAGGAGCAGAGCTTGCTTGCGGATGAGGGGGCTGGGGAGCAGGGAACGCGCACGGGGCCGAGATGGGTCCTGAGATGCTTGGTACAAAACTGAACAAATATCTGGTCTTGTAGTTATGCTGTTACCGGGTTTGTCGGTATGAGAAATCCATACGGGGGAAAAAAGTCTTCAAGAGCTATTCACCCCCCCCCTTTTTTTTTCCTCAAGAGGAAGCTGTATAAGCCCATTGCTTTGTGGTGTTCAAATTCGAATAAACATCCAGGAGGCAGCTTTCAACGGCTGCTAATTTTAAAGTAACATATTAATCAAATTAATTGAGAGTTCCTTTGAATAATTAGAAACAGCAGAGATAACTTTCTGAAGCAATGTTTTGAATATTACTGAAAGTGATTCTACAAAGGAGAGTGTCTTTGTTGAGAAATCATCTGAAAAAAAAAATCTCTCTTTTGCTACCTGATAATCCAATTAAGTAGTGATAAGAAAAATAGCTCTTGGAGAATTTCAGGGAACCAGAATAATACACTTCGTGTTGTACTAGAATCAAAATACCATATAATCATGGGTATCCATGGATACTGAAGTAACACTTTGATTACTAGATACATCCATTACCCTTAAATACCAGAGTTAGGTGTTTAATGCCCTGAACAATTTAATGCCTGACTGCTTGAACTTGCACAAAGAAATTCTCCTGAGGTTTGCCTTTCAGAAGCACAGTGCATAATCTGTCAGCAGGGGAAAAGAAGGCAGTTATGATATTTTTAAGACTTTCTTCTTCCAAGTTCTGGTTTGCTTTGCAACTGCTGCCACACAGATGGCTTAATTCAACTGTCTGTCCTCAAGCTGCCTGTGAACTGAAGCATTGCGTGATATATCCCAGTCTCCCTCCCACTTCGATGACATATGAGTGGGATTCCCGTGAAAAGTCTTATGATAACCATTTAGGGCGCTTGTGCTGTTTAAGATGCACTCCCCTCTGAATGGATCTTTATGTTGTTACTTTGCTGTACTAGACCTTTTATCACAGCAAGGTTAGTTATTTCATGGCACAGGACCAGTCAGGAGGTTGAAGTCACAATTTCTTCACAGCAGTTCTGACTTCTCTGTTTTGCAGAGCAGGAGTGGGAACCATAGGAAAAAGTCTGCTCTGCAGAAACTGCTCGAGCTACTGGGGGCATCTGAGGAGAGGTGCGTGGGGACTGCGATTTGAACAGGGCCCATGTCCACCTGCCGGAGACTTGTTCCTTTCCGTTGGCTGAAAGAACCCAGGCCTCTTTGCTAATGCTGCTAATGGGAAAAACATCTTTTATTTAGAAGGAAAGAAAGGAAAGGTTCTTGGGTATGACAGTGGATATGAACTTTGTAGGAAAGTAATAAAATGTGTATTTCTTTAAAGTGCTTTGATAATGAGCTTCTAGAGTATGATTATTTAACAGTGATCTTATAAGGGTGAATCTAGTGGTTCTTAAAAAGACATCTTAAAACATGGACATCTTAAAAGGCAGGTGCTGAGGAACTGCTGTTGTGATGCTTTCTTCCCACTGTGCTGTGGCATGGGGCTGGCATTTGCACTATCTGTACAATTTTAAGTAGTTTTGTATTGTAAAAATGCATGTGATTCAAATGTTGAAGTTTACAAAAGTATGAGGAAATACTTTTACCTTTTTTTATGTTTTGTAAAGATTAGTCTATTTTTGCTAGTTTTCCTTCCTGTTCTTTTGTATTCACAAAAATATCCTTTATATAATCAAATCAACTTGTTCGAATATCTGAGTACAAGTTCTCAAAATGAAAAGAAAAAGGTATGTGAATAGCAATCTGACATATATAGTCTTATGGGAAGAGGGAAAACAGGGAAGTGTGCAGCCTTTAATGTCAGAAAAAGCATGAGTTTAGTTCATTGTTGCCAACAATAAATAAGCAAAGTGAAGCCTTCCTGTAGGGCAGCCTGATACAAGTGAGGCCATGTCTGAAGACAAGTGGTCTCTTACAGTTTCTCTCTGCTAGCCTGTTTTTCTCACAAGGCCCAAACCTCTGATCACCATTTACCATTCAGTCTTTCATGTAGCTTCAGGAGCGTTATGTTCTATTCCAGATGAAGGAGAACAAAAATTCCTGGCAAATACTGATTTGGCGGGGAAAATGTGATTTCATGCTTCTTAAATCTGTTTGTGAACTGAGATTAATTCTGTAGCTCTGGTTGGAAAGAGTGTGGGAGAGAACTTGAGCAAGGGCTGTAGGTTGCAGTCCCATCCCTTTGGTCTCAGCTCAGGAACTGCAGTGTCCATGCTGGAGCATTCAGATCTGCTGTTATACTGGGGTATCTTTTATCCTCTGGGTCTGGTAGGTTTGGTCTCTTTTTCAGCATTGTTTATTATGACTGAGAAGCAGTATCATCTGCTTTTCATTGCATGGAAGAGTTCCCAGGGAAAGGGCATAGGGAGCGCACCGCAGAGTATCGGGAGGCGATTGCTGAGGCAGGACACCGAGGAGTCTGGAATACAAGTTCGAAACCTCCCTAACAACGGAGAGACCTGAGCTTGGGTCTCACATTTTTGGATAAATGTTTTATCAATAGCTAAGAGGGAAAAAACTGAATCTCCTCTTTTGTGAATGTAGCTTCTTGTTTTCTTCCCTGTACTAGTCCCAAACAGTGAATCTCTCTATTTCAGATTTTTTTTTTTTTGCTTTGTTTTGGTTTGTTTGAGGGAAAATGAATTGTATGGTCTTTCATAAGGAAAAAAAAAAATGCCCTGCATCCCACTTCACTTAGATAATTAAAATTCCTCCAGCAGAATATGAGAAAGTAGTGGCCATCGTGAAAATCAAAGTGAGGCTAAAGAAGGCTCTTTTGCACAAGAATTAACTAGAAACGACATTTCTTGGACAGAAAGTCTGCAAAAATGAGTCTCATTAGTGACTTAATGCTCTTCAGAATAATCTTCTCTTGGAATGAAATTTGAGGAAAAAAATGTGTTATGTTTCTAAATAAGGTATCCATCTTTTAGTACTCTTTGTAAGGATCCCTTGAGAAATGTTTATTCAGTAAGTTGTATTTCCCTCTGGTAGTGCTAGAGCTTTTGTCTGCCTCTGCTCTCAAGCCTGTTGTGTTAGGGCACCTCTTCCCTTCGTGGGCATGTGCTGGAGTAAGAACCGGCCTGCCTAGATGCCGGCCAGCAGTGCTGCACACCGCGAGGGGCTGGGATCAGGGTCGAGTCCTGCACGGCCCCAGAGCGGGGCTGGCCTGCTCTGCTCGCTAGCCAGGTTTTTATATCCCAGCGAGACCAAGGCTTTTCAATGCGGTTCCTAGTACAGACGGGACTGCTCCGCGTTGCAGTGCAGCTCATCACCTACCCGTAGCCTTGTAAGCATAGGTTGAATTTACAAATTACTTTTCATAGTAATAACTGTTTGTGTTCACTCAGCTTTCTAGGTTGTTAGAGCAGGCCAAAGCTGTCAGCCTATCCAACGTGGCACTCAGAAGCCAGCATTTGAGACTTTTTTTTTTTTTTCTTTTTGCAGTCACTTCCTATTCTTGGCAAAGACCTCAGATCAGATGCCAGTTTTGGAAGAGCTGCCCTGCAATTGCCCTTTNGCGTTGCAGTGCAGCTCATCACCTACCCGTAGCCTTGTAAGCATAGGTTGAATTTACAAATTACTTTTCATAGTAATAACTGTTTGTGTTCACTCCGCTTTCTAGGTTGTTAGAGCAGGCCAAAGCTGTCAGCCTATCCAACGTGGCACTCAGAAGCCAGCATTTGAGACTTTTTTTTTTTTTTTTTCAGTCACTTTTTATCCTTGGAAGAGCTGCCCTGCAGTTGCCCTTTGAATAGGGATTCCCATCCCACATTCGTGATAGCTGCTTAGTTAGAACTTGTCTTGGTGGGGCTGAAAGACAATGACTGTTGTCATCTCAGCTTCTCCAGTGTGTCCCGAAGGGCTAAAGGAGCTTGTTGGTGAAGGGAGTGGGTGATGGTTCCTTCTGTCCTTCCTTGTGCAGTGCTTGACTGTGAGGGTACACAGGATGCCTGTGATGTTCTAGCAAAGTCCAGAAATCAGTGAATTCAGTATCCTGGCTATGAAAGCACCTAGAAAAGGGAGCATACAGACAAAGACCTGGAAAAGCTTCTTTTTTTTTTTTTTTTTTTTTTTTTGACCTTTTGGAAAACCTTGATACATTTGAAGTAAATGATAGTGAGGAAAGTCGGGAATGAACAAATTTTGTTTTTTTTTATTTTTACTGGTTATATACAAGATATTTATTGAGGTCACACCTTTCTTGAAAATAATTAGGTTCAGCATCTATTTGAATAACAGAAAAAAAAGCATGCACAATTGGAATAACAGCTGATCAGCTATCCCACCAGCTTCAGCTGAAGTTTTGAAACGTTGCTGCTCTTGGACCCGCACCTCTCCTCCTGCCCCTACCTGCAAGCTGCTCACTGAGAGCTTCCACCTGACCTGTGCCCCTGGTGCAAAACACTGCCCAGGGAGGCAGGACAGCTCTTCAAGGCCCAGATTTGCTTTGCATTTTGTTTGTTTGACCAAAAAAAAAAAAAAAAAAAAGGGGGGGGGGTGCTGATAATTTTGGTTGAAATGTTACCATTTCTGTGTTTTCTCCGAGTACTGCCACTGGCTTGTAATGTGGGGAATTTTAATGACTGGAACAATTCAAAACAATTGGGTCAGGCTGCCAAAGTGGTACAAACCATTAGGAAAACTAGAAGCTATAAAACCAAATAATTTTATGTTATTGTTTGAGGAAATGGTTTGTCGTGTTGCCTTATCCTTTTCATAGATTACTGTGCTGTTTTAATGGTTTACTTTTTGGGCAAAGGCCCATCTGGAAAGATTGAACCTACTAGTTCTGCTTCTGGTGTTCCATTCAAAAACCTTGTATTACTGCAAAAATGTTTGCTGGCAGCAAAGAAGGATTAGAAAGATGCCAAAGACAGATACGTACACCTAGCTTAAAAAAGATGCTGTTTCAAGAGTAGAACGATACAGAGTGGACTTCTTTAGTCATTACTGTTGGGATCAGTTTCCAGATAACTTTTTCCTTGAATTTCTCAAATGCCACCTTTAATTAAGTATCTGCTCCTTTTGTTCTTCCTCTCCCATTTTCCCAGCAGAAGCCAAAAGTATTTTAGCCTGGAGCACAGTCATAAAACTCAAAATAGCCACCCTCTGGAATTCAGGGATTTCTGAGGGGTAAGAGAAGGGTTTTTCTACTCCTCGGATTTAGTTAGGATATTTTCCTGTAACTATTTGAATATCCAAGACAATGTATCACTTCTAGCAAAGTCTACAAGCCCTTTTGGATAACAGTGAAATACCAGAAAAGATGCATTTATATAAATTTCCTGAATATACAGAAAACTGGAATTTCTGAAAATCATTTTTTACAAAGGCTTTATCTGCTGGCTGTTGAGACAGTAACATATACGGCATAGATGAAACCACTAACCTTGCCTGTCTTTTAATGCAGAGACTTTGACAAATGCAGCTGCTTCCTCCAGTGAGGCGGTTCAGTACATTTGAGTCATTTTGTTAGCCACTAGCGTGTGCCAACATTTGTGAAAATTGTCAGAAGCCACGTTCAGTGCTTGTTGTATTAACTCTGTGCTTGGTTAATGGATGGTGTTTTTTAACTATAAGTTTTGCCAACGTATCTGGGGAAGAAATATGCATTAATGTTATTAACTGCAGCTATTCTCCAAGGTGATATGTTTGTATAATTCTTATTGATGCTGCTGAGAGACGCAATATGCATCAAAGGAAGAATAAATTATGTCTCTTAAACATTTCTATTAAGTTTTTCATTTCATATTTTGACGATGCTATTAGTGCTAGAAAGAATCAGTCTTAATGATGCAGCTGCATGCTCGTGTACAGAGAGAGAGGGGCCATGTCTGAGCTTTGAGAACACTACCTTTCCTTCTCCAAGCATAGTGGAAGAGCAGGCATCAGCTGCCTGGTTTGCAAACACCATGTGTTAGGCAGAACAAGGTAAGGAGACGTGTTGTGTGCTTGCAGAATTGCTTGAATGCTGCACCCCAAAATTCCTGTAGTTCAGATGTGTCCCCTGTATCCTTCATAATAGGCTTTGCATTTGGTTCTCTTCATTCACTGGAGAGAAATAATGTAACAAATAATGGGAACCTCTTTGTAATCAATTGATAAAAATCCTAGTACTCCTGGTGAAAGCAACCCACGAGATGACTCAGAGGCTCCTGCTTCGTTTACGCGCCGTCAGGGCTCTTGGCATGCAGAGAAGCTGCAGCAGAATCAGTTTGATACAAGAGCTCAGAAGCTCCCATTAATTGCTCTAGCAGTTTGTACATACTTAGAGCGTTTGCCAGTTCCCCAATCAGCCAAGGGTAATGTATTACTGCAGAAGTCTTATGACAAATTTCTTAATTTGCAAGTTTCACATTTTTACTGTTTAATTCCCTTGGAGGTTTTTACCTCAGGAGCACAGTGAATTAACTTGACAGTTTAAATAACTGTGCACGTGTTTCCTTCTGTTGTAAGAATGCAAGATGAGAACACGAGAGTTAGGCTTACTCTGTGTATTTCATCTGGACAATATTTGCCAAATTCCTTGGACGTTTGTTATTAAGAAGTGAAAAATGACAGGTGCCCCTGCCTGTAATGAAGTTCTTTGTGGAGGCTGAAATGCTTTTGAGCAAGCTTATAGGCTGGAGTGTAAACAAACTCATGTGACCGGTGTGTATCTGGTGACTGGGTCTGTCACTTCCACATTCTCGTAAGAGCTTGTAGTCTGTCGCATGCAGCTCTGTGGAGACTTGAGCAAAAATAAAGCAGATAAGGATGCACACTGACCCTTCTGCTGACTGAGAACAAATATTAGTCAGTTTGTAATAGAGTCACTTTTCTCAGAGACCTCAGTGAATTAAAATCTGAATATCTGCCAACATGTCTAAATTACATCGGCTAGGTTTTGGTCCTATTGCAAGTTATTCTCTGCCTTTCTTTTGTTTATGCCTGATGTGCTCTATATTGTCCTAGCTATTTCTGTTCCTAATGCTGCCTCAGAAATTGTTTTCCTAATGCTGGTGTCCTTTACCTAGCACTCATCTTCTCACATTTACAGATGTTTTTAGTCAAGGGTCTTCCCAGTCTAGCCTCTTTCTGCCTCATGTCCACTTAGCACTGAGAAATTCACCTCCTCTCTCTCTGCCTCCAACCACCCCTTTGTGTTAAATTAGCAAAAACTTTTCTCCCAAATGCTGAGTTTTCTATGGGGAGGGAGGGAAGGAGTTCTCTGCTCTCCCCTAAATGGTGTTCACCCTTTGGAGGGTGAACTTGAGCAAATCTAGTCTTCACTGTTCCTGTGCAGATGTTCAGCTGCAGTCTTGCAGTTGAGCCTGCAAAAAACCTGCAGCAGTGTGGCTGCTGTTTTTTTGAAACTATTGATGCTGCAGTAATGTAAATGTGTTTGCTTGGCCATTGATATTTTCCATTTATTCATAATGCCTGCCATCTGTCAAGGTACACACACAGGTTAACGAGGTACCACGTCACTTGGGAAAGCTGCGTCGCTGCCTCTGACTATAGCAACATTTCTCCATTTGTCTTCAACAGTCACGTTAGGACAGTGTCTGTGGCACAAAAAGGAACAGAAATGTGGACCCCCAGTTCCAAACTGCTTCTTTCTTTTTTCCTGTTCAATGTTCCTCTTTAATAAATCCTAGGGATATGACATGCCTTTAACTTGTATGCGGCAATAGAGGTATTTTCCCTCACTGTTGAGGGTTTGACCACAATTGTCTCTGTCCAAAGATGCTTTGTATGCCTTTAATCATTATAAATGATAATAAGATTGACTGATCCACACTGTAGGTATATTTACTGTCAGCATAGGTTCTCTGTGTTCACCTCTTAAAATAAACTGCAGGTTTAACCACCTAAGAATCTGCAGTTATGAGCTTCCTTATTTCCTGGTTGAAATGTTCTTAAAGTTACTTTCTGGTACAGTTCTTTGAAGTAACAAGAAGTTGAAGAATATTGGTCTGCATCCTGTCAGCTGATTTCTGGTTTTCAGAATTGCTTCTCTGGCGCTCTCAGGAGTGAGGTCTGCTTTTTTTTCGGAGGGAGAGTTTCGATGGATTGCAAAGGATGCTTGCAATAGCTTCAGAAGCATCTAAACAATGGTTCCATCCAACGTGCAAAAACTCTTGACACTGCAAAATAAATCCTTTTCTGTAACTGCATGTCCACATGGGAACTTCTTGAGAGAATGCCATAGCTAGAACATGTATATTTTCAAGTGACAAATCTGGCACTTTGCACTAGTCGGTTCTTTTTTCCCCCTTTTTTTTCTCAGTGAATTCTCTAAAGTTTCTAAGCCTTTATTTAATGATTTCTCTCATGGGAGATTCAAAGGAGCTTAGGTTGACTTGATAGAGTGCCAGGGAAGGCAGTGGTACTTCAAAGTAGCAGCTAATAACTTCAAACTCTCCTTAGCCTGTCCTTAGGCTTGCCAGGACAGAGAGATTTTTCATCCTGAGGAGCAAAAGGAGAGAGAGGCCAGTTTTCAAGCGGAAAGCACTCGGTGGCAAACAGATAAATTGCTTTCCCGTCTGCTTTCTGTTGATGCCTCTCTGCCTGTGGATGCCCTGTCTTTTGGGACAGCTCTGAAAACCAGAGCTGGCTGGTGGCTGTCTGCACCAAACAAGGTGTTTCAGGGAGGTGGGGTAATTGTTCATGAATCTGAGTTGAATTTATCTAATTTTGACTGGGGAAAAGATAACAGTGTAAACATTTCAGACATATTAAATGTTTTGAACAAGTTAGCAGAAGGAAGTTTATGTTTAAAAATCATTATTATTTTCAGAGAAACTGAAAACTAGAAGATATTACAATATTTGTCAAATTAAATGAAACATTTGTGTGAGTCGGAGGAAATGTTGGAGATTATTTTTCTGTTTTATCTTTCCTTTTCTCCAGGTTATTTTTTTTCTTCCCCAGCGATTTTGGATCATCTAGCACCAACAAACCTAACCTGCTATCAGGCAGCCTCTGTGTCATCTTCTCTACACCTAAAATAAGGCATAACAATACCAACCTGCTTGCTAAAGTGCTTAGAGATCTGCTGATGGGATGTGCTATTGGACAGCAATTTTTGTGTGTGTGTCTATGTTTGATTTTAAAACCATTCATTTGTGTTTTTTAACCATTGTTAAGTGTTTTTCCTATCATATTCATATCTATTTTGCCTTATTTTAGGAAGGTTATGTTGTCCTTTGACAGATTGTGCTGATCATACATGCACCACCTCCTCTGGAAATCCTTTACTATAATGCATTTTTTTTCTATTTCCTCATTTAACTGTACTTTTTAATCTGTATTTTTAAAGCATATCTGTGAATATCTGCTTTGTCCTGCTGTCTTTTAATTAACTCATCCCCACTGCTGTTTTTATTATGCATCTCTAATACTCTAATTAACACGCTATGCAATATACTGAAGGAAGAAGTTAGTATCTAAGATGCAATAAAAGATGAAAGAGTTTATCACTGAGAAATAAAATAATAAAATCAGAAGTGTGTCTTTATCTTCCTACAGTGACAAAGAAATGCTACTTCTGATGTGATTGTAGTTGTTTGTTAAACTAAATGTATTTTTTTTCTTAAACTAATGTAAATATATAATATTCCACAGGAACTTGGGGAAAAATTTTCTGACAGTGAGGTTGATGGAGCACTGGCACAGGCTGCCCAGAGAGGTTGTGGAGTCTCCTTCTCTGGAGATCTTCAAGACCCGCTTGGATGCAGCCCTGTGCCACGTGCTCTAGGTGGCCCTGCGTGTGCAGGGGGGTTGGACTAGATGACCTCTAGAGGTCCCTTCCAACCTTAGGCATTCTGTGATTCTGTGAAATGTATGTTTTGTCTGAAAGATAGAAAATATGTTAAAACTGCATTGTTCTGTGGTATGGATGCATTTATCTGTAATTAGTGTATTGATACTATATTTTAATAGTGCCTCTGTGCTTAGGAGAAAGTTAGTTCACGGATGCTTATTTCACCTCGAGGTCTCACTTGCTTGGGCAGCTCCACCCGGTTCCATGATGGACACTGGCCTGAGTCAGGATTTTCATGAACAGTCACTGTTTGCAAATACTTCAGTTTCAGCTCATGTATTAATCCTGTTTCCAAGAAGTTATTCATGATTCAGTAGAAACATTTTCTCTCAATATCCTTCAACTTTTTGCATTAAAAAGAATCCCAACTCTTCACCAAGATAATTAGTCTAATGTTTTGTCCTTGTCTTTTGTCTTTCAGCTTTTTTATTTTTTTCTCCTTTCTAGCCAGTTGAATCTGGTTCAGTTTTTCTCCCTTTGCTGACTGGTTTGTTTTGTTTTTCTATGATGCTATTTTTGCCCATCTGTTTTATCCATGACCCTACCTAGCCATGTATATTGTATGTATCCCGATGAGAGGTCTATGTTTCCCAAAAGGAAAATTAGTTGTTAGAAAGCCTCAAGAGGCCTAGCATGAAGGTTAATTGCTCCATAAGGATGATAATCAGATTTGAGAGTTTTCTTTCTCTTAGGTTCCCCTTCCAGTCGATGTTTATTTCCTACTGTCCATTACTTACCATACTGTCCTTTACTTACCATTTATAGACTTCTTTTCTTCTTTCTTAAACAGGTGGTCTCTGCATAGCTCAGTCCCTGAAAATCCCACAGGATCGCAAAGACAAGACCATCGACTTTGATAAAATTATCAAGCAGCTTCTAGAAACTCCTAATGCCAGGGCCATCGTTATTTTTGCCAACGATGAGGACATAAAGTAAGGATGATTGGAGAGATGAATTCATTTGTTTTGTAGATATACATAGAAGAGAAAGCAAACACGAATACAACTAATTACATAGAAGTACCTGTTGGTAAAAATACTGCGGGAACATGGAGTTTACACTTTGTCACAGCAGTGAGGAAAGGGAGTGCTGAGCAAGGTCTGATGAATGATTTTCCTGTGACTCCAAACAGCGTCATAAGATTACTCATGCTTCTGATGGCAGACCTGACCTTACTTCTCAAAGAGACATTATGCCTCTCCATATTAATAATACTATGTATTATTTATTAATACAGGCAGTTTTAGGGCAAATAATGGCTGGTAGTGATAAAATGGCTTGCATGCTCAATGTTAAATCACACAAATAGATACCATTTGATCTTAAAATAATAGCTTAAAACAGTATGACTTTTTTTCTGGCCTTTGTTACATCTTCTCTGTCTATAACTTTTAAAATAACTTAAACTTTACTAAACTTAACTAAACTAAAACTTAAAACGTAGCCATTGACTTTACTGAAACTTTTCTTACCTTCTCATTAGTATTGTTTTGTATAACTGAGCCACTCATTGACATACAAATCAAAATTTTAAGTTTTAGTGGAATCAGGATTTTATTCTTAGTATACAAAGTGAATTAAACAAGAGTGTCTGTTCTGCATGGATCGCGGCAACTATTGTGAGATTTGTGAGCTCTGTTAGTTACAGGAATATGCCTTTTCTGTTCATTCTGCAGTCTTGCAGCATGCTATTTTTACTAAGCAATTAAATGCTTTAATTAAAATTGTGAACAAAATGTTCTTTTCCATAGGCAAATCCTTGCAGCCGCTAAAAGGGCAGATCAAGTTGGTCATTTTCTATGGGTGGGCTCAGACACTTGGGGCTCCAAAGTGAGTCCGTTAATTCAGCAGGAAGATGTTGCTGAGGGAGCAATCACCATTCTGCCCAAGAGAGCAACCATAGAGGGTAAGAGCTCTTTCTGGTTGTCTTTGTCACAACTTCTCACCTTTTTTGCCTGTTTCATGAATCTGCAGTGATACAAAATTGATTGCTTATATATTCTGTTGTATTTTTACATGAATAAATATATATAGATGTGGTAAGATCAAGTTAGTATAAAATAAGTAAGTTTCCATCGCCCAAGATTTTTCCCATATGTATTTTTCATCTGAAAGCTGTATGTTATATCCACAGTTGAAAAGCTACCAGCAGTTATTTAGTAGAAGCATGATATCAGAGCTTATACTACGATTTGCTAATAGCCCTTACCACCTAAAGTAAAATGAAGTGGTCTTAATGTATAATGTGTGTACGTAAGAAGGATTGGAAGAAAAAATCTTTTGCAATTTACATATCACTTGTTATTAAGTGAATATATTTCCTACTGAAGAAGTATATATTCACTTTCAATTGAGTAGTGTCCCTATGTTTTAATTTATATATTATTCAGATCAAACATTACATGTGCTTATGTTACTAGCATTGTTCATAAAATATATATTTGTACATACACAAATACATAAAAATTTATGGACATTGTATTTTCTTTACATAACTGCTTACTTTTTCATCATTTCTGTTGTTATCCCCTTTGTCTGCATAGGTGCTTAACAATCCAAATGGCTTCCTCCAGGGCAAACCAAAACAGATGATTAGAGCCTGTTCTCCTTTAACATGAGAAAACTTCTTTTTAAGGGAGACAAAAGTGTTGAAAAAGGTCTTCTCTGCCAGTATGTGGCTTCGTGCTGCTCATCTGTCAGGCCAAGACTCCACAGAGTCTTCGGAACATATTTCATGCCTTAAAATAAGCTCTGGTATCACAGGGAGATTGCGTAGTTGGATTCTTTTTTATTGTGTTTACACTGCCACCATGTTAATTATTCTTCACAGAACTATAACAAATTTCATCATTTCATATTTTTGAAATATTGGAGACATTTTTGCGTGTTATATTTCCACAATGGCATAAAGTGGATAGACAATTAACTCTTTTTTTCCTGAAAAAATGAGTATTTTAATTATCCTTTCATACCATCTGTGTTCATCCTTGAGGGTTTCTGACCTAGAAACTAGAGGTCTTCCAGCAGTACATGCACAGACATATAAAACATTTCCTACTTTACTTGTTTTAGAATATATTCCTTTTATATTACACAGTAAACATTTGACATGATGGGAAATATGTCATCTCCTTTTGGAAACATGGTGGTGACTGTAAACCTTCAAACCTTCATTATTTAAACATCAGAAAATTCTGTGCCTCTGCAAAGAAAAAATGTTTCCATTGAGCTCTCCAATAACTTCTTCAGTATATGAAATTAGACTATTAATTGGTGCAAAATGCAACAAATTATAGGTACGTAGATTACGTGACTATTTGAGTTTGTGATGTTTAAATTATTTCTCCTGTGTATGCATATTCAAGAATTAATGACGTGGACAGATATGTGGACAGATATATGTTTTGGGGTCCATGAGTTGCGTGCTATTCTCAGAAAGGGAAAAACACTCAGCAAAACAAAAAAACCCCAAAACTTATTATTAAAGGCAATGCAAAAGAAATATGTTCTAGAGTGACAGTTATGATGTCAATAACATGCTCCTGAATCCTTTGTAAACACTCAGGAAAGGTTCAGGCTGGTTCTTACCTTTTTCAGTCCTGTTCATCCATCCCTAATTGCCATCTGTATTTGCCATCTGCTTAGCCCTATTAGGAGGAAAGAGATGGTTAAGGATGCAGAGCAAATTCCTGTTCTCCAGCACAGTAATTTTGATACTGTCCTCCACGTACAGATTTCGTAGCACTATCCTAGGAACTGTTTTGCTTTATAGGAAGTGTTTTTCCAGAACCACACATCCTTCAGTCAGATTCCGTTTCTAGTTCATCCACTACGAGGAATTTTCCGTGAAATCTCTTACAGGAAGCAAGTTATCCTGACATATTAGCATACTCTTGTCTTGTGAAGCTGTTATCTTTTTGGATTATCTGTCTTTCATGCACTTAGGCTACTGTATTTTGTTTTGTTTTCCTATTACAGTTTCATTTGGCTACAAATACAAAAGAACTGGAAATAGGCATCTTAATGTCATTCTTTTGTCATAAAGCAATGAACATCTGTTTCTTAAAATTTACTAATGCATTTCTTTTCATGAATACATAAAATAATTAAGCCTTGATTATTTTTTCCTCCATCCCCACTTCAAATTGATGGAAACAAACTCAGTTAGCAAAAGTGGACTGAATTTTCCCTAAAGGAACAAATCTGGAGCAGTATCATAATCTGGCACAGTCTCCTCTTTATGTAGTGCTCTGTGGCAAGATTGCAGTTTGCTCCTACAGCTCACAGGCTCCAGTTCAAGAAAATAGCTAAACATCAGCTTAAACCCTGCTGAGGTTGGTGAGACTTAAGAATTGAACTAAAATAACTGTTACTGCAGGGGTGAATAAGGAGGTTACCCTTATTTTGTTCCTTGAAACTATCTTAATTTTATTTCTTAATTTTTAAGTAGTCCTTACGATGTATTAGAAGAAGTTTCCTAACAAACTTCACTGGAAACAGCTTGTGTAGCTTCTAGTTCTAGAGCTGTTGCTGATGATGGGATAGTACCATACCTTGATCTTAAATATGCGATTCTGCTAGCCTCTTCTCAAATTTAAGAAGATAAATCCTAGTCTAATAAGCCAGATGATAGATTTCATTCAAAATTAATATGGCAACGTTGTGTATGTAGTACCCTTTGGATTATGAAACATGTAAAGTCCATAAATCTGTTGTTCACATAAGTCATAAACAGGAAACAAAAAGACAAAACAAACAAATAAAAAACCCACTTTTCAAATAATGTTCTTCTGCGCTAAGCACAGGCTTTAAAGGCAGGTGTGTTATTGCATTCACTTGTCTGCACATCTGCAGTTTGAAGCTCACTCCCCGTTTTTCAAAGCAGTGGGTATCCTGGTAGTCTGCGACGCCACCGGGAGTTCAAACCCTGTGGGTGCCTGTGCAGTCAGGCCCCAGATACACAGTTACTTGTCCTGGTACCGGATGCCACTCTCGGGATAAGTTTTTCTTTGCATTAGTCCTGCGAGGTGATTTGGGAAATCATTTCATGAACCAAATTCATTCATCTTAAGTCAATCTTAATACAACCCGCTTGTGTTGGATGTAATTATGCTGGCTGAAGTTGCATCTTATTTGCATAATTACAGTCGACGCTGAGCCAGAGGAAGTGCACGCTTATATAGGAATCACTTCATAAAAACTTGTGTTGGAAACGGGCTTCGTAGCCAACGTCAAGTATCAACTGAGCTGAGAGGCTTTCCAAAGTTTGTAAGGAAAAAGGGAGAGTATTTATTTTTGGAAGAACCATTGTGGCAGAATACTCTATTTTGGTTATTGTTGCTTTTGTGGCTAGAGCTCTGCACCACTGTCCAGCAATGCTTCTTCAGCAAAGGCAGTGTCACGGTAGAAAACAGGAGATAAGCAGAACGACTTTATTTCTGCAGAAATGTCCATCTCCTGCAACTCCAAGGTTTGTCCTTTCAGCCTTAGCCCGTTCAGACATTGGGTTAGATATTTTGAGCTTGGCTGGTGATCCCCAGGCAGTGGCATCTCCTCTAATTTCAGCCTCTCTGTCCACGTTTTTGCATAGGAAGTACTAGGATGTACTTGGTTAAGCATGGCATGATCTAATAAAAACAACTGTTTTTTAACCTGTTTCTCTTTACCTACCTACTCTGAGTGACCCTGTGGTTGATACAATATTGAGAAGATACTGAGCACCTTCTCTTTAGGAAGCAGTTCAGAAGTCATAAACTAGAGATAACTAAGGATTTCTGAAAATTACAGCTATATTTTTAAATAATTTGGGCTATTGGTAATTTCATTAAATTTTGCAAATTCTTCTAAGAACTCTTTCAAGAATTTAAATCTAAGTGTCTATTACTGTCATGAATTAAGTGTCTGTATAGTTAAGTATTTCTTAGATCTTCAGCTTTCTCTATAAAAAAAAAAAAAATAAACAGTATCCAGGGCTTGGTTTCCTTTTGCTGTGACTGTTTTCTGGCAGAAATTTGTCCTGTTGGACTGAAACATTGTATTTCACCTTGTTGCTAATATCCACACTACTAGCTTAACACTTTCAGAGATCTTGTTCTTTGTTTAACTTTCTTTTTCTTTTAAAATGGTCTTCCTCATTTTTCTGACTTGTATGTGATATTTTTCTTACTTAACATGTGTTTTTTGATGGAAGTTAACTGACCCTGAAATAAAGGTCAGGAGTGGAAGAGATATAAGAGGAGAATTAAAGATGCTAATATGTATTTTGCAGTAGTAATTATTTTTAATGTCTGGCAAAATATTTTGCCAGTAGCTTTAAAAGAAAACAAAAACAAACAAACAAAAAATCATCGGAGCATTTGTGGTCTGAAGTCAGAGTTTAAGATCAGTGATTCAGTTTCAGGGAACTTTAAAATGGGGATGTGGCCTAGATTTGTATCTTGTGCTGAATTTGAGCTAACCTTTAACCTCACAGCTGAGAATTTCACAAGCGCAGGATTATTTTTATAAGTGTTGCAAATGCTGTAAACTGTCATAGCAGTCCTGGAATTTTTCAGTAGTCTTTTTACTTGCTCAACCATCAAAGAAATATTTTTAATCCCCCCCGCCCCGCCCCATCCCCAGTAAAAGGTGTTTGTTTGTTTGTCTCAGTCTTCCATCCAGAAAAAGAAAAAGAAATAGTAACCATGAATGGAAGTATATTTCACTGTTTCTTTCCTTGGATCATCCATTTTAGATTTCCAAATACCACCTTTAATGTGCTTTTGAATGAAGAGGGAAGACTCAAACTACCAAGATATTTTTATGTTCCTGATTGTTTTATGATTAAGAGGACAAGTGCAATAGCAATTCTAATGAAAAGTCAGAATACCTGAATCCTCTTTAGAAAACTAATTTCCAAGAGGACTGTATGTGGAGAGATCGCTAAGTCTTACTTTAAATTTTCCATGTTTTTTTTTACTGTGACAAAAAGCTGTTCCATAGATACTGGGCCCTCACAATTCATTAGCTCATGAAATAAAGCATAAGTTGACTTTCAATCTAAAGTTATTTTCAAAAGGGTCCAGATGTAAATTACTAGCATGCTCTTTGGTGGGTCTCAAGCACTTTAGTTTCATATCCCTAGTCTAGCAAAGCAAAAGAGCCTAGGGTTAATTTTTCTCTGTTTTAAAAATAATATTGAATATTATCAAAAAGAAATAAAATGCAGGAATGCTGTTTTGTGACTAGTAGTAGCTGCTGCTATCTCAGTAGCTCTTACCTCTGTTTCTGAAGAGAATACTGTCTTATATATCATAATATTTATAAAATAATCAATATGGAACTTTTTATTTACTATCTAGTTATGAGCCTTTTGTAGGGCTTTGTCATTAGCTTTTTGAGCTCGCTCGCTCTGTGCCCTGGGGCCTCAGACAGTGCTCTTCATGGGAGAGAGATGGAAGGATGTAGCTTTGGGTGATGTTTTGTTCCAGGCTGTTGTGCCTGTCCTGTGACGAGAGGCTGCTGAGAGCCGCCCGAGTGGAGCGGTTTGTTCAGCCTATGCCTAGGAATGGCTGTATAAACTAAACACTGGAAGGGAAGCAGGAAAACAAATCATAAGAGAAAAGTCTTAAGAGAAGTAGCACAGACAATATCTCCATGTTTTTACTTATTCTTCCTGCTACCTCCCTTGAATTTTTCGATCATCCCTTGCTACCACCCATTTGATTTGATTTTCGTTCTGTCCTGCTGAAAAGGCTCTAACACAGGCAGATGTAATCGTCTTTAGCCTCTTCATTTTGTCTGTTTTGAGAACACTAAGACCAGTAAAGGAATCTTCCCTTTCCCCAGTAGCAGTCAACATGTTGAACAGCAGCTGGGAGGGCTCTGCAAGAGGTTTGAGGATACTTTACACAAGGGTTTCAGTTTTCTGGTTCCTGAGGCTTTAAATACTACAAATAAAAGCAACAGAGGTCTGGAAATGCACTTCAAGTTCTGCTCAAAGTTCTTTTCACGTCAATAGTTTGAAAGAGTGACTTGTTTTTGGACACTGCATCTCATGAGTAATGTTTGCATACGGAACTACACACACACACACACACACATATATATGTATGTATATATATATAATATATATATATAAAATGTATAAAATCTGTTTATTTGTATTGTTTCCCCTTGAGTAAATAATTGTTACCAGCATTGGAATTAAAATGCCAAGAATATTTTGTGCTCATATTGTTAAGTAAATGCAAAAATCATCTTTTAAGATACATGTTTGTTCATCACATAGATTTTCCTCAAAAAGATCTTCCAAGTACCCCTTCTTGTCCCTTTCACAGAAAATAGGTAAGCTGTCCAAGGAGAGGTAAAGGAAGCATTCACCTTTTAGTCTTCTGTATCAGTTGCACAGTGTTATAGTCAATCTGTCTGCAAACTTGCTGGAATATATGCTTCCCAATACTAATGAATTTGTTTATTGAATTAAAAATGACACTGGAGTTAGTTACCTGGGAATCCAAGACACCCTTGCAGCTGTAAAGAGCTTATTGGATATTGATTTAAGCTGAAAAGTCATGTTGGGAATCAAGATCTGCTTGAATTCCCCCGTGTTTAGTGCTGAATCTCGTTTCCTCTTGCCCGTGTTCACCCAGGTTGTGTCGCGGCCGCAGGAGCGCAGTGCTGGCAGCAAGGGCAGCCCTGGTGCATGTCAAGCTGTGGCCGGGCTGGGGGCTTGGCTGAGCGCGCGGGCCCTTCGCAGGGGGTGCATCGTGAGCCGGGCATCGGGTGCTGCTGCTCGCTCTGTGTTCCTTCATGCACTGCCGGTTTGAAGCTTCCTCATGAAAAGTGCGGTGCAATTAAATGTTGGCTTAAATACTACTCTGCAGTGATGCAGTCTCCTGAGATTGATAGATATGGTAATGCTGTTGAGATTCAGCCAAATACGGCCTATTCTCCAATTGTAGAAGGAAATTGTATATTCACTGGTGTTTCAGTAGCAATGCAGTGCTTAACTTTAAAAGGTTGAAAAGGAGGCTTTGGGGAGAGGTTTAATAAGTTCAAAGAGCCAGTAGCTTAAGGGGAGCATTATTTTTTCATATGCAGATATAGGAAAGTTGAGCAACACAGTTTTAGAAAGTCACAAATTAATTTTTGTAGTTTCCTTTTAACTTAAAACATTGAAAGTTTCTTTTCTTCTTTTGTTTACGACTTCCTTTAACTGTTAGTCACTCAGAAATAAAATGTCAAATGTGGTCTTTGTACTACTGTAGACTCAAAGCAAATGCCTCCTGGAAATGCAAACCCCTGGTTCTGTAAGGAACGTGTTCACAATAGGCACATATTGTTGCAGCTCGAAATGCCAACTCCTGCGTGATAGCAATGAGGGTGTGGTTTTTCTAGAACATTAGAGTTGTCTGCCTTGCTCAATACAAAATACAATTTGTACCAGAAACAGCTTTAGCAAGGAATTTTATCTCAAATGGAGTTTGAACCAGGACATATTCCAAGGGTATTACCACTTTGTAATGAAAAAATTTGGTTGGAAGTTTGATTGGACCCACTTTTTGGCCTATTGAAATAAAAGACCTGGTTTGCTCATAATACAGGTACTTCTCTGATTTGAGGCATTGCTAATTGTGTGGATATATGCATCTATGTATCTTTAAAATAATGTATGTACTATCTCTTTATATATATTTCTATATTGCTTCTAGGGCCTGTATGGGCAATCCCACCCATTGGTGTTCATGTTTAACTATTACTTCAGGACACTGGAAATTTTCTTAGAGGATGATTTTGAGAGACGCGTTGTCCTCGCTTCCCAAATTGTTAGCACAATAAGAAGACAAGGTCTGTAGGTGAAAACACATCTGAACAGTGGTCAACAACTAAATATAGATAGTGGTCTTTGTTATGAATTATCCATCCTCTAAATAGCAGTATTTTTCTCATGGATCTACTCCTGAAGTTGTCTGTTGGACGTGGTCAGGCAGAGCATGTCCATCCAGAAACAAGGAACTTTATTTTTAGGAAGCAGTCTGTTGCTGTGTGCCAGATCCTGATGGGAGTGTGATGTGGTAAGAAGCTCCAAGTGTTCCTCTGAAGCTTCGCTTGGTACAGAAGGCACTAACGGGTATACTAGATTAGAGGGTTTGCAAGGAAGTGTTTCTTCCTCCACGCTGGAGACAGCCATATGTTGCTTTCCAGCTTTTCTGCAAGGAAGCAGAGCCTAAGGCGGCTTAGGCTGGCACACGAACTTCCCATGCTTGGGAAACATGTAGAGCTACATGTGAATAGCACACTGGGAAGCACACGAAAAAGGCAATGACTGTATCCTATGGGTATGATGTCCTCAAAAGGACATCCCTTTAGGAAATTATAATGTTTTCTAATGCTGGTAGCCTCTGCTTTTTTTATCGCTGAGAGTTACAACACTCCTTGATTTGATAAGAATTCATTTTCTACTTGTTTGTAAAATCAGCAGATTTCCAAAATCTACAATTTATCTAGGAATATTTAATGATGAGAAGTTGCCTCATTCTTAGTCCCCAGGGAAGGCTGTTAGATAATACCAAAATGTTAATAAGAGTGCTGACTACATGCAGAAAGACTTTTCACAAGCCTCCTGATCTTAAAAGCTACACAAGAATTTGGTGCTGGGTTGTTCCATGTCGGTCTCTGCGGGAAGCTGAGTTAGCTTTTTTTATGCAATGCAGTTTTCTAGGTCTGGCAATAAGCAGTGCTTAATTAGACCTTTTATATGGGAGTTTGGTTCAAGCTTTCAAGAGTATCTTTTTTTTGAGATTAAATGTTGTGGGTGGATCTCATCTGACGTGAATGAAACTTCCGGGCTGCTGAAGCAAAGCTTGGTCCTGGAGAAGATTTTTCCAGTTTGTCATTCTCTTTAGGCCTAGAGATACTAGGAAGAGAAGTTGAGAATCACCTTCTCCCACTGCCTTAGAGAAGTACTGGCACTGTTAGCATACCCGCCAGCACCCGCGTTGTTTCCAACTCCTTGCCTTGATCCCCCAAGCTGAAGAAGCTGGAGCAGTGTTACAGTGCTACAGCGCTGTGCTAACAGCAGAAGAGCTACCACTGCTGGAAGAGAGGAGAGGGAGAAGGGGGCAGAGGGAGGGATAAGGTGGTTCTGTAGCCCCCCAAAGCTTTGCATTACCTCTGCATCAGTCAAGGATGCAGAGAGAGAGTAGAGAGCTCCCCTGTGCTATTTGCTGGCAAGTTGCATCTAGTCTGGTATTTGTTACACTATTAATTCAGATTTTAGCACATTTGTCTACTTCAGAGGAAACCTGTTAGTAGCATACTCATTTTGCCATTTGTATTTCACGTATTCTTTAGGCCTTATTCTTTACATAAAGAAACTGAGAATTGCAGGAATTCTCAAACTGTTTCATTTTTTGATTTAAAAAAAAAAAAATCCATGGATGATTCCAAATATCTGGTTTAAAAAATACAGTTCAGCATGAGAGATGGTGACTACAGTTTGTTGCTAATAAAACTTGTTTTTTTTCATCTCTGATACGCTGCTTTAGCCAAAGGTAGTAACAAGAAATAATTTATTTCATACAATATGTAACATAGATATGCCTGGTCTGGTGCCTGGTGGGCTACTCTTAGCTGCTGCAGAACAGACGGCCAAAAATAGCACTTGCTGAGCTGAAGGACTTAGGCTTTCTTGCAAGGTTTGGCAACATTTATAACAAATATAGGCTCAAGAAAGAGATCTGAGTAAGGACTTGGGGATTAGACTCATGGATACTAGGGGACTGTTTATTTTTGTTACAGTATTTTACAGTATTTACAGTTGTTACAGTATTTTAATTTATGAAGCTTCAGACTCTGAAATTAGGAGCAGTAAAACACAGAATACCAATGCAATCTGTTTGTGCCATAAGATGATGAAAGAAAGAAAAGGTTCAGTCATCAGTCTTTTCTACAAGAATTGTTCTTTGCAATAAGAAAGTAAAATAACATTGATATATTAGAAATTAAAATGAAAGAAACAAGATCCTCCTACCATCTGCTACGTAACTACCAGTGTAGCCGATTGGCAGAGCATCCGTGCAGGGAAGAGAAGTCAAAAAGAGAAGGGTCTCCTCGTTGCAGAGCCCGTTGTATCCACCAAAACTAGTTTCTGTGTTTATGTGCAGTTCCTCTAGGTCAGGAACAAAGCAGGTTCCTATCTGGTGGCAAAGAAGAGGTGAGATATTAAACATGCTTCCCAATCTGAGCCTCAGAGCACCCACCCAGAAGAGCTAGTTCATTTTTTTGTTGCATTTCATTGAATCAATCTGTGCTATTGAGGCAGATATATATTTATGGATGTTAAGTGCTCATCCATTCTGCTTCTCTAAGAAACTGCATGTGTATTTTTGGAAATGTGTATTAAATTCTCATGTGTTGTTCATTCACATATGTTAGATCCCCTACCCAAGATAACATTGTCTAATATATTTGTAGAAACACATTACTTCCATTCTGATATGTTTAAATTCATGCATTTCAAATTTTTTTTTTAATCTTATGTTATCAGCTATTCACTTTACAATTACACTTTTAATTTGTTTAAAATTTCTTCTACTACTTAGAGTTCTTTTTTTTCTGGTTATAAAAGATATTGAGAGTAAAAGTTACTAAATTCACACTTTTTTTTTTAATGTCTGGCTCTGTAATTTAAAAAGACTTTCTAGGACACTTAAAATTAGTATGTGAAGTCTCCTATCACTCACTCTCTTCATTAGCAAGCCTGCAAAGGAATAGTACTTAATGCTTTCTTAAGTAAAGCAAAATGGGAAAAAAAAATCAGAGTAAAAAGGCAATACGATATGCATGTTTACAAGTGAACAAATGAATATGCTGATGTTAAATGCTAAAACTATTTTCACTGTATGTAAATTTATTAGCTTTTGTGTTTTCCTGCAACTTTCTTAATTCTTGCCATAGATATTTGGAGCATCCTGGCCAAGACCTCTGAGGGCTCCAACTTTCCTTCTCCTTAATCTTTGAATTGCCGGGCTGTTAAACACTAGCCGTGAGAGTCTGTACACAAATGCTTTTTAACTTGAGTTCGTGTTTCCAAAACAGACTCAGCTTAACTGGGTAAAATGGATGGAGTGAGTAAAAAATATGTACTAATTTTAGAAGTTATTTGATTTTTTTTCTTATTTAATTTATGTTGGTAATATTAGAATGTTTATAGGCTTTTGGAAAGAGTAGTTTATAAAATGCTCACATCATTCATGCTGGATCAGTAGGTCTCCTTCAGGAATATGTTTTCATTTTGATGACTGAGTATGACAACATTCTAGTGATTAAAGAAAATGGAATATATTAGTTAAGAAAAAAAAAGAACCTTAAAATTTTGAAAATTTGAAAAAAAAAATCCTGGGAAGAATCCGTTGTCATCTGCATTTTACCAGTCTCAAACCACTGTTCAAGTTAGGGGAGAGAAAGATCTAGAAATGGAATGCACAGGCTCCATCTCTTACATTTCAGTGGACGGGGCTGAAATGGTGTAATAAACAGCTATTTAAGTAAGAATATTACTAGTGAAATAGCCACTTTGCATTTTTTTCTGGAGATTTAGTAGATTTATTGAAAAAAAAAAAAGACATGAAGAAATAAAGGCAAGTTTGTTGGAACTGTATTTTTGTGCTTAACTGATTATGTGGCTTTTATATATAATGAAATGGCATAGAACTTCAAAGCTTGTTGACTGGAACACTTTGCAAATGGTAGATGTAAACTGGATCATTTGCAAGAAAATTTTGTCCTAGTGCTATTTTGTTGAAGATTATTTCAGATATTTATATTTTATCTCATACTCTGTAAATTTTTATATGTCTAGTATACCAGTAGTTTGCTTACACGGGACACAAGTACAAATTTTAATACCACGTTACAGCAACTTTAATTTGTGGAATTAAATCAATGTGCTTTATGTAAAATCTGCAAATCTAAATCACACCTGAAGTCACGCTGTAATGTCTCCTTAGAATTTAAATTATGTTTCTAGCTTTGGCAATTACTTAAAATGCTGATGTGTCAATCCCCAAGGAGAGAATACTTGTCTCAAGTATTACCACTTGAAATTTTGGGAAGCCACACAGATGTTCATCTGCTCATTATGGAAATAATGTATTTAGTTGATGTGTTGCTATGAAGAGAGGGGAATACAAATTATCTTACAACTTGAGACTCATTTAAAAGTTTACTTAAGAGTGTTTTATTCATTTCTACTAAGATATTTTTTACTAGAGGGGAGTCCTCAGTACCTCAGTTAGGTTTGAAAATCTCTCCATAGGTTCTTCCATATGCCCAACTCTAGTAAAGGCTGCATTGATCCATTTCCTAGAAGCTCTTCTGTCACTGATGCTCCACTTCTGGGCAGAGAGAGAGAATTGGGATTCAGTATCAGTTTGTCAAACAGAATAGTTGTTGTTAAATACTTATTTCCAAGAGGATATATATTCATCTGTTAAGGCTGTCAGGTGCAGTCATTTGCCTTACTATTTTGCTGATTTTGGATCTGAAATACAGAACAATTTAGAGCCGAGAACTGAGAATAGGGACTTGTCCGATGTTGCATGAGCAGACGTAGACAGGGTTGTATATTGGGCATTGAATCTAGGGGAGAGAGAAACTAAAAAAAAAAAGGGGGGCAAGATGGAGGGGCAGAATTTAGATTTCCTAATAGCAGAAGTGATCAGAGGAAAAAGTGCAGATGCTTAAAGGATATTCTGTTCCTGAAATATTTAAATCAAAATGAGGAAATGTGTTTTTCTTGTTTGTTTGTTTTTCCATAAAATATATGCTGTATTTCAGTCCCACATAATTGAAATCAGTGTAAATAGTTCCTTGGTAGAGTTTTGTGGCCTGGTTGATGTAGGATGACTTTAATGTGTCCTTTTGACTTCAGAAACTTGCTGTGCTGTTTTCATATTTGTCTTTACACATAGGAGTCTGTTTTCATATTTGTTTTTCACATAGGAGTCTGACTGCCTGTTTTCAATAGCAGCCTGCAGTTTGGTTCAGGTTGGTGTGGTTGAGGTGCACAACTGGAGTGAAAACTTAAACTTGTCATTAGCGTGTCAGGTGTACAGAGGGAGGAGGAGGACAGTAAGTATATTACACTGCCTTTCATCCTAGCATCCTTTGGCTGGGCAGCATTATTAAAGCCTGTTTACAATTAAGAAGTTGATTGTCAAAAATCAGGGAACTTTATTTTGTAGGAGGTAATATTTATTCAGAGATATTATCTCAAAGAGTGTGAAAGTAAGACAAATAATATATATCTGTGAACAATGAGCCATGACTGTTCTGTTCACGATCCAGTACCATCCTTGCACTGAAACGTGTGTGTCTATAGATAATAACCCTACCTGCCTGCAGTTCGCAGCTCGGGCTTGCAGATGCCCACCATCCATACTGTTCAAATGACTGTCTGCAGAAAGAAGTAGCATTGTATTAAATAGGATTTTTCAAGAACATTGTCCTCTTTGCCAACATTGCCATATCAGCAGCAGAACCTCTCAGTACCTGTTTCAGTGCATGCATTTGTGTGGGGGTCTGTGTGCATGCTTATAAATTAAGAGGATATGAATATGTCTACGCATGCTGCAAATTTTCCTGTTGACATGGTAACACTTTAGATACGCGCACACACATAAAAGTAAATCCAGCAAGAGAATATGAACTCTTTATTCAAGTAATTGAATACGTTCTGAATGTATCTGGAAAACAGTGAATTGTGCAGTTTTGGGGAATGGCTGACCCATGATAGGATGAGGGAAGAAACAATTCATCTGTCCTCTCCCTATCTTATTACAGAATAGAGATATGCATCTTGGCCCTATGCATCATTCCCTGGCCNCAAGACCCGCTTGGATGCAGCCCTGTGCCACGTGCTCTAGGTGGCCCTGCGTGTGCAGGGGGGTTGGACTAGATGACCTCTAGAGGTCCCTTCCAACCTTAGGCATTCTATGATTCTATGATTCTATGATCTTAAATTATTCTTCTGCTTTCACTGCGCACAGGAAGAGGATGGGGTTGGTTACTTTTGTATTTTGTTTGCTGAGAATGTGCATCAATGCAACTGAGCATTTTTGTATATTGGTTTTAAGTATGCAGATCAGCAGGACACAACTGGGGAGGCTGGATATTTGCCTTGATCGTAGTTAGGTATGACTTCCAAACTCAGAATTTAAGTTGTGTGTCACAGAATGATGGAAAATTAACTTTTGTGTGGCATTACTGTGGCTCCTGCTCTTACTGCTTCTGCCAAGTTAGAGCACACGTACGATGTTGCCGTTCTGTTTAATATTTTGGATGGTTTCCAAGCGTGTTGAAAGGCTGTGCTGCTAACTCCAGTCTTTCCTTGTTCAGTGCTGGAATAAGTGATTGCAGCCTCTACCTAATGGATTCTTTCATTTCCTGTATTTTTATTTAATTACATCTGGTCACTATTTTTTGACCCGTTGATCATGTTTTAGTGTTACACTGATTATTGTATCATAACATCCAGAGGGATCTCTCGATTCTATGCTTATGTTAAAGTATGCCTGCAGAAAGGCATGAATAACTAGGAGAGACGTTCTGCCTCTCCATGTATTCTTAAAGCTGTTCTGTTTGGTCCGGTTCTGGTCAGTCTTTCTCAACAGGTGCAGATATTAGCAGGAATAGGTTTATTTTGCTTCACAGAAAAGTGATTTGTTCTGGCAGCAGGAGTCACTGGAATGAGAAGGGAGGTGCTGGCTCAAGAGAGAGCACGGAATGCTTTAAACAGTCCAGGTGACTTACATTAGCGTCAGCTCAAAATGTCCCTCTGTGGTTTAAAACGTAAAGATCTGAGGCATTATGAAGTCTGTACTTGTTAGGGGAAGACAACTCTCCCATAACAACTCTTGATGTTCGGTGTCGGGATTAAGTTTTTTTTCTTGATTATAAAGAGACAGTTCCCTGTGGATTAAAACACATCCTCTTGCTCTGGAAAGAGGCCCTACCTGCCTGGAGGCACCCAAGAACCACATCAGCAAGAAAAATCTTGGGCACTAGATGCCCAACGTTTGTTCCTTATTGTGTCTGTGTGTGGTGTGTGTCCGTAAGTCCCCGGTGCCTGTTAGAGCAGACGTCTGACTTGTGTTTGGGGCCATGGTCTTGATAAGACATTAAAATAACAAATACTGGAAATAAATTTAGGTTTCTCTGTTAAGCCCTTACATTGAAATAAATGGGAGCTCTGTGGAAATAAGAAGTGCCTGAGGGCCATAAGATGTGGAATAATGAATAACAATATGCTTGTATATTAACCTTTCTGTTACAGTGCTGTCTAGACAATACGTAGGTCATGGCCTCACTGTCACAGCAGCTGTATATTTTTAGAAAAACTGATGATAATGATACTTAACCAATTGCTACTACAGTAAAGCTTTATAGCTTAAATCTCAGATTTGCCCTAAGCATGTCAAGCAGAATTTCTTCGTACATACTTTATGTATTCTATATTGAAAAACACGTGAAACGTGTGACATGAACAAAAAATATCTTTTTTTTTAAATCTTCCTTGTGGCAAATAAAAAAGAAAAACAAATGTAAAGTATATTTATGGTATATTATAAAAGAAATAAAAAAAAATCACTCGGTAGTATGGCCTTTTTGCTGGGTGAGGAGGTCAGAAACTGTCTGGAAACCACCTTAGTAGTTTCATAAAACTATGTAGTGTATGGCATAGGCAGCACCATAAAATTGGAGAAAATACTGCGTGCCTCTAAAATTGATCTTACCATTCCACATCTAATGCTTTTATCCTAGATTTAATGTCGCTAAATTAAGCTATTTTGGCCTGAGGGCTGAAGAAACCAGAAGACTGAGAGTAGCTTTCAACTCACTTGGCCTCAGTGCACATAGCAAGTGATGGCTTAGTATGTGGGTAAATAAAATTTGTATAACTATCCATCATGACTCTTGACATACTTTGGACAAAATAGAGAACATAAAAATACCGCTCATATAAAATTGGGTCAGTGTGTTATATTTGCTCACAAACTACGTTGCCTGAGAATGAAAACATTTCAGTCACAAAAGAAAATAACTAACTAGGTCAACAACTTTGTTTTGAGTTAGACTCACTGTTTTTGTTATTAAATAACTGCCTGTATTCCACCAGCCCTGTAAGTTACTACTGACACATGAAATAAATGTTTCATAGTGTATATTAGCAGTATGATAAATAAGAAGTGATTTAGAAAAAAATACATAGTTCATTCACGCCAATAAAATCTTAGAATAGTGATATTCATGAACCAGGCCACATTTTTAAACAGGGAGCTGCAGAGATTGCTTTTCTTTTTGGAAATTTGCAGTTTGGTCTGTGATGCAGGTGGAGCTCCGTGCGTCACGGCCTCTGTCTCCCCAGTGCAGCTTGCACTGGCCCTGCGGCTCAAAAGCGCCTGGAGTTCCCTTAGCCCTCTCTGCCAATGAAAATGAATAGTATTCTTTCAGTCAAAAAATGATCAGCATCTAACATCACATGGAAGGAGAGACAAGATTAATGTTACAGTTGTTGGTTTATTTGCTCTTTTTTTGCTCAAAAGGCAGAGAGCCTCATTTTCCACTTAAGAATCAAACTGCTGTTCTACATATTTCAAATTTTATCAGGACTGTGACATCTTTTCTTCTTAGTTAATGGCATATACTGCCTTCTCAAAGATCTAAGAAATAGTTTTGAAAATTCATGGCAAGATTGGAGCTCTATGGATGTTTCCTAGGGCAACATTGCACATCTTGTTAGGAAATTGTTGGTTATTGGCTGGTGTTCAGTGTAAAGTTGGATGACTAATAATTATTGCAGAATAAAATGCCTAAATATATCTGAATGTTATGTAGAGAGCAAATTCCAGATGAAACGTAGGTATGGGCAAAGGTATTTGGGCTTTGTAGAAGTGGAGGCGAGTGAGAGTTTGTCCTTCCCTTCAGCCGGACACCGGTTATCCCTGGCACTGCTGGAAGTTTTTCTTTTCTTTCTTCCTCTTTCTCTCCTCCTGCCCTCCTTTTCTTTAAGTCTGGTTCTTTACTGTGTAGTTAATTTACATATTAATCCCTCTGGGTAGAAAATAAATGAACCCATTAGATAGTATAATCTCTCTGTGTGTAGAAATAATGATTTAATCTAAGCACGGATCTGTAAAGTAAAAACAGATTTGCTTTCTTTATTAAAATATCATAAAATAACTATCTCTCTTAGTACCATTTGCTGGAAAAAAAAAAGCAATTTTCCTAAGTATGATACATGGGGAACATTGGAAAATTACTAAAATGTACTATACAAGAGTAATACTTGACCATGTATAAGAGTAAGAAGTGATTATTTGTACTTTTACATGCAAGTATGCTGCTGCTTTACTTGAGTCATCTAATTTGTTGTGTCCCTGAACCCCAAATTGTTACTTTTATGTTTAGCTTTATGCCTGTAAGTTGTCTCACTGGCTTCAGTTTAAAAATAAATAAATAATCTGCAGCATAGGCTTAATACAGAGAATGCATTTGCCTGTATTCTGATTTTAATATGATTTTAAATCACATTAATTCAAAAATAATGTCTAAAATTAGGTAGGTAATTAAGATATCCCTCTGCTACAAAACTATTGGTTTTGATAGAATTGTTTGTGTTTGTAGGGCAGCTTCTCAGTGTGGGGGAAGCATAGAGAAAATGGAACCAACTGTAGAAATATCAGATGAAAGTTTTCTACCCTCACAGCAAAAACATCTTTTGCATATTTTTGATGCAATTACAAGCATTGACTTTTTCTAAGAGGTAGCGAATTACAGACTGGTTGGAAAAAATGTTGTTGAAAAATTATCTGATCCTGGATTCGGCATTAATCAGAGATTATGGAAATTGCTTTACCCTTTGAGAAATCTGGAAAAATGATGCGTTTATTTTATAGTATGTGACTGTATATTTTTGCTGCTTGTACTACATAAGTGGAAAAAATGGTGCAGAAGCTGCAATTTGCAGAGAAACCGCTTCGCAGGAACTTTGTAAGACAAGGAAAACTCATCTTACATCGTATTCCAGGAGGCTCCGTCCCAGCCTGGTCCCGGCAAGGCATGGTTTGCTTTCAGGCATCACCACTGAGATGCAGGCTCGTCTGCAGCGTGAATTCACGGGCATAGGAAGAATCAGTCCCCTGAGAGCGATGGGGCAGCTCCTTAGTCCTATTGCCTGGCATGGTCCTGTGCAGAAAGGAGGTAAGGACGAGCCTCATCAGCTCAGGAGATGTGAAGAATATGTGAAGCCAATTTACAAAAATAGTTTTTCCTCTGCACTAGGAGTATGATCTTTGGGTAGGAAAAAGCCTCAGAGTCGCGTGATTATATTTGAAACCATTCATATGCAACAAGCTGAAGAAAAAATTACTACTTTGTGTTCAGATGAAAAGTTTTCATCACATTTAAATTGAAGAAGCTGTCAATTGTTATTATTGGCAAAGATGAACACCTATTATAGTCATGGCTGTTAAAGCTTATATGATATAAATCCTTGCACATTATCTTACAGTAATTACATGGCACAAATCTGCTCAGTACCAGCCTAACCTTATGATTAGTGTTCAAAATACAATAATACTGAAGTATGTAATTACTCTACAGTCTCTTCTTTAATAGGAATTTAAATCCTGAAACTCATCATGTGATTCCCAGTGTTTGGTTATATGCACTGGCATAGTTGGTTGCAAGGCAGCAATATTGCCGCACTGACATGGCAGCAAATGCTTCTATGGACTGAGCATTTGGATTTTGCTTTATTGTTAGATGTGCATCTAATGTGAAGTTTAGAAGCAATAATTTGCTTCTAATATTAAAAAAAAAAAATCTTATTTCTTCTTAATTGAATAATTCTCTCACCACTATTTTTTAAAATGTTGCTTTGAAGTACCATTGCAGAGTTATCGGCAAGAGCATTCAGTGCTAATGATTAACTCCTTCCCCTAACTCAATCATGGCTATAGGGGATTTCCCAGGTATGTGGGGAAGGAGAACAGTTTGCAAAGTTGATGCTTTCTAGAGACCATCTCCAGGTTTTGGGCCGTGTGCTGGCAATAGTCCCATAATCTGCAGTGCTTGGATCCAAGAGGAAATTGCTAAAAATTTCGTCTGCTACTTAACCACTCTCTTAGTCATTTGCCTACTTGTCTTGATCCATAGAAAATAATGATAAAAATATATAAACTGTAATAGGTTTGGTTGTATCCTTCCTCTTAAGAAAACTTTGGGGAATCATTAAAAAGATAAATAGAAATGTTATTTTTTTGTTATTAGAATAATTCGTACTGCAGTGTGTTCTGGGCACACGGGCTGCTGTGAGCACAGCTCTGGTGGCTTTGAGAGGTGGCAGAGGGGCACATGCCTCATTTATACTAGAGTTGCTGTGGCAAGGAGAGCCTTACTAAATGACTTCCTAAAATGTGAAAAGCCTGGGTTGAATGTCTGACTTAAATTCATTGGGAAAATGGTCTTGGGGTAATCTGGGCCTTCTGTGATTGCAAGTGAGTGCTTTTCCTGCAAGTTCTTGTGTTCTTATTCTGGAAATGTTTTGTTGTCTTTCAAACGGGAAATAACAGCATGCTTAGAAACACCAGCATTTTCCAGAAAATATAATCTGTTTTCCAGCCACTCTAAATTGATAATAAATTAACTGCAATTCTTTACTCCCTCTTTAGCAGCTAAGTGCATGGCTACCAAATGAAGTCAAATTTGATTCAGTAGTGCCTTTTGTTCCCAAGACAACCAGGTGAGCTTTAAGATGATAATATCACACAAGCATGTAGTTATTATATCTGGAAAAAAGCAGTATATAGCTTAGACTCAGAAATTCTAATGCACAGGAGAAATCTGTGCACTGATACTAAAGGATGGACAGCCATAGTCAGTATATGGTTTTGACTGGCATATCTGGGGTAGAACTAGTGTTTCAGTACAAAACTGAAGTTTCCTCTTGCCCTGTTTTGGTGTTTTGTTTGCAGTTTTCTGTGATTTGGTGCAGTTACTTCAAGTATTGGTTAGCAAACAGGCAGCAAGGTGCTCAGTTGGTACAGCGTTTTGTTCGGGGTTCTGTAATCATCCTGAAGCTTCCTGGTTTATTTGCTGCAGAAGAGATCCATGCATGTTTTCTAATGCGGTTGCAAGGTAAAATTGAATTTACTTCTAGGCTGTTTCTGAAAAACACTAATATTTCTTTTTCTAGTTTGATTTTTGGGAGTTGGTGTACATCATGTTAAATGAGCGGTGGACTCTGGACATGAGTTACCAAGGAACAGAAAATACATAATTGTGGTTGGGTCAATAATACACAAAGCTAATAAAGTGAGAGGAGCCTACCCACTACTAATCTTCTTTCTTGTTTTAAAACATCTGTTTTCTTGCTCTCTATTTTTATCCCATACTTGATGGATTGCTGTACTAGTTAATGAAGCCATATGTTTTTCCTCTGCCTCCATTTCACTGTGCAGACTGCCAGATTGAGCCTATTGATTGACAGAGATCTATTTTATTGAGAGAAATTGTTGGCCATGGTACTAGGAACCTCCTTATCTCTTCCTCAATAGAATATATATTTTTTTCTGTAATTTCTAACTGCGAAATCACAAGAACCCATGCTGTTATATGACGTACAGATATGAGTACCGTGGCTTTTAATGATAATGTATCAGTATATCATGTTTTGTACAGCAGCACTTTAAGGTATACCTACACGTTAATGCACTGAGCAATGGACTAAGTTGCCTGGGAGGGTCTGGGTTATGGTGCTGGCTTTTCTACTGATTTATGAAACCTTAAGAAGGAAATTGCTCTCATTTATTCCTTAGATTTCTGAGTCAGTAAAACAAGAATTATCTGTTGACTGGGAATAACCATTAAAAGTTTTTTCTTAAAATGGACGAAATTATACGAAGTACCCATGACTGCTGCAAATCTCATATGTTGTGTGTACGCACAGTGGTTGTACTCTACGTAATGCATGTATACGTGTACATATATGTGAGTGTATGCACTTATATTTACACATATGTGTAACATGTGAAAAGGGAAAGTAAAAGTCAAAAAGCTATGTAGTAGCACAAAGCTATACCATGAAAGTATTTAGGAAAACAAATGATCCATTTAAATTGGAGGATGCATGACAGCATTGCTTAAATAGGAATGTGCCCATTTTGAAGCTAGTATCACTGCTCTAGTGTGGCAATAGAATGACTATAATGCATTATATCTGCATCTGAAAGGTATCATCTTCACTTCAGTGTTCCCCCTTGAAACATACTGGGATACTAATTGTTTAATATTTATTAAAAATGACGAATGACCTTATGTGACTCCAAGCACCATATTTTTCATCAATTCCTGCTTGATGGTTTTGGACTTCTCTCATGTATAGGTCAACAGTATTGTATTGCTTAGTCTGCAAAATTAAACTGGCACTTCAGAAACAGGAGTCTGTAATGTGGCTAAAGGAGCAGCTCTGTGTAACTGGAGCGGTGACTGTCCATGTATCTGGAACCTCTGATGTAAAGGTGACAAACCTTTTCTGTATAATGCGCAAGAAGAACTTGCCTGTGTCACACCGTGGACTGAAAACATTCCCCATGATAGCTGCTTAGATTTCAATCAAGTAAAAGTTTTCCACTCATTTATCCTCCCTCTTTCCTTTCCTTGGCACATACAACAGTTTGGTTTTCCCAAGGTTGATGGGGCACGTGGGGTGAACGGCTGGTGGGTGCTGCGGTTCCCAGGCACCAAGTCCCAGCTTGAAGGCACTGGCACTGGCACAGGGCTTCAGAAAGCAAGTACGTGGACTAGAGTAACTTTTAATTCCATTTGTCTTTAGACTCAAATTTGAAGTTAGAAGAAGTGAAGAATCTGTTGAATTCTTTTATTCTCATTTTGTTTACTTCCTTCTAAACAAATTAGAGAATATAGCTTCTATTGGCTATATAAAGGAGGAAAAAAAGACTGTGTACGTGCACCGATATATTTATTCCCATGCAAATCATTTCTTTGCCAAACAGACCAGCAAAACCAAAAAATATACTGGGAAAGCAATAAAATAAAAATTTAGATGGAAATGAGATTTCATTTGTTTGCCAGGCAACTGTAAGCCTGAGGCATGCTGCACCATTTAGCTTGGCAGGAGGTTTCTAATCCTGCAATGCATGACTTGTTGCGAGAGTGTAGTGATCTCTGCTAGTTTTTGCCCTCTCAAGCTGTGTGAAGACCCCTGCGTGTGCCGAGCGCAGTGACACCCGGCTGGGTGTCCGAGCCTCTGACCTTCCCTGGTGTTCACCGTGTCTCTCTCTGTGTCACGCTCTCCTGAGAGTCTGCTCCGTTACATGAATAAAGGTGAAACTGCTGACATCGTGCTGCTGCTTAGATCTGTTGATACTTCTTTTTGATTTTTTTTCAGGCTATAAGGGAGTTATCTCAACTCTGAAGGAGGGTAATAGGATAGTTAAATGCAACAAGGTGAAGCATTATTTCCCAGTGTAGTTGGTAAAGCGATACTCCTTTGGCATCTTTATCGGGAAAATAAACATTTGTTTCGAAGGTGTCTGTTGTACTGTGAAAAAAATCATCTAAAATAAGGCTTAACTTCTGAAGGAGTATTGCCTCAAGTCAGAGAGTCTTATTTAACTTGTTTGCACATAAAGAATTTGAAAACTTGATAGGAAAAAATCCCTACATTGTAGTGGGCGTGATTATATTGCAGAAGTTAAGGAACTGTATGATCTTATAGTACAGTATGAATTCTTTTTCTTGTCCCCTCCTAACCTTCTTCCTCCTTCCCCCTTGTCATTAGTGAGCTTTTGGATATGCCTTTTCTTTCCTTAAAGACAAAATACATTTAGGTACTGTTGTATATTTATGCAATAAAAGTCACAAAACCAAAGAAACTGCTTCTGATTAGTGAGATGCTGAAGAGAATGAATATGAATACAATCCTAAGCTGTTTTATAGATGCCATGCAGTTTCCTTCAGAGAACAGAAGTTCGTGTGTTTGAAACAAAAGAAGTCTCAAACAGGAGCTTCAGATGCCTTCATGAAACTTCACTGTCTTTACATTATTTTTTCCGTGCTTTTAATATTAGTATGTTGCAACTGTATGTTGCTTTACTCTTACAGTGCTGAAACTGTGTGTGGCTGCACTGAACAGCATACGTAAACTGAACCTCACAAATCTAAGCTGGGGAACTTCTCCCTTTAGAGCGTCTAATCCAAGAATCTGGTGAATAGCACTAATTTACAGTTGTATCTTAGAAGTTTTGCTCTCTGAATATATCTACACCTTTGTGAAAGCAGATGAAGAAGAAACATAAAATGCAAGAAAGAGATGGTATGTGTGGCCCACGCAGCGAGATGAGACTGCACTCTTGGCAGGAGACTGGAGAGGTTAATTACAAAATTACCATTGCATCAAGCTCAGTCTAATACCAGCTGCACAATACAATTTATCTGCATTCTTTATCGGTATATATCTAATCCACACTTACTGCTTATAATACTTCCTTTTTAATATTTATCTCTGTTCTACAGATATTTTACTTAGTTTTATACCTCACAGTTAGTAGCAGAGTAATTTACTTGTAAGGTGCAGTTGATAAGATAAGATGTACAACTAATTTCCTTCCTTTCTGTAGTCCTCCCTTGTGGATAGATGCATAATGATGTGCTGTGTATTGCAGAGAGTGCCACCAACCTATTTGTTTTTCATGTTCTGGGAGTTTCTGTAAAGTGTGATCTAGACTTTAGCTTTACTTGTCTCCTTTTCTAGGGTTTGATGCCTATTTTACCTCACGTACCCTGGAGAACAACAGAAGGAATGTGTGGTTTGCAGAATACTGGGAGGAGAACTTCAACTGCAAGTTAACGATCAGTGGATCAAAAAAGGAAGACACAGATCGTAAATGCACAGGTAATTTCTTCCACTTTACCCTTCTCATGCTGCTCTACGTGGCCTGCATAGTTGATGCGAGGAAGCTTGGTCAGAGACAGATTGAAAAAATAAATTGAATTTTGAAAGGTTGTAGAGAAAATGGAACAGCAGCATAAGCCTTGCCGGACAAGAGCAGCAGTTGGAGAGAGACAGAATTACTTTCTTATAGTTCTTTTTCTGCTTTTCCACCTAGCAAGAAAATCAGTATTTTTCTTGGGGTGAAAAGAATACTTTTATTTAAATATAGGGTGACTGGCAGATGGGTGAGAAGTGTCCTTGTTTAAAAAGAGTATATTTTTACTACTTTTATCTTGTGATTTTGAACATTTGAATTTGATTTTTTTTGAGAAATACTCCTAGCACAGAATTAAATGTTTTAATTCTAAATAAAATTAAAGTTGTTGATCAGATTTTTGTTCTGATTAATGTTATTTAAAAACTGGGAGCTAAATAGAGTCTTTCAACTTCTACAGAGCAATATAGAAAATCCAGTGTTTGTGTTTGTAGCTATGATCTTTCAGAGCATCTTGTTTGAGCACCATTTTTTTATAATTGCTACCAGATTGGCTCCTCTTTTCCTCTTATGAACTACGTCTTAACATTCTAAAATTTGAAGTATAATATTTTCCAGGCAGTTCTGTTTCTAATCACAGGCAGATCCAGGGCTTTTGTTTTAGGTAGAACACTGCTAAAATAACAGTGAGACTGATTTCAGAATGAGTTGCAGCTTCTCTTCTTCGGGATAGCACATTTTTTAGACTAGCTGACAAAGTTACTCTTCTGCTGAACTCAGCCTGGATAATAGTTTTCAATTGTATTCTTAAAAGCAGGTTAGGAACTATTGCACGGTCGGCCTCCAAATACTACCGAGTCATCAGGCTATGCTGAAAAGCCAGTGCTAGAGGCATCTGAAACACACCCAGGGATGTCTCAGTTAAAAACCTGGTTGAAAATATTTGATAGAGGCAACCGAAGTTTTGAGAATGTTTGATTTAAAATGACTGTAGCAATGTTACGTTTTTAAAGAGTTACAAATTGAGCAGCACCACTGTCCTCATGATGCAGAGTGATGTAGTTCATTGGACTAAAGTATCTGTTTTGAAAAGAAATGCCATATTCCTATGCTGCTTGGGCATGCGCCTGCCCAAGTCCTGTCAAACGATCGGTAGAAACAGCAGAAAGCTGCCAGTTCAGCTTCTACTCAATTAAGGAGTTAGAGCGAGGGGATCTTGTCTACAGAAATATTTCTAAAACTCAAAAATTTAGAGAGTTTGTCCTCAGACTGCAGTGAGCATTGATTTGAAGTATAACCATTCTTAGGATGTTGAATTGAAGTATTTTCTTGGGATTTAAAATGTAGTGTATGATTTTCAGAGAGAAAATAAGTTTAACCACCTTTTGGCCAATAATTTGGCCGCATTTTTAAGTTGCAAGTCTGCAAGTCTGGGAGGAAAGCAGCAGTTCATTGTAGTAATAAGAANTTAAGGAGTTAGAGTGAGGGGATCTTGTCTACAGAAATATTTCTAAAACTCAAAAATTTAGAGAGTTTGTCCTCAGACTGCAGTGAGCATTGATTTGAAGTATAACCATTCTTAGGATGTTGAATTGAAGTATTTTCTTGGGATTTAAAATGTAGTGTATGATTTTCAGAGAGAAAATAAGTTTAACCACCTTTTGGCCAATAATTTGGCCGCATTTTTAAGTTGCAAGTCTGGGAGGAAAAGCAGCAGTTCATTGTACTAATAAGAAACTGATTGATGCATGATGAGATGGCTCAATTAGCTCAAGTTGTGCATTTACAAAAACACTCCTACAATTCCCAGAGGACTACCCAAGCTTTATAATTACTTTCCTTAGAAATAGGGAAACAGTTTCATGTATCCTTGATCTGAATAGAGCTAGCCTTGACATTAAAAATAGCCAACAATATTACAGACTTCTCACCGAAGGTTTTCCTTATGCTTTGCATAGACTTACCAGTCATATTAGTTATGTCCTGTGTAAAATAAATGAAGTCATTTTATTATTATGTCATAAAATATCCCTGCCCCTCCTCTCTTCATAACAATAAAGTGTTGTGTTCAATAATAGTATTCAATTTTGATCAAAGGAGATGAGTTCATAGCACAATATATTTTGCTTTGGTTGAAACTTGATCAATAACTCCATTTTTTACATTGGCTGCTTTTGGTTTCTATTCATGGAGGGCAGTGGGAGTGCTGGGCATAGGAACAGCGCAGGTACAGGTGTGAATATGTTGCCAGTAAATTCAACATTTGAAACCCCATCTGAAGGTTGGAATTTGACTAGCAATCATTAAAATATCTTTAAAATAATTGCAGAAAGTGTTGCTGTTTATGCCTTTATCTGATTACAGAAGAGGGTGAATCCCCTGCAGTCTGTGCTGTCCGATGGGAACGCCAAGGTGGTATTCTGCCTTCCCTCAGCAGAAATACTCAGTTTTTGCTGGCTAGCTATCGGACTGCAGTATCACTTTATAGCTAGATATTGCACCAGGTGACTCGCACTGCCCTCAGTCATCTTTCTTTTCTCTTGTACAAACTGAAGTAAATTGTGCATCAGAAAAAGCATTAATGCTGAATTATATTGCCAGTATGAGATTCTTAATATCCCACTGATGTAATAATATTATGAATGATCATCATCACTCTTTTAAAATTTGATTGATAATTTGTAAGGCAGTCAGGTCCTGGGCTGTGGGCCATCAGTTTGACAGGCGTGGAGTTGCAGAGTGCTCGTGTGAGACACGGGAAGCTCCTTCCCCTCTGCTGAAGCTGTTGCCCTTGTGATTCCCTGTTCACTGGGTCAGTTTGGAGGATGGGACAGGGAGACTGGAAACCTGCGCACTCCCCAGCTTAATTGTCAGAGTTGCCCATCTGCAGAGAGGAGAGCAGGATTTCAGGCCCTGCACCAAGAAAATATAAAATAAGAATTTTCAAGTCTTGTTTAAGAATACTGAAGCCAGAAAATTGTTGATTTTATTTTTATTTTCTTGAAAGTTAGAATAAAACTGAAAACACACCATGTTTCTATTAAGTTCTGTAAGTTGTTTGGGAGGAGGTGAGCACTGACTTTGATTATTAATATAAAAAAGCTGAAATGGCTTCAGACTTGTGTTTCCTGAGCTTGTGTGTATGGTTTATGTCTATGACTATTAGACATACTTGCAGCAAGTTATATCTGTTGAGCACATTTTCAGAAAAGCTGTTGGAATTACATGTGTCTTAGTAAAAATGTTTTTATAGAAAAGAATTAACATAAAGTAATTTTCTTTGTATTAGAGGAATAATATTGCAGTTAATAGTTCTGATTCTGCAGAGAATCATGCTATCTGAACTCCCTGGTTGCACAGTATTCCTCACAGAAATGAGCCTGTGTTTTGATTATGAGCTTGACATAAGCTGTTGCATTAAACTAACCCACACGCTATTAATACTCTCAGTGCTTTGAGATTTATCGACGGAGTTAGAATTTGCAGATGATAAAACTTTTTTTTTTTTTTGTCTTTATGTAGATATAATACAAACTGGAATGACCACAATTTTCCAAGAGATGATTGAAATCAAATAGGCACTAAGGATAGGTAATGCTGCCTGGCACCGAGACATCTCTGTGCGGGCAGCGCTGCCGGGCTCCAGGCTGTGACAGACACTGGTGTGGGGGCCGCTGCGGCACGATCTGCGAGTGGCGGCTGCCTCGTCCTCCACTGTCTGCCCAGTTAGAAGTGAAGCCCAAAATACCCGTGCTGGCCAAATTCAGTGAGTGACAGCAGATTGGATATAGCTTCAGGTGCATCTTGACCTATTCTGAACTCAGCAGGAAATAAAAACATAGAGCAATTAAGGAAGATTTTACATAAATAAGCAGCTAGTTTCCTCACTTAACTCTGGAGAGTGGTGATGAGCTTTTTATTTGCCTTTTGTAAATATGCTGCAGTTCTTTTACTGAGGATGCTCATGGACATAGTTAATATTCTTCATATCTAAACTTGTAAACACATTAATTTGTATCGTATTTAACACCAGTGGAAGTTATAGTAGCAATGTCTTTATATGTGAATATAAGTGAATATAAATATTTCCTTCTACATCAGAAGCACCTGTGCTCACTGGTGGCATAAGGAGGTGTTCCCAAAAGAGAAATGCAGTTACTGCACCGTGTGGAGGGCTCCACTATGCAGCGAAAGACTGCGCACACAGGAGGCAGTCCAGAGCAATGCAGTACTGACTGAGAAGGAAATTGCAACCCTTGGCTTTTTTCACTTGTTAAATATAGTTTTTAATTCAAATAGTTTTACACATGAGGAGACTTAATGAAGTGGTAGAAGCGTGATGTCACCTTGGATGTCATCTATCAGAATGTAGATTACTCGGAGCTTTTTCTAATTATCTGCCAGTGCAATCAGTGTGAGGATGATGGCTCAAGCAATGAGTTGCTCTATAGAAAATGTTGGGAGAAGCTCTTTACAAGCAGAAGTGAAAGAAATTTAGCAAAAGGGTTTGCAAAAGAGTGAGTGTTGTGCTTAGAATTTAAAGTGGAGTAGAAAAAAATTTATAAAGACCCACGTTTACTTTTGTGCTTAGTTTATTGGCTTTTAAGGAGTGTAGATAGGAAGAGTGTGAGGACTCCTGTGTATTTGTTTTGCTGCTGCATACTGCATTCATAAGTGTCTCTTACAGCCTTGTTTAATCCAATTCATGTGCTGCGCACATTGGGAAGTGAACTCGCAAATTAGACTGTGCTGTGGGATCTGAGTGGGGCCTTTGTCTCAAAGACCTTGGCCATGTTCGTGTGGAAAAGTAACTGAAAAAGATGGAGTGAGGTGTAGGGACAAGATGACATGACCTACTCTGCCAGCAGGGTTTTACTGGGCAAAGCTCAGAAAACCTGAATCAATTTTTAAATGCAAGGAGCCGTTCTGAGACCTGAATTTAACTCCCCTAACTGCAGATCCTAGCACAGTGGTACAAATTACCTTAAAAGAAGCACCTATCTCAGTCTCCTTTGGCTACCCAAGGTGTCTCATGCTTAGTTTAAGTCAGATATGCCGCCATCAGGCACCAACAGTTAGATGAGCACTTGGAATTCCAGAGCGAGGAATTCTCCACACGCACGCATGCGCTTCCAAAGTTGCAGAGAGAACGAGTGCTCTGAAGTGCGTCAGAGCCTTAAAACGAGAATGGGGGGTGTCCTGTCCCGTATTCCAGTGCACTGCAGATAGATCTGTTATTTACACAGGGAACAAAAGATCAGATTTCCATCCAAAAAGCAGCAAAGCAGTAGTTGTCGTACATACTTATATTTGACAGTAAAGTTGTGTACGATGTGTCATGCATCTGTCAGTGTTTCCTGTAACTGATTTTATGTGAGAGGGGATTTACCCCTTGAAAGGAAAGACACAATACATAGTGTTCAGGGCTACCCTTCATTTGGATTTTCTCAAAATAAAAGATGATTTTAAACTTCTGACCCAAATCCTCCCTCATGAGAAATGCATCATGCATTGAAAATGGTGGAAGTCCAGTTCTAGGTTTTGGCAAATCACCCTAAATATGACACAGCACAGGGGATCATGAGCATGGAAATGGAGGGTTGGGGGAAGAAAACTCAGATAATCTGGAAAAATTTAATTTAATTTAAAAAAAAATTAATTATATGTGTCTGTCTTTGGGATTATATCAGTTCAGATTTTTAAGTATAAGGAGGCTAATAGCAATAGCACTTCTTCCCTAGCAGGGAAGATGGGTTGTACTATGAAACCATATGTTAGAGAAAGAAAAATAATGAGAAACTAAAGACGTAACAAATAGCAGAGCCTGAGGATATCAGAATATTATTTATAATTTGTCTACAACAAGTGATCTTAGTACATTAATAGATCAGTGAAGAGCTAGAAAGAAAAATAGTTTTCAGAATGCTTTCAAAATTTCCCATGTCAGGAAAAAAACAAATTTTCTGAGATGTTCCAAGCAACTTTAATGATGTATGGCCAATATCTAAAGCATTTTTTTTTAAACAATTGCCAGGAGTCATGGTGTGCATGATTCACTTTTTACGAGAACAGCTTTATGATATTCATTAGAATGAAAATCTATTGGACTTGAGGGTGTCTGGAGATCTGAACTGTTAATATTGCCATATAAATCACGTCAGGAAGAGAGGCTAAATTTAGACTGATTCCTAATGACAATATATGAGGTCTGGGAGTCGGGAAGGTGTCCCCTTCCGGAGTCTCTCGAGGGCCACGCTGACAGCGTTGCACAAATGACCGCGTCCAGGGTCTGACCTCCCCTGCAGAGCTGCCTCCTCTATGGACAGCGGTGAAGGGAGCACGGCATGTCCTGTGTTCACCCGAGCACCATTGCGCTGATACTGGTGATGTTTATGCTGTTAAATTGGTATTGCTGTGTACATGTCTATGGCAAATACCAAGAGCTGTGCAGAAAAAAAAAACAGGTTTGGGAGGGTCCAAACCAACCATGGTCTATTTTTCTTCATCTGCAGTTTGAAAAACTGTGGCTTGTCTTGGAGGGAGGTGATGTTTTAATGTTTGTTTAGAATGAGAGGAAAGTTTGCAGTAAGTTCAATCAAATGGCCATTTTGAAGTTTTGGAAGGGAGTGTAAGGTTAAGTTCAGCCATCTGAAATGCTCTCTGATCATTACCTATGTGATAGAGTTACACCAAAGACAAATGTAGAATAATTAAACCCCCATTGATAGTAAAGCAAAACATAAGTTGAAAATATGCTAACTGCAAAAGATTACAAAAGTAAGCAAGGCAACGATCAGGGTCACATCTGTGCCACATTGATTGTCAAAGATGTTTTATGATACAATAAATGCTGCCTTGATTGTGAAGTTTCCAAAACAACCAAATAAATAATATTCTACAGCTTTAGCAGAATCAAAGAGACCTTAGGTGAAAAAGATATTCCAAGATCACACAGAGCTTGAACAGTTTGGTCAGCTCAGCATAATTATCAGACCATTTTCTGTATATTGTGATGTTATTTTTTGCTGCTATGCTTCATAAAGATGAGTTGAGCCTTATTATCTCTGTGTGTAATGTAAAGTACAAGCTGATTTACTCAGTAGTGCTGTAATCAGGTGGTAAGGCTTCAGAGGTTCTTTTGTCATTTTTTTTGCTACATTTTCCCCTCAAAAATAAGTTGAAAGTAATCCACTAGTCAGCAGCATTTTTTTTCCAAATCTTGACCAATGATATTAGGTCTTTCCATCTGTCACCTCCTTTTGGTGTCCAGTGTTGTCATCTTCTGTAGTGAGGTCCGTTTACACATAATCTTAAACTGTAAAGTAGTACTAACTGTTAGTCAAGGTGCTGGCCTGCAGAAATACTTACAGTAAAGCTGGTGATTTGGAATCCTATTTATAAAGAATAAAGTAATTCATAGTAGATCAAATTGTTTGCTTGGCTCCCAGCTGCCCCTGAGCACAGCAGGAGTTACATGTCCGTGTGTCCGAGTGTATTTTGGTCCAGAGTGAGTTTTGTAATTGTTGATTTGAGAAACAGCAAGAAAGCTCTTGGCTACAAGTTTTTTTTAAAGATATGTCTGTGCATTTTCTCCTTGAAAGTCTGGATTGTGAACTGAGATTCAATCTGCCTAAATATACCAATATTAACACCCATGAGAAAGAAACATAACTTTTTTTTTTTTTAATTTTAAGAAAAACATAATGTGGGTGTAGTTAGTAACAAAAGAAAGATGTTATGCACTAGTTTGCAAGTTGACTGGCTATGTGCAACTCTTTGAAATAAAATTTTCTCCATATAGTGTCAAATTGTTCAAGTCTGCCTTGCAGCTTTGTCACATGTATATGTTCATTTCAGAAAGTTAATCTCATTTAGTGCTTCAGGGCTTCAAAAATATATACCTGAGATTTCTAAAGGAACCCTGCAATGGTTGATTTAACCAGTATATTACCAACCTTGAAGAGTTCGTTGTTAAGGTAAATGAGTTTCATAAATTTCTAAACTTTATTACCTTTCTGAAGTATATTTCTTTACATTACTTGTATTTCTAGATTGCTAAGATGATTTGCTAAAAAAGCTGCTGTGGTCCAGGGAATATTATAGCTCCTTGCTATTTACGTACATATTCCTCTATTCACAAGCTGCATTTTTACCCAAGTGTAAGATAGCTCTAATTTAGGTCTTTGGATATTTGAAAAGTGCTTCTTTATGTTTTCTTGATCATTGACTTCACTGGCAATTACTGCTACTTCATTTGCAGATTTGTGAGTTAAAACTCACAAATCACATTTATTGTCGATGATTTGTAATGTTGTGTTAGCTAACATGGTGCCGCTTTTTGTGACTGATATTTCAGCCTTGATGTATAAGGGGCACCTGCTACAGATGTTTTACTAGGAATGCTCTCTAGGGGCTTCACTGCGGGTACTAGTCCTAGTAACAGATCAGCTCTATCTCTGTTTATCTCAGTATATCTATTATTGCAAATGTCTGACAGTGCCAATTTAACTAACAAATGTCTTAGTTATAAAATGCATTTACTGCATAGAAAATTTGTCTGATTTGCAAGTGTTTCTTGTAGTATGAGTTACGGCTCTATTAGAGCCCCAGGAGGCTGTAGAGCTGCTTTGATACTGAAGATTACAGAGGAGATTAAGGAAAGGTTTACTTAATCGGTATAAAGATGGCACAAATGGCTTGCACCTGCACCAGGAGGGGTTTGCTCCTTGGTTCCTGAGGCTGTACTGCTACGTGGCAAAGCTTAGACTGGAAATTTGTCCTATCCCAGAAAGATGTTCCCATCTGATTGGCAGTCTGGAAATCTGAAGGTTCATTTGCTTTCCCTAAGAAAATCCACAGGTGGTGGTTTAAAGATTTTGAGATAAGATCTTTTGTCTGTAATAAGATTTTCTGATTTAGAATGAGCTGGATAGATGACTATAACTACATAGTTGTATTACTGAATATTGTATTTCTTTATAGAATTACAATACATGGATTATATTGTAAAGAGGCTTGATTGTTGTAGTCCTTGTGTTTGAATTACAATATTTACTGCAGGATATGGTTAGTTTTTCTCAAGCTGTAGTATTCAGCTACATTGAAATAAAGAGCTTCTTTGAAGAAGTCTTCAAACAAGCTCTTCTACCTTCTGTGTGTATTACTATATCTATCTCATGGATGAATTTCCAGCACGTCATACCCGAGGTGACCGTGGAGAGCGCTGCATGTAGGTCTGGGGATCAGAGTTGCTCCCTTGCCCTGTGCTGGGGGGCCGGGAGTCCAGCAGTGTGTGTAGCTGCTGGTACTTGCAGTGTCATTACCACATCTGTAGGCATTTAAAATGTTATAGACTAGTAATTGTAGCTGTTAGATAATCGATGTTTCTTTGTTCACAGGCCTTGGGTATTTAATGCTGCTAAATATGCTATAGATGTATGAAGAGTATGTATTTTTCTGTTAGTACTTCACCAGCTGCTGAATTTTTTGTGATTACAAATAATAGCTTGTTGTTTGATACTGTGAGCATTCTGCAATTTTTAAATTAAATCTCTTGTTAATGATGACTATCAACAAGTTCCCAACAGTATTATTATTTGAGTTCTTTTGAAGATGCGTTTAATCCTTCACTATTTGAAACTAATGTCTGGAATTCATCTATTGTAAGCACCAATGAAGTGTCTTTTTGATGTTTGTCCATCTTATGAATGATATATCAAAAAAATCAAAAATCAAAAAAATGTACTTGCAACATTATTTACACTTCTTATTATATCCCCCTATGCTATGTGAAGATCAGTGATTAATCCAGAAGAATCAACTGAAAAGATGTTGAGAAACTGCACTGTGAAAAACAATGTTGCTGGCTCCTTTCTCCTACAGAGGCAGTAAGTGTTGCCCTTCTGTAGAGGAAGGAATGACCAGGGATTCTGCAACTTGCATTTAATTTCTATGTCATCCAAAGGAGGATATAGAAGAGAACTTACTCCTCTATTCTCACTGATCGGGTTTTGCTTTTTTTTTGTTTTCTTTTCCTCCATTCTTTATTGCAGTATTTTCTTCAAAGTTTTGCCTGAAGCAAGAAACCCTGCTACTCAGTCTCTTAGGAATCATACTGACGAGCACTTGAGACTCTAGTAGGAAGTGAGGTTAAATTATATGTCATCACCTTCAANGTTTTTTTTTTGTTTTCTTTTCCTCCATTCTTTATTGCAGTATTTTCTTCAAAGTTTTGCCTGAAGCAAGAAACCCTGCTACTCAGTCTCTTAGGAATCATACTGACGAGCACTTGAGACTCTAGTAGGAAGTGAGGTTAAATTATATGTCATCACCTTCAAATAGATCTTTTGGAAGCAAAAAAAAAATGTTCATGCCAATAAGTTGCTTTTATGTTTCTTCCTTCTTCTGACATCCATTTCAAATTCATGGAACAAAAGTGCATTCTCTTGAAATTACTTTGTGTGCACATGTCTCAAGTGTCAGCTACTTCATTGATGAAGAAAGTAATGTTGTTGTATGGCTCCTCTGAGACCACTAAGTTTTTTTAAAAAAAAAAGGTAAAACAACCCACACCCCCTCCAAAACCAACAGGGAAGCATGAAAGAAAGAAAAAAAAACAGGCTTCCACATCGCAATGAAAATGGTGTTTATGTTTTCCTGTTTCTTAGTGTTTTTTGATATCTTGAAGAGCTTTATGGTTATTTATTGTATTGGGAGCTTGAGTTGGTTTGTTGGTTCTTCCTCTTACGTGAAGCTTCTGTCCCGAGAGCCTCCAGTGATGTCCCAGGACTGCTGTGGTGTACTCAGCTGTGGGTTCAAGAGAGCCCATTGCTAGGGCACACAAAGTGCAGTGCACTGCAGAAGCTGCCAGCCTATCTAATGTAATAATCTGTAATAATCTAATAACTTAATCTGTAATAATCTAATAATCTAATGACCCCCATGAGGGGGGGAAAGATGCAAACATTTGACGTAAGCAGCAACAGAAAAATGGGCTTTTTTCCTTCCTCGTGAGTTCTCAAAAGTTCATTAACAATTTGGTTTCCTTTTCTTACTGGTTTCAATCAGCAAATGGAATTCACTGTGCTCTATTTCAAGCAAAGGATTATTTTTCTGCCTTGTATCCTCCAACCTGAATACTTCGATTGAAGATCTCTGGAATATTTGCAAGAGATGATTTTTGTAGACTACTGTCTTAGAGCTCCTTACATTATCCAGGCTTACAGGTATTGCAGAAAGTGATCAAGACTCATCTGAGGTTAGAAGAAAGTGTCACTCTGTAAATGGAACAAGTGGACTGTGGTGTTGCCACCCTTAGAAAATAATAGACTACACTTTTGCTGCTTTCATCAAAGCATCTCAGAACACTTAACAAACAGTAATTATGTTTCACAAAACCCTGGTGAGACAGGTAAGTATAATCACACATTTTGCAGCTGGACAGATTGAATCATGCAGGTGTTATCTGCCCAAAGTAAAGCAAGTCTGTGGAGAATTTCAGAATCAAAATCAAGGGATCCTAATTCTTAACCCATTATGCTCTGTCCTGCTAACGCTCTGAAAAGACTGTTCTGTTTGCTGTTTAATTGCAGAGGCTGACAATTATCTGCTCCCATAATAACAATAAAAAAAAACAATCAAGCCCCCTCACTGCCTATTGTTACAGTCATATCGCCAGACTACTTTTTCATCTTAAATCTGAGAAGGAGAGAATGATTATGGCACTAGTCTGTTGTTTAAAATACTTAGATTTACTTTTCTGTGACACTGCTATTGAGTTTTTTAAGATCTTGTGTGTTTGAATTCCTGTATGTTGCAGTTTTTTATTTGTGAAATGCTTCTCCTTTCTCAGACTTTTTATGTCTTGCCTGTGAGATGAGCTCTCTGAGGCAGAGAGCTGGTAGTTCGAACACACTGGGTGCAGCGGTAATGAAGGAATGATTTTCAAAGCACTGCTTTCCCCCGGTTATTGTTCAGATGACATGAAGGTTTGGATTCCAAAAATTCTCCATTGCTAGAATATTTTAAAGGCAGTCAGTGGATTCAGAAGGATGTTTGAATCTCGGCAGGTAGAGGAGAAGGGTGCATAGTTAATGCTAGCATACTGGGCTTCCTGAGGTTACATTAATAGTAGACATGTTGGCGGAATTCTCTTGAGCACCCCTTAGGTTGCATCTGAAGTGATTCTTGCCTCCCTCAATCTGGCTACGACTTTCAATTAGAGACTGGGATTTGAAATGGAACAAAACATCAGACTTTAAAATACCAGCTGTGCTTTATTTTTAATACTTTCTTCACTCAAAGACATGCTGAGCTTGGTGTTTTATTCCTTTCTCTAAGATGGTCCCTGTAGATTATAGTTTTGATTTTGTGAATACAGTAGGATTTGTCTTTCTAGATTATGATAATTAACTTTAAAGAATAAGGACTGCTATCAAGAAAGTGTTTTTTTGTTTTTGTGAACCTATAACTTGGTATTGTATTGACTAAAACATGCATTTCTTAAAATGAGCTCAAAGAGGATTACTTTGTATTTGATAATAGAAAAATATTGTTCCTAATTGTACTTCTGTGTGTATATATGTGTTTGTTTTTAATGTACAGGGCAGGAGAGAATCGGCAAAGACTCCCATTATGAGCAAGAAGGGAAGGTTCAGTTTGTGATCGATGCTGTGTATGCGATGGCGCACGCCCTGCATCACATGAACAAGGACCTTTGTGCGGATTACGCGGGAGTCTGTCCGGAGATGGAGCAAGCAGGAGGCAAGAAGCTGTTGAAGTACATACGCAGCGTTAACTTCAACGGTGAGCTGAAAGACTATTTTATCAGTAGCATTTTGACCACTGCAAGTTTTTATCTATGAAATTTTCATTTATTTATTTATATTTTCATTTAATTCAAGTGGAGGTTTTTTTCGTTTCTCTGGTAGAAGACCATATTTATTTATTGTGTCTCTTTGAAAGCATGGTGTTGCTTTACTTGAACTATATGTTTTGTAAAACATTTCAGTCTTGAAGGATCCCATGTAGCCAATGCAAATAGGCTGCTATTGTGCAAAGACATCAATTGTTGTTGCTATTTTAGAATTATTTCTGGAAACCTTTGATTTCCTATAGGTAAAACAGACAGTTGGATGAAAAACTTCAGCTTCTCTCTGATTAAATATGCCTATTTAAGCAGTTAGAAGTTTGTTAGCATCACATACTTTACATATCTGTATCTTTTTTTTTCTTATTATTTATTCACATTGTTTCCTTTACTTGGGGAAAACTAGCAGAATGATATCTGGTACCCTAAACCCGATTGAGCTTCGTGCTCAAACCAAGGAAGAGGATAGCTGAAGGGACAGATTCATTTGTAGAATCAGAACTGTGAATTTAGACCAACTGGTTGCTTCGACTTTCCTTCTTCTAGTTAGGCTGTGGAAGTAAAAACACCAAACCTCCAGGGAGTGAGGATGGGAGAATTTTTTTTCAGCCGCTTGTGTATGCACTGATGCCTCCACCACTTGGTGGGTGGCATTGATGGTTCCAATACTAGCCCTCCCTTCCATACAGATCAATGACTTCCACTTACTTTCCTCTGCCTTGCACTATATGAATCAAGCCTAAGTACTGGCAGAATTTCCTTGCTGCTTCTGTGTGTTTTACTGAAATTTTATTGGCTTCATTAATACCCATGGGGGAGATTGACCTGAGCCCAGCTCCAGAGTCACCGGAGCAGATCACTCATAGCAGCTAACATTACCAGCAATCTAATGTCATTTCCCCGTCATAAACCTTGCTAATGTGGGTACCTGGGGCCCTAGTGCTCTGCCATAGCTCTCTGTAAGACACAGATCCTGGATTTAACTGGAGGCCAAAAGATGGACCTCCAAATCCATAGTTAAAATAGATTTTGTAACATGTCCATTGGAAGGGGCTGTTGTAGCCACAGATATAGATTTCCCTGTGGCAGCAGCTTGCGCAGGCATGAGTGCTCTGTGGTTGACACGGAGAGGCCTCCAGAGCAGCCCCAGGGGACATTGTGTGGCCCCAGGCCTCCACGGGTGAGCGCTGTGTGTCCCACAGAGCTGCCTAGGCCAGGTCACGCTGTGACAGCACAGCCTGTGCTCTGCTCTAGCTGCTTCAGCACCTACGGAGGTCTGCGCCTTCAGGTTTAGGTTCCTGAATTTTGAAAAATTGTGCCATGCTCTGGGATTTTTGCTGCAGTTTACTAATAAATTTTTTTATTAATAAAGTAAAAAAAAAAAAAAAAAAAAGCACAAAAATAGGAACAGAGAGATTTTAAGGTAGGAACAAATCTGGTATGTAATGGTCAAGCTTGGTCCTTTGTGCTAGGGATATTTTTCCTTCCTATAGAAATTGTCTTATGAATGGTGAAGTGTATTACAGGAGACTTTTATTTCCTCCCCTGAAGGAAGTTACTTAGCTTCATCTTTCAAGATGAATAGTCTGAGAAAGTCTGGAGAGTTCCACTTTCCTCATTTTGGAAGGTGACTATAAAAAAAACTAAAAAGGACAGAGATTAAATAGCAGTACAGTATTCATATACACCATTGTAGTTTGGCCATTTTAGTACTTGAGAACAGCTCATACATTATCATCTCTAGACAGCTTTTGCATATAAAGAGAATGAATGGTCATTCTATTATTTTATTGAAGCTGAGAAATAATTTGTGAGAAAATAGGTGCCCAGCTAATTTTGTCTGTTACTCAGCTGCTTTGCAGTAACTTTGATTTCCATACTTGTGTTTCTTTGGTCAGCGTTTTAAAGGATGATTTCTTTCTTCAGTTGAGATTTTCATAGCAACATGGTGTTTTGCTTTGGTTATATACATGTGACTCATGGCCCGCACAAGACTTGAAGAAATGTTTTGTTTTTTAGCGGAGAGGGGAAATGATGGCAAAACTGATACTGTTATAAACCTTTTATTTTCTTTGGCTATTTGTGACTGGTATTTCCCATGGCAAAAGAACCAATTTCTGTAAGTGTATTATCTGAGGGCAGAGTTTAGCTTTTTTTGTCACATTGATGGGGTTTGTAATTGTACATGTGTTTGCATATCCAGGCTCAGTGCTGTGTCATAATCCGTCTGGGGCTGCAGAGAGATGTTCAGGGAGACCTGCTTCTTTATCTGATCTTGGAAGGATTGTAGAATAGACAAGAAACAGTATACTAGAGCTAGAATGGAAACTATGCTAATTCACTCCTTCAAATCTTCTTTCACTTGCTGGAATTCAATGAAGAATGGGAATTGCGAAGAAAACTATAATCTTAAATTTCAGTGCTACTACAGGAGATATTTTTCATTGCTTTGGGGAAAAGAAAGTTATGGGGTAGGAGGAAGCTTTGAATATAGATATATGGGAGCATTGTCATAATCTTCAATCTTGACACAATATTACTCTACCTTACTGAAACCTGTTTTAATATATCTTGAAATAAATGTCATCCTTGAAGTTTTTACCTAGAACTCTGAGAAAATACAACACTGCTTTGAATTGTCATTTAAGAAAGGTTCACTATTGCCATGGTAATTAAAATGAAGATTTTGTGGTCGTTAACTTTCTTGTCTAAGGAATAATCTGTAATGTAGTTCAGTTGTCAAAGTGCTTCTAGCCTATGGACTTACTTTGCCCTTGGGAGATCCAGTTCTGTGCACTGTATTATTTGGGTGCACTGCAGGCTTCACCTCCCACCCGTCAGCAGTGGAGGGTGACAGATCCTGAAAATAAGGAAGTGTGCAAGGAATAGTCTTCCTATAGTTTACTCTGTTCTTTTCCATCTCAGCTGCATGCTGATTACTGGAATAAGAACATATTGTGGAGGAGGAAGCTATTTCTGGATGCCAGTCAAGATTCACTAGACCTGGGCTGACTTCTGACAGCAGTATCTCTCAGAAGCAGATGGAACGTTTTCTGCAGGAAAAAAAAAACATTTAGAGGCTCCATTCACAGGGAGAATTTTTACTAAAGAACTCTCTAAGGAAAGAAGGATGGGGAAGAAGACTGGAGGTCAGAAGGAAAAGCCTTCTGTTGTTTCTTGCTGTGTGCGAGGTTACAGTGAAGTAAAGCTGATCTAGCTTTGCTTTGTTTTATTTTCAGTGGATTTGTCAGTGCATTTGGATAGTGATCATTAATCACAGAAAGAGGGCTAGGATTATACCACAATGTCGTAGTGTGTTTATTTTAAATGGCTGGGCTGATAGATGGCCGTTGCCTGAAACACGTTGCCAGTCTGAAAGCTTTCAACTGTGACTAAATAAATAAAACAGATACTGTAAAGCTTTGGCTTTTTTGTTTGGTTGGATTTTGTCTTGTTTTCTTCCTCAGGCAGTGCTGGCACTCCAGTGATGTTTAATAAGAATGGTGATGCGCCAGGACGCTATGACATCTTTCAGTACCATACCACGAACACCAGCACCCCAGGCTACCGGCTCGTTGGCCAGTGGACAGATGACCTTCAGCTCAATGTGAGTGTCTCGTATTCAGTGTTTGCTTTGCTTTGTCAGGTACAATCACTAAGTGGTATTTTGTCACCATGCAGGAAATAATACACGGAGCTCTACTATCTCTTCACAGCTATAGCATCTTCTTTTTTTCCATCGTGCCGTCTCTTTTCTATATGCTGACTACCCAAGCTCTTCAGATTAATAGACACATCAGATGATTATGCAGATTTTATTACTTCTGCATGTCTGATGTCTTTAGTTGCCAGCTAGGAAAATGAGCCAGTAATGCATTGTTGTTTGAAACTAATGGACTTTTATTTTTAGATGATCTTCAGTTTTTCTAGTTTTAGGAAAACAGAGATAAAGTATTTTTATGTCACTCACTTTTCCTGCATTACTTTTATGCGTATAACAAAGATAGCCATGTGAATGAGATGATCCTTCTGTAAACATGTAAGAACAGAGGAGCAAAGATGGCCAAAAGGTGAAAAAAACCACAAATGTGACTGGTAACAAAGAGAGCTAGAACCTTTCTGTAGCTTCAGCCAGGCAATAACATTCTGTGATAGCTCCCTTGCACAGGTCTCTGGAAATCTCTGTTCACTCCTTGGCCATGGCACAGGCTTCCTGCTTGACTTCGTGTGAGTCATTTGAGCCTGGAATGCATGGAAAAGAGGTGCCATTTTAACCTTATAGTTATTTGTCTCTTTGTAGTTGTTGTTATTAAAGCACAAAGTGCATATTTTTGATTTAGTTTAACTAAGAACCTGCTTAAAATCAAAGTATTGCTAAAATGAAAGGGCAGTTGCTACAGAGGGATTTTCTTTCTCAGTTGAGGTTTTCACCTAAGGTTGTACTAGAGGAACTTGCCTAGGAGATCAACAGTTAATTTGCTGTGTTAATTTCTGGTGCAAGAAGTTCCCTGTTGAGCATCGTCTAAGGGGAAGACATTCTTGAGTGTACTGTGGCTCCTTCCCTGCCTGTGTATCTGGATTTCCCTTGGAAAGAAGCCACTTTGGAAGGAAAAAAGAAAGACTGGTGTGATGATGGTTCAGTCCTGCCACACAGCCATGGGATAATCAGGATGTACCTGGTATAGGAATTTTAACTTGTGCTTCAGTTCTTTATATGTAAACACTTCATTGGGAAGTCTACCCAGCTATATGGCTTGTATTCAGGTATATACTATTTAGGTAGATAAAGTATGATAAATTGAGGTGTAACAGAATCCAGGACACTTTCTTCTTTTAATGTATTTCTGCTTTTAATGTATTTGTGTCTTTTGTTCAATTAACTCATTAATGTGGTTTACCCAAGTCCAGTTTTCAAGATAATATTTTCCTCTTAAATTCTGATTCATTTTGATTTGTTGTGGGCTATTTCCATGTTTTTCAACTTGAGGTTCTATTTGAGGCAAACTGCTATATTAACTTGCAATTTACAATTCTTTTAGCAATTAATATTTCATTAAGTAAATACTACTTTACAGAAACTATTTATCCTAATCATTAAAATTTAAAACTAAATGAATGGAGCATGATTTGTGTTCCTGTTGTAGTGTTAAATGTTTCCATAAAAAGCATACTCTCCTCACCTTTGTGTCCTCACATCCCTACAGTGTTCTATCAGTACTTGAGACTGTCACAGTAACTTCCCTTTTACAGGTCTTTTATTTCCTGCATTTACAGGTCTTAATTTCTCCATGGAATCCATACAGGAATTAGCACTGTTTAAGGTAGTTTATGCACATAGTTTCTTAACAAAAGTAAAATTGTTGGATTTAGACAAGCCAAGTTTCCTACAATAGCCAATCAGAGTAAGATATTGTTAAACGTGTCCCAGGAAAAACTGACATAACCTTTAAGGTTTTTTTTCAGTAAGTACTGTTGGAGATAACACTTTAGAACATTTTTCTTGAGTTCTTATTTCTTTAATACTGACATAAGGTATAAGGGAAAAAAAAAAAAGAGAACAAGAGAGAGAGAAAGGATAGTTTAATGAGAGACCACTAATGCTGAAGGGATGTTTCATTTTAAAGAGACCTGTCATCGTGGGCAGATCTCTTAGTTGTGCGTGTTTCAATTTCCTCAGTTACCAAAGCAAAAGTTGTACTGCACTACCGCATAGTCTTATACTCCAGATATCAAAGATGGTAGGGAATTAAGTGCCAAGGACTGTCACAGTTAAGCAAAGTATTTGTTTCCTTCTCTTCTTTATCATCATCTTCATTCAAAGAATGAGCAACAACATATATTTCCATGGAAGCACAACTGTTAAATCCTATAGTCAGTCTAGTCTCACAAGGCTATACTTTATCTTCCTAGTCACATCTTTGAGTGTGAGGCAGAAGTATGGGGGATAGGGGCTGATTGCTCTTGATATTTTTCAGATACTTACATAATAACATTATGGACTTTTTCTTCTGTATTTTCAAGTAAAATCAGGAGTTCTTTTCTCAGTTTCTACTGTTCTATTGCATGAGGCACTCACTGAGACTGAAGAGATCTTTAACAACATGCATTCATAAGTCTTAAAAATATGCCATATCATTTTGTTTTCTTTTTCTCATTACCAGTTTATACATCTGATCTGAAATGTCTCAGTCTACATTGGTATATTTGTCTGTCTTGATCATTTCTTTGTATCACCTTTGCATTTTAATGCCTGGCAGAAATGTTCAGAAAGTGCAGACGAGTTTATTTTGTGTAAATACAGGACCAGATTCTGATCTCCCTTTAATAAGTTTATATGTGAAGTGTTTCCTGTGAGCAGAGTTGACTGAATTTACACTTCTGTATCTGAGGTCAGAAGTTGTTCATTTACCAAGAAAATGTCTTGTGGCTTTTCACTGCAAGAAATTCGAGTATGTAATCACCATATTTCCTTTTCCTTGCTTGATCTCAAGCAACCTAATACAGCTATGCCTAGTGCCCAAGGCTTGATTTATTGACAATTCTGGCTGTATTTCATAGATATCTACGGAAGGATAAAATGAGCAGATGTCTAATTTTAAATTGTTTGGCCAGTATTCCACTGAAAAAAAAAATGTTGCAGTACTTGTTCTCCCTGCAGTGAAATTGTGATTACAAGAATATCTGTCCTCCTCCTGTAGGAGGGCGTGGAAAAGCATGTTCTTTTTTCTCTCTGTTTTGTGAAGATTATGTAAAGCTCTGTCCAGCCCTTTTTGGCCTCTGCATGCAGATTTACTGTGTAATATCTATTCTGTGCTTCCTGCTGTAATTTGAAATGCTTTGCCCTGCATTCAGGATTAGAAGTTTGGCCAGCTACATCCTCACTGAAATCCAGTATCTTGACCTGCAGCACCTGCCTACTAGCAAAGATAATGCCAGTTCAATTAGACAATAAAAACACGATAATGTTAACATCTGAAACGAGGGCTGTATTTTACTTTGCCATATTGAGGGGATGCTCAGGTATTAAAGGCAGTCACATCATTCCAAGGAAGAAGAAAAATATTGTCCATACTTGGCTTTAAATTGATCAGAAATACATACCACCGAGGCAGCATTTTGGAATGTCAGTGCACTTACTGCAGAAGGTACTTTAAATGTATATTAGCAAGGACTGTGGTTTTATTATATTCTGATGTTTTAAAAAATACCATGGTTTGAACTTATACGTTCAAGCCGCATGCCTGTAGATTGTCTGCTTCTTTAAAAGAGCCAAATAGTAAGAAGGTCTGTGTTGGTTGTCTTTCTCACAAGTAATATTCTGATGCACCGGTATATTTTTAGATTGCAGGGGTAATCTTACAGTTTAACTTTCACTTCAGATTTTTCTTACTTTTCTCAAAGAGAGCATACGCATTTTTCTCAAACTTGAAAGCAGCCAGGTTTGTTAAAATACTAAGTTTCAGGCTGCCTATGTATTTACATTCTTTTGACCATAAGGTTATCTCATTATGGCTGTTGCTTGACAGTGTGTTTTAAAAGCAAGACATGCTACTGGTGAAAAAGGAGCAAATTTACCTGATGGAAGGAAGGTTTGTCAGGGTGGCAGATGGTTTTTATTTGGTTTACTTTTCAACTTAATATTTTTTACAGTACCTAGATCACTAACACATGGACTGTTGAAGCAATAGGGAGATGGTTCTGTGAGTAAAGCAGGAAGATGGAGTGCCCAACAGATAGGGGTTCTGTTTGCACCTCCTCAATTTCTGTTGGACTTTTGGAAAGATAATTAAGTCTTGGTACTCTGGTTTACTGTATGCCATAATACAATAGCAATGGATACCTTCTTAGCATATGTGCCCTTATTTGCTAGTCTTTATGAAGCATTTTGATATCTATCAATAGAAGGCACTACAGATATGCAAGGAGCTGGCTGACCAGCTCTGCGACATGACTGACTTTTATTAGTGCAGTTTCCAGTCCTTTGAAGTGCCTGAAAAAGAAGAAAACCTCTGTCTTCCAGAGGAACGGATGTGCCAAAAGGAGAAAGAAATGGGTTGTTCTTAGAGGAACTGGAGGTTCTTGTGGAAAATTTGGCAATACTGCTGCTTTTCATCTCTATATAGTTAACTCAGCAGTCCTATATTTATTAGATTTTTCACATCCAAACTTCTGCAAGTATACTTGAATATCAAAACTCCAAAATAAAAAAGTCCTAGTGAAAATTTTCAAGGAATTGGCTTCTGCATACCCTCTCCCCGCAGCTTGCCCATTATGTTTCCTGTGACTCCACAATTTCCCAACAGTGCCTGAACTCTTTCCCATATCCATATGTAATTTGCTGTGCGAGTGACGGTCATATTGTGGCTGTCTTTGAATTGTAGATGTGCCACCTGGAAATACCCTAAAATTCTGCAGAAAGCACAGTTAGGTGAAAACTACCTTGCTGTTAGTAATTATTGTGCTAAATGTGGTGAACGCAAAAGTGTTGCCCAGTAAGTGCATTCCTGTTGCCTTTGGGCAGTAGGTATCCTAATTCAACCTCTTGTAACACTGAAGTGAATATCAGGTTTCCGTTTGACACAAGAATTTTCTCTTCCATTTCTATCACACTGCTTGAAGTGGTGACTTAGTCTTGTTTGACTTGGTCTCAGATTGGAAGTGCCACCACTGCTGAGGCTGAACCTTGAATAAGCTGGAGAAAATAGTGTGGAAGGAATTTTGGCTGCTGCATAAAGACAGTAACATGCTTTCTATCATCTAATAACAAATAAATTGTTTGAGGAGTGAGACCCTGCGTACCAGAATCGAGGTCTTGACTGAGTTTCAAGACTCCAGTCCTGTGTGAGGGCAGGGTGCCCACTTTTGTTTTATGATTGAGTGCCCAACTAAAATGTGGGTTTAATCTTACAAAATTTCTTCTGCAACTTGCAACACTGTGACAGATGTGACTCTGTGCTTCACCTTCAAGTTTGTGTTGGTGAGTACCAAACTGGTTACAGGAGACCTATTTCTGTGTCATTACAGAATACCTTCCCAGAGTGACTAACTTTCAGTTTGATCACTAACTTTTGCTGTGCTTCTGGCCTATTAATGTTTGCATGTTTGTTGTGTAATTTTATTTGAAATACATTGGTGTCTCCAGCTTGTTGAGTGTACTCTTAGCTCACCATTCCAGCTTTGGGCACGCAGGTACCAAACTCTGCAGCGCATTTTTGGGATAACTGAAGAAGGTACTTCCTGAATTGATTAAAAAAACAGTGGTGGATAAAAACACATGATATTCTGCCCATTGTATTGTAGAGATTCCAAGTAGCTCTTATTTGAAACGTCCTTTGTTTCCAAAGAATCAGAAAGGGTTAAGCGTTAGCTCCAGATAAAGTTTAAATGTTTCTCTAATTAATTTGTTTATAAACAGACACAGTTGCATACTAAAGATGCCCAAACCCACTGTGCACAGAGATAAACAAAAAAATCTGTGTTAAGAAGTGTCCAGCTTGATACATGACTTCTGTTCATATGAAGTCTTGTGTGCAGAGGTCAGAGTGCTGACTGCCTAGGAATTACTTAGTTTCTTTATACTTTCCTTCAGCAATATATAATATATTAGCACTGTCTTTCTAAACATATGCTTAGAAGATTAATAGTATTGATGATTATCAATATAGTTCCATAAATATGTACAGGACATAATATGTCTATAAATCCTGGTTCACATTATATATAGTGCTAAGAAAACTGCTGCTTGTTCCTTAGTAAATTCTGTCCTCTTTGGGGAAATAGCTCTGTTATTTTCTGCTATGTAGGTTTAGTTCAGTATTTTAGAAGAACAGGAGGATGAAAAAAAGTCTTGCTTTAAAGAAGATAACACTCGTAAACCTCACAGTCTCTCTGGTCTCAGAAACAAATAAGCACTGCTTAGACCTCACCCTTCAACTTCTTACTCTACAAAGTAAAATGACAAGGAAGAAATTGGGAGCCACCTCTAAGGTAGGCAGAATTCAAAGGAAATGTCTGCGAAAGAGGATGCTGTGATTTATATACTACAGTTCTTTTCTCCCCCCATGAAGATGTAAAATAGTTTTGTAATCATCTGTACAGTTAATGCAAATCATGCACGTATGTCAACATCTATTGCATCTCTTTGTGCTCTGAGTAATCTACTTGAATGCTGTGAACATATCTGTTACAGATTTTAGAAATAAAGGTTACGATTAGCAGGCTTATGAAAAGAGTAATTAAGTGTTTAACATTTTGGTAAGAGATCAAAATACCTGACATTTTTTTCTTAAAATATTCAGAAGACAATTAGACCCAAAAAACTGATTTACTCAGTGAAGTTTCATGCTGAACAATATTCTGCCAACAGATGGTAGTTTTCTGAAATAATGTGTTCAGATTTATTTCTGTCCATTGTTTTCTATTTTTCTCTTGGGGTCAAGCATGTTCTGAGCAGAAAGATTTTTCAGAACATTTTACAGTTGCACCAGTTTGCACCGACATGTTAAAAGACAATATCTGACCAATTAGAAAGCTTTACTTCACATAGGAAGACATTAAATAAATTCAAGATAATGATCATAGTTTGATTACACTTTTGACCTACTATTTTGAACCATTTTGTCTGAAATTCAAAAGCAGTAACGACATATGCCAATCTAGAAAATTTCAACTTAAACGATTTCACTCAGTAAACTTAGAAGTAATTGAAAGCAAGTATTGATAGCATTAGCTCTTCTAGCTCCTATATGCCTGTAATACTTAATTGCAAAACCCTTGTTTGCAAGTGTGTATATATGTGTTTGTGTGTTTGCATGCATATACATGTGTGTCTATGGATGGATTTATTTACATGCACAGACTTCTGCAGTGTCAAATCCTTGTGGTTTGTGTTGGTTTGCAACGTTTGAAAGAGCTTAAGATCGTGGTTTGCATGATCATTACACCAAGATGGGTAGAAATTGGTATCAATTTACTTTCATATTTCAATTATTGTTACGTAAATTGGCTTGTGGTGTCATTTCACGTTTCTGTTGCTGACTAATGAGTAGGTGATATGAAAATAATAAATTTATATTACGACTTTGAGACTGAAATCTTGTATGATGGTAGGTTGACAGGAGGTGTGCATTATTCTGGTGTAGACAAGTTCATGAAAGAAATTGAGAAATGAGGTCAGCGTGTTACTTAAAAGTAAGATCTTAAGTATTTAGTTAAATATTAGTATGTTTTGTCTTATAAGTTAGTGCAGTATCTTAAGCATTCACCTGATGCAGCCAGTTATGAAAATTACCACAGTTTACATTTTTGATGAAATCAGGTAAATCCTTAGGTTTAATTAACTGTACATGACAGTTTAACAACATACATGGTGATACAGTTGTATCCAGAAACAACCAGGTTCATGATAAATGGGAAAAAAAAAATGGAGCATTTTAGTCACTGATGCATCATCTGTGTTTTCTGAGAGTCACTTTATCTTGGCTGTTCTTTCCCCTGGAAATGATGTTCATTCTCTGCAGTTCTGGTGACGTAAAACTGCTTTTGACTGGCCCTAGCCCGAGACAATGTTCCGTAACACCTAAATGAAAGGACATTTCTTGTTTTCCTAGCAAGCAATTTGGAAATGTTACTGAACCCAAAATAGTTAGTTAGTTGTATGATACATTTAAAAAATATATATTCTGGACTTACTCTTCAGCCATTTACACCTGATGTAGCTAAGATAAATCTCTTGATGCTTTCCTCTCTCGTGGCACTGTTACTGTCTCTCTAATTCTAATCATGAGCTGAAGCTGAGACTGAATTTGGTGGTAGCCAGAGAAATGATGCTGTCTTTTCTCACCTGATGATCTCATGACTACGTCCACTGTCCTGATCTGACTTTGGCCTCTTCTCCCAGTGCTTTCACATTTCGTATTTCCTACTTTACTAAAACTTAGCATTTGTGCTAAAAGCTAGGCACATGGGAGCACTGAGGTACCTTTATCCTTCATAACCATAGTAACTACCGCCCCATATTTACCCTGGGGGGTGCCTGCTGATGTCAGTCTTAGTGTCAGTCCACAGTTTCTGGTTTAATGAGCTGTACCACTAACCTGAGATCAGATTTCATGGCACCTGAACCTGACCATCACTGTTTCTCCCTGGTGTGAGCTAGCAGTCCCAGTCCTTAAGCACCTTTCTGTTCATGGTGCCAGGCAGAGACCAGGCTCAAGCTGGTCTCCTTGAGTTCCTGGGCAGGCGACTTGCCAAAGGCGCCAAGGGAGGTGACAGGTACCTTTGGTGTGCTCATGGCAAGAGCACAGGCTTTATGTGAGTGGCCCAGATACCCTGTCTTCAAGACCTCAAACCTAGCAGTGTAAGACGGCACCGCAGCTACAGGGTAGGTATGGGGTAGACCTGCTCCCTCTGGCAGTGCAGGTTTGCTGTGTAGCCAGGAGTGAAGGTCATGGGATGAAGGGAAGAGCAACCAACTGGGCAGCCAAGAGGTCACATCAGTGAAGAGCTTTGCACTGAGGTTGTTTCTTGCTGCTTTCCAGTGCCACAGCAAATAGTGGAAAAAATGAGAAATGGTCTCACTTTTGTGGTCTTAGATGTCTGGCTTTGAGAATTATTCCACAAAATATGCACTACTAATTGCAAAGTCCTTTCAGAAAGGTCTATGGACTGTTGTCAGAGTTCTTTGGGTTTCTTTGGCATTTGTGAATGCATTCTTCATTAGGCCCTCAGCGAAATTGTGTGCAATCAGTCAAAAATTTAAAGGTGAATAAGTACATCAGTGTATTACTAAAGTTCATCCTAATTACATGTTTGGGTTTAGCAGGTTACCCTGCCCAGCCTGTCAATGGCTATAATGTATACATTAATAATAAGTGTTGTTTATTTTGTTCTGTCATTAGATTCTGTTATCTTTCATTGCTCATGTCAACCCTGACTGGCATGAACACCTTTAATTATCTTAACTTGCAGAATTAATTTTTTCTCAGCCAACTGGAAGGGAATTTTTCAAACCACTGGCCCACTGAATGACCATATGCTAATTCCTTAGTCCTCAATCATATGTCTAGAATGTATCCTAACAGGGAGCAGGACTGAAATCACCAAGTCCTACTCATGCTGTGGCTGCAGTCTGACTTGGTAAGTTCTCTTGGAATAAAACTGATGCAAATTGTAGTACCTCAGACATTTTTGATGCGTTAGGTTTATAAACTGCTGCGGCAAATATATTTTTTTGCCAGATAAGTGCAAAACCTCAAAATACGTGGCAGTAATTATGTGAAACTGTATTGCAAGAGAGACCTAAACAATCTGTCAATAAGTGGAGATAATCACATTAATACTGAGGTTTTCTTTAAAAAAAAAAAAAAAAAAAAAAGTCAGCTAATGTGTATTGTAACCCAGATGATGTCTCAGTTTTCTTCAATGTATTTGTGCCATACAACTGTCATTTAATGCCAAATTAAACCAAAAATCCTTGCAAGTAGCAAAACGTTGAATGGATTAACACCCAGATATATGTAATAGCTGAGGATTGGTCTCTATTACATTAGCAAATAGTTTTAATGTGTCCTGCTGCAGCTAGATTAATAATGTGGTTGTCCTGTGTAATTGTCCTGAAGCAAGATATTATATGAGGTGAATCTGAAATCCTGCCAGGATGTCATTTCTTGCTATGAAGAGAATAATTTAAAGAGAATTCTAGCAGTAGGAGACTTTAATATGGTTAGGTGTGAATAGCATAACAGAATGGAGAAGAAAAAGTACATCCTTCAGTCACCTACATGTGTAGCATTAGAAAATAACTCACGAAGAAAGATCAGACCAGTGTGGACCTGTTTCCTGTCTGTTACTTTCCATACCTTAAAATCCTAAAAACTATTTCTTAAAAGGAAGAGCTCTTCAATATCAGTGTGTCCTAGTAAGCTTTCTTTGTAGATGTTTTGATGTATAGTTAAATCTTCTACCTCACTTGTAAATGGCTCAGATTTAGGATTAAAGATGTGAAATGTCAGTTCCTCTTTGTTATTGATCCATTTTGTCTAGCTGGTGAACATGTACCATATGAGCTGTACTACTGCAGGCAATGCAAAGTGAATTAAGCTATATCAGCTTTGGGCAGATCTGACCATTGTTGTAATCTTTGTGGAGATCTAGGAATGTCACAAGGTAAAATGTCTGCAGGAATATAAATGCTAAAGGAAAATCAGACTGAGATCTATAAAGGAAAAAAAAAAAACATAAATGACAACTTCACAATTTGCCTCATCTTGCGTTATTCTCTTAAATAGCCATGAACCTGTAGGCAGACTTACGCTATGAGAATGAGTAACATAAGAAATAAAAGATCAAAAAGTAAATAACTTAGGTTTTAAAATTGGTGATTTTTCTTCTCCTACACATCATCTCAAATCTTTTTTTTTTTGCAAGTCTATGTGTGTCAGCAGGTATATTCAAGAGCAAATATTTGTTGGGATTTTTGCAGATAGCATGTCTGGCTGCTTTTGGTGAGGGCAATAATGTCAGTTTGTGTTTTATTGAAGGTGTAATACCTGAAAACTCCTGAAAACTCTCTCTCAATATCTGAAAATGCAAAAATGTGTTTTGGTATCAGATGCCTGTTGTTTGCAAAATTTGTTCAGCTACTTAAAGCAAAATACTGTTGATGTGACATAAAGCTGTTTTTCTGCTCACCGAGCAAGCACCCTACTGCATAGCTGCCCTGTGAGTGGAAAGCAGAATAAAACAATTCACACAAGAATGGCTGAACATTTGGCATTTTGCAAATATGGGTCATGAAATCAAGTATACAACTGAGTTTTCCAGTTAGGTCAACTGTGATATTATGGTACTTGTGCTGGATTAAAGAGATTTGCTTTGGCTTCATTTTATTTCAGTTAAACATAGTTTTAAAATTGGTAATAACTGTTATGCAGGGAAACTCTCAGCGTATCTGGCAGGTATATTTTTGTGTCGGTTACCTTCCAGTTCCTCAAGGACTGCAGGGACAGCCCCAGACATCTCAACCCCAAACTATTCCATTTGACACAAAAAGCCATGTGGGGCTTCCTGATAACACTTTGTCTACACTCAAATCAGCCTTAGCTTTCTTACAGGCTTTGAACCAAAATTTTCCCTTTTTTCATGCTCTGTTGTGTGGTGTTAGGGAACCCACCCCTAACGTGAATATAAAGGTGCAACATCAGTTACTTCTTAGCTCCAATTTAAGTGGCTTTGTTCACCTTTAATGTAACCAACAAATGAGGGGTTCTTTGGAGTGGATAATCTTTAATGACAGAGGGTTGCCATAGCAGCTTATCTGTTTGTATCTCATCCTTGCTCTGTCAAAGGAAGTTTGACAGAAAATATTATCCTTATTGTAAGTCCTTGAGTTTCAGGCAGAAGATGAGACAGGAACACTAGTGATTAGCCCAGTAAACAGGACTAAGCCAAGGTTGGATGCTAGTAAAACATAATGCGTCTGAAAATGAGATTCTAAGAAGAATGAGAAATGAGATCCTAACAAGTATCTGCAAAACAGAGTGATTGGATTTCAGCTTCTGGATCAAACATATTTAGGTTTCCTCTTTTCCTTTGCAACATATATGTACTTTGGGCGCAAATCGGCCACCTCCATGGAGGGTCATATCTGAGAAAACTCAGCTGCACAGCAGCAGGAAAGCTTGGAAGTGCTGGTAGAAGATGTCCATGTCATTTTGGAAAAGCATCAGAATTGTTAACTGTCCCAGTATTTTGTTACTAGTGATGAGAAAACAAGTGCATATAAAATCTTGTCAAAATATACTTTCTCCTTACATATTTTGTACAGCAGTTAAGGTTTGTGGGTTTTCCATTCTTTATGGCATTGACAAAGAAGAAAGAGATCCTGGAACATAAAGCCTTCCAATACAGCAGAGAAAATGACAGTACAGGGAAAACACGTTCACTATTTTGTTTTGTTTTTCCCTGCAGTTTTCTTTGTGAATAGCATCTACAGGCTATCACATGGGAATGGCATCAGAAGCTGCAGCTGCAGGGCATCCCATCTGTAAAAGGTGAAAGATGCTTTTTGCAGAATGTCTCAGTGTTTTGAAAAGGACATGAGCTCAGTACAGTCTCTTTTAAGGTTCTTGAAACAATTCCAGAGAACCACTTGGAGGTTTAAATACAATTAAACCTACTGCATGGGATGGGCGCCTTTACTCTGTCTTTCTTCCCAAATCCATATGCTGCATCTGACCGAGGTAATTATTAGATAAATGCTGTATACCTGAAGCGAGCAAGCTTGGGCTTGAACTCCTTTGGCTCAGCTCCCCAGACCTCAGCTTTGAGTGCACTATGGAAGGGAAGGGCCTGTTCCCTTCATCCCCAGCCCAGCTGCAGGAGCCATCCCATGCTGTGGCTGCTGAGCTGTGCATCCTTGTGCCTGGGATCTGCGGGTAACGGTGCAGAACAGGGCGTTGGAGGAAAGGGCTCATGGCACCTGCTGCTCCTGGGTCTCGTGCTGCTGCTGGCCAAAGGCCAGAGCCCAGGCCTTGACCATCTCCTCCCACCTCTGCCTTGTCCTAGCGCTCATTTGAGCTTGCTGCCAAGTTAAGGAGCAAAGCAAAACAGAAAAAATACCATTAAAGTGTGGGCATGTTTCCTTTGTTTGTGCTCCCTGCACCGGCCCCAGCTCAGGGGAGCAGGACAGCGTGGCTGGGCAGGGTGGCTGACCGGGGCGCAACTGCGGGACTTTGTGCGTTGTCTCCATGGCCGAAACTTCACCAGCGCTCGCTCGGGACAGCCCTCGTCCCGTCAGCTGCTGCTGTTCATTGCAGTACGAGTGGGGACAGCAGAGCTGGCTGCCGCCTTGCAGCCGGCGCGTGGCGTCTGCACGTCAGCTGGCGCGTGGCACAGCTCTGACACGGCGCGGACACGCTGCCTGGGTTCAGTCCGGCTTGTTGCATTACTTGCTTGACATCTTTTTTATATGTGTCAACTTTCTCTTGAAATATGCCTTCTGTGAGAGAGACTGTTTGTTTAATATCTTTATATCCGTGAGCCATGAGTGATGTGTGTTGCTCTCCGAAAGGTCAGTCCGTAGCAGGAGGTGCAGGAGGGCTGTGGTGGCTGGGGCTGCGGTGAAAGCAGGATCTGAGCTTCGCTCCGCCGTTCTAACGAAGCGCGTCAGAGAGCTACACACAAAGAGCGTTCTAACATAGAGAGCAAATGTGCTTTGTTGTTATGCTTGTATAGCATAAAGAAAGCCTGAAATTCAGTCATTCGTGTTGAGGTTTTCATTCCTGGAGAATTCAGGCATGCTTTCTGTGTGTAAACTGGAAGCAATGCCCGTGAGCAGAATTAGACGTATGTGCTTGGCTTTCACTGGGTAAGATTTCATTGCAGCAGCCCCTCAGCAGGTACCTGGTCCTTCTGCAGGGACATCAGTTGTGCTGTGGCAATGAGCAGCAGCTGAAGGCTTGCTCTTTTGTCTCTGTTCTTATTTATCAAGTTTGCTTATGAAATATTATAAGGTATTGTATTAACAGATACAGGACCTGTTGACTTGATGCTATTTTTGTAGGCATAAAACACAATCCAGCTGTGTTTTGTAAAATGAAATTTTGAAGTCATAGAGATGCAAGTGATATCAGAATAGGAATTATGATGATGGCTTAATACTGTTCTTGTTTTCTTTAAAGGGAGAAAGAAATTCCTTACAAGGTATTTAAAAAGCTTTGTATGTATCAGTACCGTGTGAACAATCCTTAGCATTTCCAACAATTAAGGAAAGCATAATGGTTCCCAGAGGAGTCCATGCATTGAGTGGGTCAAAAATAATCATTTTAAGATGTCCCTAAATACTGGCTTACATAGGAAACAGAAGTGGTTTGCAGCAAGGCTATTGCATTGGATGTATAGCATTTTAATGCATGCCAAGCTAGTCATTTACATGGTAGGAATTAATGGTGACAAGTAAACAGCTGTAAACTGTTTTCATCTAGCTGCCAATACATGGCAATTCTGTCTACCTTTCAAAGCATAGACCAAATCAGTGTCTTATCTCATATAGATTCTGGTGTTCATATTCATGCAACTTCCCTTTTAGTAATTGTCTGTCTTGACCAATGGTATTTTCCTTTCCCTGTCTTGTGTGTTGGTGAGACATGACTACACTGTTGATGGAAGAGGATCCCTAAATGAATTATAACAAACATCCAGCAGCCAACTCAACTTTTCTGTGTATCAACTGTAGTTGTCTATGGACTGATCGACAGAGTGTAACCTGAGCCAGATAATGTAATGGTTTTAGTAGTGCTGCAGCATCCCATTAGGACCTAGAGAAATGAGGTGCTGAGTTTCACAGTTATATTTGCAGTTTATTTCTTTCTCCATAACGCTCCCATGCTCCCTGGCCTGTGCATCGTTATGCCATGGAAACCAGACATGACAGGAAAGCCACTTTGCCATTGATATTGGTCCTTTGAAAGGAGAAAACCAGGACCAAATAATTTGACTAACAAACACTGATCTTTGAATCAGTTTGGGAATTAGTATGATAAATAGACTAAAGCTTTTTGAGTTGGCAGGCAATTCAGGATAAATGCTATCCAGATTACACACATGCTGTTTGGTACATCTCTAGTTATCACCCTTTCCATTTTGAAGGCATTGTATCAGATTTGGCAGACAAATTCATTTTTCACAAGCATAAATAGCAAAAAAAAAAGAAGTTGTTAGCTCATAAGCAGAGATAAATAAACATAAGAGGCTAATCCTTTCTCAAAGCCTAGCCCAACTAATGGCTGTGCCATGAGAAATAGCTCAGAAAAGGAGTTTCAGGAGAAAATCTGCTCTCTTGTGTTCTGCTCTTAGCTGTGTTGCTGCCATGCAGCAACATGATTGTTATTCAGGGCTTGAACTTGAAAATTACAGGCCATTACAGATACGTCAGGAATGAACATTCATTTTCAACTATTCATTTAAGTATGTGAGCGATCGCGTTGACCTAATGTTGATGTAGATTTGAGCGGCTTTGGTAGCTTGTGTTGAGGGTTTCTCATCAGCCTATACAAGGAATCCCTTTAGTCTTGCTTCTCCAGCGTATGCACTATGCATGTTGGTAACTTCAGATGCGAAGGGTGTGCTGCTACTGCCTGAAAATTGTGTGTGCTGCTGACTGATCCTTCAGCTCATTGGGCCGTACTTTCATTATGGATATAGTTTTCTTCTTCCTATTTAGCAAGTACTCCTGCATTTGTATACCACTTCAATGTCTTTGGATGGAAAACAGTGTGGGAGACCATTTTAGTCTTCTCTTTGAGTCATGTGTAAGGTAGCTGATGATTTACTGTATACCTCATAGCATTTAAGTGACTTTTAAATGAATCATGTTGTGATCAGACCATTTGTATCGCCAAGTTTGGTATTTGTTGTATACAGGATGGCTGCGGACACAACTCAGTAGCTCCTTGTCAGTCTGGTAAGGGCTGCTGAGTGCTGCGTGTGTCGAGGGAGGCCGACTCATGAGCTCAGTGGCCAGTGAGTCCGGCACCATGACCTGTGGGGTACAGCGGGGTAGGCTTCTCATTACAGACTCTGTTCCCGTTCATCAGAGTTGACAGATTTCATTGTTTCAGTTGAAATTCAGGTCATCTCTTAGTGCCATAGTCTTAGCTATCTCCTGCCAAAAAGCATAAAACACTTAAAGGATATCTAGGCTACCATTTTTGTAGATCTGCTTTTGTTGACCCAGTTAGTAACCAGAAGAATTGTAAATTACTGCTTTAAGCAGAATTTTATGCTGTTATATATGACCAGAGAAATATCAGGTGAAATGCAGCCTTTGAATGAGTGGGAGGGCTAGAAGATTTTTCAGGCTGCAGTCTATGGCTTACAGATTCTTCCAGTGACACTCTGAGCTTGGCTGATTTCCTAACCAGTCTGTTTATATTCCCATTTACTAAAACACAGTTTTTCAAAGGTCTTTATGTTGTTTAATCATTGTTTTTTAATCTAAATTTCTGTGGATATACCTGCTCTAAATACCTCTGAATGAAAACTAATGTCTACTCTTGGAGTTTGTGCAGTTTTTAACAGGAAAAAAAAGTATTCACGTTTTTATAGGAATTTTAGCTAGGTCAAGACTTCAGAATTTTTGACCCACACTGTACGGGTATTTCTAAGTGTCTTACAGGTGGACCAACTATTTTAAAGAAGGAAAGTGAACTCCCACCATTAGTGGGCAGTGGTATTGCTTGCATGTCCTTCTCAGAGCGAATGCTGTACGGATGTTTAATGGTTTTGAAGTTCAATGCAGCAGTGTAACAAGGCTAGTGTTAATGAAGATAGTTCAGTTTGGTGAATTGCTCAGCGCTGTTCACTCACTGGTTCTGGGTTTGTAGCTCTTCAATATAAAAAGAAAAAAAAAAGATAGTTTCATGTTGCACAGGTTTGTGCTATGCTTGTGGCAGGAATTAAGGAAAAAAAGATCTGAGAGTAAATTTTCCCCTGAATGCTTCTCTTGTTTGTTGTGGGGAAAAAATGACTGCAGCAAAATGAACAATGATAGTTGTTTTTGTTAATTTTCAGATGAATACATTACATTCTGAAATTAAACCCAGCATGTAAGAATGTGGAGTATTGCTCTCCACATGGGAGATATTGTTTTCTGCATATAAAATGTAAGGGCACCATAAGCTTAGCATATTTTGTAAAATGTAAATGATGACTATTAGATGGTATTTTGTTTTGACAAATTTGACTATGAGATGTACTAGGAATGAAATTTTAGGGGTACTGCATAGGACAGCAAAATAAACCAAAACAAACCTTCAGCCATCAGACTTGATGAGTGCGTGCCTAGGGACTGACTGCAGCAGCTCTGTAATTCTGTGCCACTATTTAAGGACCAAAAATTCCCTTAATTTCCTCTATTTTCAGAAGATAGATTTTCTCAAACATATCACCTTAACTATATGCATCCCCTTCTACTACTAGGAAGACTGTAGTCAGTCAGCAAAGCTGTAGTCAGATAAGAAGACACTGAAATAGTTAATTTAGATTTTTATTGTGTATGAACAAAGATATATGATAATAAGCATTTTCGCAAAAACTGTAGATGAAGCATTTTTCTTAGATCAGTGTTGTGCTAAAAATGTCTTTGGTTTAATGGAGAACAAATAGCCTTTGCATCTCATTATTAGAAGTGCTCATTGTAACTTATCTCTACTGTTCTTAAAGCAGGCAAGACTGGTGGCAAGTGATGACAGATATTAAACTAAGGAAAAAATAAGATCAGGAAAGGAGAAAAAAAAAGTAAATCAAGTTATATGTAGGTTAAGAACTACTTATTTTGAGAGATCATGTAGAAGGCCTTACTTACTAAGGAAGCAGTCACCATTGCAAGGTAAAAGCAAGTAACCTGCACTTTTCTGAGCACAGGAAAAGTTCCCTGCCTTTGGATTCTCTCTTCTTTCACAATTTTTTTTTGTTAGTGTTTTTTTCATACATTTCTCCATCTCAGTATCTGTGAAGTACCTTGGAGATAAAATACAGCAATGACTTTGGATGAGACCACTGGCTCTTCCTATGTGCTGTGGTTGGCTTTGTCTCTTTGTATTGTAGTGGTGTTTTCATTCAAAAGAATTGAGCTGTTGGCTACTGAGTAAGAAAGAAGAAAATCCTGACCCCAGCATTAAAGTTTCTCAGGAAATAAGGCAAGTAAAGCGTTCCTGTGGAACATTTGAAGCACAGGGAAGAAAAAAGAAAATGTATGATGTAGTGACTACCTGCAGAATTCATGGTCAGATTGGTGATTGTCTAATCAATATTCCCCTGGGTTATATAGTGGTGCCTAGGGCCCTACCAGTGCCCTCTGGAGCTTTCTTATAGCAATAAAGGGTCTTACAGCAACTGAGGATCAGTGTAGATCAGGTATCCTGGTTCTGTTGCACGTGCTATCCTGAAAGGGTTGCAAGTCTGAGCTGTTTGTAATTAAGTAGTTGTTACACACCATCCAAAATCATTCAGATTTCTTGCCTCCATCATTTTTATCATGTCTTCAGGGTCTTATTAAGGCCTTTCAGTCACTCCTGACAGGGCAGTGAAGTTAAAGTTGCAGTATGAGATAAAAAGACCTTAGTTGCAATTCATAGGCAATTTATTGCAGTAGATTTACATCTTTATCTGGTAGATTGGCTTATCTCTGTTGTTATCTATTTAAGGGATTTTAGTTGATATTTTGCAGAAGGCTTTATTGACAGTGTGTTATTGACATATTCTTAGCTTAAAACCATTATCATTTTAAAGCCCTGGATTTAGAAACTAATTACAGGACATTAATAGCTAAGCCATAAGAGAGAGCTAAGTCTTGCAAATATTGCTGTCTGTGGAGTTGAAAATAGAAAAGTTGTTTGTATTGCTGACTTAGTAAGTAGAGTCTAAAAGCAATCTGTAAGGTAGCAATAAATCTAAGAGCAATCCTCAGTAATTGTTTTCTAATATATCCATGAAATTAATGGTGTGGTGGTTATGAAATTCATATCGGGATAGTGGCTGCTTTTTTTTTTTTCCTGAGTAGGTTAATTATCACTAACGTAATTATTTTTGTACTGATTACTGTTTTAATTAAACATTGCACAAAACAATTTAGTTCCTAACAAATAGCTTATTATAGGAAAATTTGTGATGGGCAGAAGAAAGTGAAAATGTTTAAATTCTACACATATATTGAGTTACTTTATTCATTAAAACAAACAATTGTGGTTGGCTATTTGAGAGGGACTAAGCATTTCTTAATATTTATTCTGTAGTGAACAAAATTAGAATTTATATTAGAAATGGCTCCCCTAGTCCCTGGAGCGTTTATGGCCTGGGCAATATGCAGAAGTCGAGAGAGCTTGGGCAAAAAAAGAGTTACAGTCCACCTGTAACCAAAAAGGATATTTGCCTTGGGGAGAAGTGCAGGATTCGGTCCCAGCCCACAGATCTCCTGTGACTTGTGCAAGCCTCTCGGTCTCTCTTGCTTTGGTTTTGGCCCCTCACCAAAAGCTACATGAGCGCTGGCTTGATCACCTTAACTAACTGCTGTGGTCCCGCGCGAGCAGAGTGGCAGACTTTCAAGCAGCAAGGGCCCAAACCAATTTGCAGCTTTATTTATTGAAATTAGCATCTTGAAATCAACCCAGAGAACAAAATAATGAGCAATACAGACACGAGGTGTGTGCTGAAGAAGCAGTCTCGGCACCGTGTCCTTGCTGGAGCCGGGGATCGTGCTGATCAATCCCCCTGAGGTTGGTCCTGGGCAGCAAGGGAGGCAAGAGGCCGGCGGGAGTTGAGTGGGGAGTATGATAATGGGAAATTTTAACTGGAATCTAATTGCTAAAACGTCCGCAGTGCAGCAGTGCCCGTGGAGATGGCTCGTGTGCTGGAGTGGTCAGTGCTCCGGGGAGCCTCCCTCGTGCCCAGGGTCATGACGCTGTCTGCCGTGTCGCTGGGCAGCTTGCGCGCTGGGAAGAGACTTCTCTTCATCGCTATCCCTTATTAAGGAGGTACTAGCTTGGAAGAATAAATAAAATTGAAACTCCAATGAGAAATTGTTGTTCATATTTATAACTGTAGCATTGTGAAGTTTTCATGTGTATGTATAGAGGGATTTTTTGGCTAAAATCAGCCGTACAGTTTTATGTACTTGGATTTATGGCTATAAACGTTCACATGGTTCAGCTGACTGAGTAGAAAAAGTTTGGTATTTCCAGTTTTAGCTTCTCCCGTTGCTTATACAAAAAGTGATGCATTCTGAGCCAAAGACACAGAATTCTAGTTCAAACTAAAATCAAAGTAAAGTATTTGTGTGTTTGTTTTTCTTCTTTTTTCCCCCCTTGAAGAGAGAGGAGCAGGGAGCATTTCCCTTGCCCATGAAGCTGGGCCTCCCTGCTTGCTCCGAAGCCTCAGGGGGCTGGTCTGAACCAGGGTCTTCCCTACCCCCAGACCCTGCATGACACCAGGAAGTTGGGTGCCAAGGGAATATTATTTTTTTGTTCTTAAGGGAAACCATCAATCCAAAGTAGACAAAATTATCAAAGACATACATCTGGATCGCGATGCAGAAGAAATGAGGTGGGTGTCAGTCTCACCTTTCTCCAAACAAGCACATGTCCTCAGCCAGTTTGCAGGTGCCAGCCCGTGCTGGCGTCCAGGGCGTTCTGGTCCCAAAGGTGCATCAGATACTTTCTGTGACGATATTTAGTGCTTCAGAGTGCTGTTGGGGACAGGGTGCACTTCGTTCGAGCAAGCTTTCTTTGAGCAGTAGTCTGTATTTCCTCATCTTCAGTCTCCTGTTGTTTCCTATCCATTTCATGTTTTTCGCTTCTATGTTTTCCTTGTACTGTGGTAGTAAGGCAAAAACAGCTGAGCCAGAGCGGGTCCAAGTGTTACAGGATCACAGGAGGAGCTTGGCTGAACGCGGCCTTTGGAGGACACGGCTCCAAGTGCTGTTCAGAGCGGGCTGACTTTGAAGTCTTTGTCTTTTTTCCCCCATTTATCAGCTCAGTTTATGTAGTGGGTGAACCACAATTGCTGAGGAGTAAAGGAGTTCACTGTGACCCACGTGCTAATGTGGTCAAGTGCTTAGTTCAAGATGTGAAATGGTTGTATAGCTGTAAATGTGGTGTGTCCAACTACATCTGTATTTAGTATTTGTTTGAAAAAAAAGCACTCAATCCTTTGTGTGCTATTTCGTTGTATTATTGAAATGAAAGGTTATACATAACAATTGCAAGAGTACTGTAACACATTTTTTAAAATTATTGCTTTCTAAACTGGAAAATTTGTATTTTCAGAATTACTTTTTGATTATGCAATGTGTTTATAATATATGCCTATATGTATTATTTTTCTCCAATCTCAACCTCAGAATTTTATAGCGGCTCTAGTTACAAATATCATTAAAATGATTTTCAGTTTATAGATGAAGAAACTGAGAGAAAAAAAACATGAAATGCCCTGCCCAAGTGTGTCAAACTGCCCAAGGCAGAATCAGCGTGAGAACCTAAATCTACTAGATACTGGATCTGTTCTTTCTCCAGTTAATCAGTCATCATATATTTTTAGTAAATGTGGATTTGTTACTAAATCCCGGTGGGCATGGCTGGTTGCATGTTAAAACAACTGCATTGGAAAGAGTCCTGCACAAGAGTAGTTTTACTTCTGCCAATTACCTCTTTTAGAAATAGGACAGATAATGTGCAGAAAGCTTGTATTGTCAGAGCAGCCTGTTACTCTGCGTTTTCTGCCTCCGGATGTTGCTCAGCTTCCATGTCCCTGGTTTGCCATCAGCGACAGCGCGGGCAGGGAGCGGAGCCAGCATGGGCAGCGGCGCTGCCGCCGGAGCAGGCGGAAGCAGAAGGGCACCCGGCCTGAAGGGTTCTCTGACGGGCCCTTCATCTGGATAAAACACGGGCCTAGTGCTTTCCAATACTGAGAACTTTGCATTCTTGGACATGGAAAAACCCATTTCCTTCATTTCCTTAGGGAATTGTAATGCCATTAGCTGAATGACGGCAGAATACCCACAAGCTCTTGTGGGTATTCTCCACGTAAATGGAGGAGGAACAAATGTAGGGCAAGAAGAAGTTTTCCGGACGCTTAATTTTAAATCATAAATCTCTTCAATATGACAGATTATGTTGAGTGTTAACCAATTGCATTAAATCATTACTAAATTAACATTAATCTCAGCTGTTTATAGTAACAGAAGAAGGAAATTCCAAAAGTATTTGTTTCCAAATGAATTGTTTAAAAAGTGTTGCCTTTACCTGAACCTTAACAATCCCTTGGCTTTCTAAAATGGGGTTATGTTGAATTAAATGCTCTGCTTTTTTTTTTTTTTTAAGATCCTCTTACAGTAATTGTAGGAAAAAGTTATTTTTTGCTCTTTTATCAGTATTTTGTGATCTTGATTCTGAAAGTCTGAACTCAGCAAAAGCTTTAAGTAAGCCTTTTCCAATTTGAGGTGGCTAAAACTACTGAAAAAGTCATTAAATACAAACAGATATAGATTTAAATAAATACAAGAAATGCCTGAATTTAACAATTCTTTTTCAAAAGAGAAGTCTTTCTCAGATTCAGATTTGCAAAAGTTATTTCAAGGAAGCTGCTGCAAAACACAGGGAGGAGAAGATGAGGAAAAAGGAGAATAGAAAGAAATGTTAGGCACAATTACTAGATCCTAAGGCAGCCAAAACCACAGACAAATATTTTATTGCTTTTGTTTGCATTTCTTAAAGGAATTAGGGAACAGTAATTTAATTAAAGACAAAGTCTCATAAACAAGTGAGGAAAGTTTTCTTTGTGGGGAAAGTGTCTCTATTTGAATCTGATTCTAATCTCACTACGCCAGGTTTCTGTGCCAGGTGCCTTATCTGACAGGCAGTTTTTCATTATTAATTTTCTAGCCAGAAGCAACAGAACAGTAGCAAATCGTTGAGGCAAATGATATAGAGTTATCATGGTGTATTCCCAGGAGAGCAGAAAAAGGACTTTCTTGCCTGATCTTCTGTTTATCTCTTTACACACAGTATCTGTACCGATACCTTTAGGCTGTCCCAACTATCAGGTATGGAGTATTTCTGAGAATATGTAAATTCACCCTTTCATAGCTAAAAGGGTGGTGGAGGGGGAAATAAGATAGCACATTAATGATTCTGTGATTCTTTCAGATATTAGCATGCGAATTGGTGTAAGTCCTTTCATTATTGCAGACTGGGTTGAATTACATATAGTTAGGATGCTTTCCTTATTTCTTATCAATACATGCTGTAAAAATTACCTATGTATTATAATGTTACACATTATAGTAACGTTACAAATGAGATCAGTCTCTCGACACTTTCTCATTATGCATACCCAGATGAGTTATAGTTATTATGTCTCAGTCTACCTCTTTTTAAACAGGCATAATAGAAATCAGTGAAAAAGATGACTAAAAGAAGAGGTCAACTGACACTCAGCTGGTTTCCTGAGGAATTTTCATGAAACTTTCACGTCCTTTTTTAAGGGGAAATCGAATCTGTGCTCGTCTCAGCCCTGTTCCAATTTGTGCACCATCTTTATGGTTATGTTTCTTATTTAGCTAGCTTGTCTTGCCTCTTTAGCAAGTAAGTTACATGTGCACATGCCAGTTTACTCGAGCTTTCTTGCAAATAATACATGCAGTGTAGGAATTTATCTCAACCTTTATACAGCACTTGCCACTGTTTATCAGTTGGAACAGTGACAGGCTTAGAAATGGATTTCCTGGCTCCTTGTGCATGCTCATTCAGTTTTATTATTACTGTTTATTATTACAATTAAATAAGTATTTGCGTTCTCATTTATCATCAGTATTCCTTCTACACGTTACATACCTTCAGCTCAGCAGAGTATGAAAGAAAAGTTCACAGACCATTTTTTCTTTCTGTGTTAATTGTGAATATTAAAGGTTAATGAAGTTTCTCATGCAGCAGCAGACCTTCAGATTATCTATTCAGCTACTATGGGATTATTTTGTAACAAGCAGTAGAGTCTCTTGATCGTACAGTATTTGGAACACTGTGTGGTTTTGGGTTTCTTTTCTAGTATATGAAATGGAGTTGATACATGACCTATCTTAAAAAAAATTAGGAAAGTGTAACCTAATCCTTCAGTTTAAGACCTGCAAATCCCAATCTAACTGTATATATTAATAATCACAGCTGTTTTAAGAATCTCTTCTTAGAATTTCTTAGTTGTGTGGGAAAAACAGTGGAACTTGCCTTATGTTTGGCAAGGCAAGCACACACACACGTGTGCAGAGTGGTGCAAGTACTCTCAAGTTTTACTGTGCCACTGAGTAGGGATTTGGTGCAGTAAATTGACTGGGGATGTTAAAGCCTTTGGAGTAATTCTAGTTTAGACTCCTTGAAGGGGTCTCCAATTCTACACCTCCCTCGTTCTTGCAAACCTTGCTCATAGGCAGAAAGCAGCTTTAATTCAGAATAGTTTGAAAAATTTGAGAGTCTGCACTTACGGAAGCATCATATACATGCTTGAGAGTTTAGGATGCTTAAAATTATAGAAGAGAAAAGACATTCCATTCATTTAGCGTAGTTGTTTTTGATTTACATGTGTGATGTTTCAAAAGCAGAATAAAACCTGACTTTGAAATGAATTTTTGCCTAATTATTATTTTTATAATTGGTAAGTATTTTCTATGTACTTTATATTTCTTACATGGCTCATAATATTGGAGATATTGCTGTTTTCTCATGGATCATATATGCCACATTTCACCTCTTCTAAAATACTAATTTGATCAGTAGCATTTCTAAGAAGTGAGAACTCTGGTTTCAGTTAGAAGCTCCAACATCTGAATGCATGAAGAGTAGCACTGTGAATGTAACCCCTGCCTTCCCTTGAGGCACTGCAGTGTTCTTACTAATTTTCATGAAGCAAGAAGTGGTTTTACAGGATTTGCTCTAATATTGTGAATTACCAGAGTTTGCAACTAATAAAAATGAAAATTACAACTGTAAATATCATCGTGCTTGTGTTAAGTCTTAAGGCAGAAACTGGCATATGCAGTTTTTGGAAATGCACAACACACCTTGTATAAAGCTTTCTGTTCCCTTTATTTCTGTTGTAGGTCACTCCCCAGTGACAGATGCTGATGTCTAAATGCTTCTTTCTGTTTCAAATTTCTTTAGGTTGAGGAAATGCAGTGGGGTAAAGGAGTACGTGAAATCCCGTCCTCAGTCTGCAGCCTACCGTGCAAACCAGGAGAGAGGAAGAAGATGGTCAAAGGGATGCCTTGCTGTTGGCACTGTGAGCTCTGTGATGGGTACCAGTACCAGGCGGATGAGGTGACTTGTTTACTCTGCTCATACAACGAGAGACCCAATGAGAACCGGACTGGCTGCCGCTCCATACCCATTGTCAAGCTGGAATGGCATTCTCCGTGGGCCGTGATCCCCGTCTTTTTGGCCATGCTTGGAATTATTGCCACCATTTTTGTAATGGCAACGTTCATTCGGTATAATGACACTCCCATTGTCCGGGCTTCTGGAAGGGAGCTCAGCTACGTGCTATTAACAGGGATATTTCTTTGTTACATAATTACTTTCCTGATGATTGCCAAACCAAATGTTGCAGTATGCTCTTTCCGACGTATCTTTTTGGGCTTGGGGATGTGCATCAGCTATGCAGCCCTGTTAACTAAAACCAACCGCATCTACCGCATATTTGAACAGGGCAAAAAATCAGTGACAGCACCTAGGCTTATAAGCCCAACGTCACAGCTGGCAATCACATCAAGTTTAATATCTGTTCAGCTTCTAGGTGTATTTATTTGGTTTGCAGTTGACCCTCCCAACATCATCATAGATTATGATGAGCAAAAAACTATGAACCCTGATGAAGCCAGAGGAGTTCTCAAATGTGACATTACGGATCTACAAATCATTTGTTCCTTGGGTTATAGCATTCTTCTAATGGTTACATGTACTGTGTATGCCATCAAGACTCGGGGTGTCCCAGAGAATTTTAATGAAGCTAAACCCATTGGATTCACTATGTACACTACCTGTATAGTATGGCTTGCCTTCATTCCAATATTTTTTGGCACTGCCCAGTCAGCTGAAAAGGTAGGTGAAAATGAGTAAGTATGCATCTGATATATCGGGTTTGATTGCCCTTATAAATTATACACTAAAGTTGAACTTTAAGCAGATTTTCAAATGAGCTATCCAGTTAAACTCCTTACTGAGACATGTGCAATATATATGCACCATTTTCCTTTTCTAGTTAGCAGGTAGGCTAGTCATTTGCTAAACTGGCAAATGACCAATAGCAATCAGATGAGCCATTAGTTTTATTGTTGCATCCATTTCAATAGTATCAGTAGTCAAAATGGGAATTAGCTGTCATATCACCCAAAGAGACATGTCATAACTAAATCATTTTGATCACAAGATATAAGCTATGAATCTGTCAAAAAGTACTCTTGTAGATGTCTGCACTTCTGGAGTTCAGCTCCGAGGGCAGTGAGTAGTTGTCTGATGAGTGCTCTGCTTCACAAATAGCAGCCTCAGGGCATATTTGCACCGCAGGGTAAATAGCCTGTCATGAGCTCCAGATGCTGAGGCCCGGCTGACACTGTTATCTGCACTAGTTGTGCGGATGAACTAGCTCGGGTAGAATTACCCTGCCTTATGGCATGGGTATAGTCAGAGTCCTGGAGTGAAATACTAAATTGTCTGTCCTCACAAGTCACTTCCCTTTAAGCCAATGACCAGACCAAAATGTTATAAATATACTGGTTAATAAGGGAAAAAAAATGAAAAGAAAAAGAAAAAAAGCAAACACTGGAATCTAATCCATTATTTGGATTATTATAAAAATGAATCATTCCAAAGTGATTGCAGATTCAATTAAAAGATTCTCCTTGAGAGGCTTTGGATATGGCTCAACAAGACTCTGCATTTTTATCTTTTTGTTATGGAGTTCACATGCACTTGCAGCTCCATTTTCATCTGTGGACATACTGAGCATCTTAGGAAAATACACCCCTAGTAGCACAGGAAAGATACGCATGTGAAGAGATGCAAAAAGTGGTCAAAAAGGCTTTGCTGCCAACAGAATTAAGTTTTAAAGTGTTCTTTGTTAATTTAAAAGTACAAGGTAGATCAGCTCTGCTGAAGCTGGTGGAACTGTTCCAATTATATGGGATCCTGACCTAGTGTTGTGCAGTTGATGCAGTTAACAGTTTAGACACCAACACTGTCTGCCTTGCTTTTTGCTTGCACAGAACAAAAAGGAGAAAGTTACTGTCATCTTCCCATTGTATTTGTCGTCTTTCTATTCTATTTAGTGGTGGGAATGATGGCCCTGGAGAAGGAAGGCAAAAAACAACCAAAGGGCAACATTATTCATTTTCCAAAACATTGTCCAAAACGCCATTGGCAAGAGAAGATCTTCAGATTTGCCATTAAAAGGGAGTTGCACTGTGCATTTTGAATAAACTGTATTTGAGAGGTGAAAAATCAATCAATTATTACAATGTGTAGAGCTATATCAAATACTGATTAAATAAGCATTACCCCTTTGGTTGCCTCCTGTGTCTTAGGCCCTTTCTGCACTTCCCTGTTGCTGCCAAAGTAGCACCAGGTGATGCTTAGTGATACAGATCTGATTTTACTCCTCTCTGAAGCATCTTTGGTAATAGCTGTGATTTCAGAGTGGTTTGGCAAGTACCTGGAGAAATGGAAATACTAGGCTGTACTGAGTTATTCTCGGAACAGTGTGACCTCCCCAGCCATGACCCTGTCTTTTTAAAAGAGCATGGAAACAACCGTGTCTACACTAAATAATAATGATGATCCAAAGTAGGGCATGGATTTAGTACTCTAGATGTCTTTTACCAGCTCTCTAAATGAACAGTTTACTGTGCTCTAGGACCTGGACTTAGCTAGTCAGAGATCCACCTTAATCCATGCACTTGGCTTTTTCCTGTTGACTTGGATAGTTCTGAAGGCGTGCAGCCTGTTCTTGTGCACAGTCTAGACAGAGGAGCAAGGTACTTTGCTTTACTTCAAGTGTTTTCCCAGACATTTTGCACGGATTAAGTAGTGTCCTGTTAGTTATTCTAACCTGCTGTACCCAAACTTCCTTATGTAGGGAAGAACTTTGGTGTCTTGCTCCTTTTGTCCCAGTATCTTTGTTTAACACCTATCTTAACATACAGAGAGGGGAAGCTCACTAGTATGGGTGGAATTATATCATTTTTGAGCGACTGAGGAAATTTCAGATCCCACCTAATATACTTCATTTTGTACTATGGTAGAGGTAGAATGGGTCACTTCCAATGTCTTTTTGGAAGAATTTTGTTATTTATAGTTCAAGAGGCTTGTCATACAGAGATTCATAGTTTGTTTCAGCCTGAGTGTACTGATGCAAGAAGTGATACCCCAGTAGAGGTGTATGAGAGGATGTGCATAAGAGAAGTTGTGGAGGTGCATGTGGTTTCTTGAATATTGGCTCACCTCTGCTTTTCAGGTAGTCACTACATCGCTAAAGGGAAGTAATCTCAACTGAAGAAGTCTCACAGATATTTCAAATCCTTCAGCCCTGTTGAAGGACAGATAAGAACTAGCGTTGGCAGCTTTGAACGCAGTAGGGTCCGTTTGTAGCTTTGTTGCGATGCAGTGAGCACAATGCAGCACTCGTGCTGTTTGCCAAGGAACCCTGCGGGTCCGCAGGTGGCAACAAAGAAGTGTTGATTTAAATTGTTGCCTGCAAAGATTTAACCAGATAATAGAAAGATCCAGTAATCTCAAAGGCTGGTGCCAAAGGGGAAAATCACTTAGTAGTTGGAATTTTAGGTTTTCCTGTAGTTACAGAGCTAAATTAGTTAGCACTTCTTTGAAAGCCTGTGATTCTTGTACAAAGTGATGTACTCCATCAGAAGAGATGGTTTCTAGTTTAATCTCAGGACAGAGCACGTACTAGGGCTTCCCGGCAGCTCCTGTGCTTAGCCCCCTTCTTCTGTCTAACAGACAGCTCGGCGCGATGATGCTTGTGCCACATGAGCATGCACAAAATAGCTGAATATAGTTAGGTATTCCCCAACAGATGGCCTGTCCGGCTCCTATGACTGATAGTCATTCCCTGATACTGTCTGTAACGGACAAGCAGTGAAATGTGCCAAATTTGAACGACAAACCAGAAAAACCTTTTTTACAGAGCTCGATCTACAGCAGCTTTAGTTTTTTTTTTTTTTTTTTTTCTCCTCTCTCTCTCCTTTTTTTTCTTTTGACTTGTACTTTTTTGTGGTTGCTAGTGATTTCCTGACAGATATTTCCACACAGGTCTTCACCAGAACAGAAATTGCATCTGCAATCTGCAACACAGTCTTTTAAACTGAGAGATGATGCTATATATAATGTTGTGATTTTCATCTCATGGTCTTATTTTATCTTAGCAATAAATGCAAGCATAACGTCGTTTGGTAGGAAGCATAATAAGAATACCAGTTCAATGTAGAAAGTAACTTTGGGAGGAAAAAAACAGAACGCACGTATGTTGCAGGTAATTCATCACAGGAAAATGATGTAGACATTAGTGCTTGCAACAGCCTGCAGGGAGGTGGTATGGGTTTGAGGAAGGCCCAGTACCGCAGAGCTTATGGTATAGGATAGAGCTATAGGGCTGTACGTGAGGTAGTCTGTGAAATGCGTTAATTCCTGCCCTTCTTGCAGCTTGCATTTAGTCAGGCCATTTCTTTACTAGTTAAAAGCCCAAAAAGCTTTTAACTGGCTAGTTGCAGTTCAGGGGCTTGTTGGATAATGCCCTGTGCTGTGTCTAGTGGGTGGTGGTGGGTGGGAGGATACTTAGGAGGTTTTACCGTTCCTCGCATTTCTTTGGCTTTGCTGTGGCACTCACATACCTCTTTTATCATACCTGTGAAACTTGGCATTGTCCAGGGGCTTCTTGGGAATTTCTGTATAATACTGAGCACGTTCTAAAACCCCGTGGTATCTTATGCGCAGCAATGACGACACAGTAGCAGAGACTGGAATCACAACAGGTCTTTGCTCAGAAAGATCGTTCCTTCAAGATACATTTGGTAGAAAGCCACTAAACCCGGAGCCAGCTCCTGCAGAGAACGACCTCAGAGCAGCGTTAACGCTGCGAGAGCCCAATGCTGGGAGCTGGCGGCCGTGGCCTCCGGCCTGCGGGCAGCAACGCGCCCCGGTGCCGTGCGGCCGCCGGACCTGCGCGTGCGGAGGGCAGCTCTGGGGGTGACCGTCAGCTGGGCGCTGCCGCTGTAATTGTTTTTGACAACAAAACTCTTTTAAATTCTCAGGGGAGCTGCGGGTATCTTCTCAGAAACAAAGTGCCCTCAAAGACCCGTTAAGCCAATTACAGGAGTCATAGTTTCATGCGGGAGTCAATATGAAGTGGCACTTGAAAGAGCACAGATTGCTCTGTAAGGTCAGGTGAAGCACAACTAAATCAATAAGCCAAATTGAGTCAAAATATTAGAGTCCAAAAGTAAAAGGATAGGAAGGAATGCCAGGTGCTTGTGTAAGAACATACATATTCCTCTGGAAACTTCCTCTCTCCACTCTGCCTACGCACAGTGCTCTGCCCCAGGTCGTAATGATCCCCTAGCAATTTGCTGTTGATTTGTTAATCGGTTTTTACTTGGTTGTCTCATTTTAACCCAGAATCTTCTTCTGTGTGTCCTGTGGCATGTGCTATTGCAAGGACTTAGTTGTGCCAGGGTGTGTGTGGTGCCCTGGGCCTGGCGGTGCAGGTGGCGCGTGGCTCTGCTCCCTCCCGGCAGTGTCCCCATGGAGGGCACAACATAGTGCTTCAGAGAGAGGTGTGATTTCCTAGCCGTGCGTTCACATCCAAACAATGTTTCAGAAGATGTATTTTGGACTAACATGGTTTCATCAAGTTGCACCTTTTCAGGTCTCCTTGTTTTGATTATATTCCTTTTGCAAAAGTTGTATAGAGAAACAGCAAGACAGAACATGTGGTACATTCTGTTACAGCCTGGAAATACTGATTCCTAGGTGGCACTAACAATTCACTTTTTTATTACTACCATATCTTGATACAAATATTTTTAAAACTTGCACCTCTGAAGATTATCTGAGGCAACACTTATGTATTAAAAGTAAAGAAAAATGAAGCAAATGGTGGGGCAAAGCATCTGTAGTTAAGAGTAATATATGAAAAAATTGCTTTCCCTAACAATGAATTGATGATTTTTTAGATACAAAAAAAATTAAATAGTTTTCAGACCTCTAGTTATCACACTGATTTAACTACTAGTTTTTGATTAAATGAATATTAAACGATAGCCAAGACTGGCAGACAGAAATAGACCTCCTCAACCTATGCCTGACATGCTCAGTCAGCGCGTTCAGATGCACTAACAAAAACTCCTCTTCGTTGTTGTGACCAAAGCGGCATGAACTCTCCCCAGGCCGTAAGCGCAAAGCAGCCTGTTCCTTTCTGTGAGAAGGGTCTGTGTGAGCTGGGACCCTCTTAACACTGAGTTCCCGCGTGATGAGGGGCACCCTCATGCCTAGTCCAGGACAGATTCAGGGGAAATAAATGATTTTTTTTTTTTTTTTTAAGATCTCTGCCAACTTTTGCACCATAATTGGCAATAGTAAATAGATTTATTTCACTGGAGACTTTCAGAGCAGACAGAGCACCTCCTTGGTGCTCCCTCAAAGATCACAGTCAGAAGAGGCTCTTCCCAGTCTAGTGGCAAAGCCTGAAACATCAGTCATCTTCCCAGCTGAGTGCCCCGTGCCTTTCGTTCTCCGTGTCTGCAGGAAAACCTCCTAAGAAGGTAGCTGAGATAAATAACCTGTCCCATATATAAAGTAAGATTTTGGATATAGTTTTAGATAAAAAGTTTTGCATAAAGTAAGCTTTTGGATGTGGTTTTGGATATTTTAATTTGGACAGAAAGGGTGTTGACATTCCCAACAGGATGATGATGATGGAGGAACTGTTTGTTTGTTTTTATTTTTTTAAATAAGTCTCATTTGTTTTTTTTTTCTACCACTTTCTTTATCCTTTCTTCTTATGATGTTCCGTTTTGATTATCAAGGCTCTGTGAAATCACAAATTTTGTTCTCCTGTGACAATTTTGGGTGTGCATGTGTGTGTGTATACTGTTGCCTAATTTACGTTCCCTGGAAATCTAGAATGTAATAGTGAAAAATTAGATCCTCTTAACAGTAAACCTGAATATCAATCTGCTTTATGTAGCAGACTTGCCAAAACACACTTGGACACTTAGTTTCCTGCCTTGCATATAATACTTGGATTTAATGCTGCCTTGCATCACTAGCCAAGAACATCCGGCATGCGTGATGTATTGACATGCAGAAATCAGTGGCTTCCTGTGATTCTGCTCTTAATATTTTGAAGAAGGAATGCAGTTGGAAATTTGCCAGTTCTGCAGCTATTGGATTAAAAGGAATCATTGTCTCCCCAAATTTGAAGTCCATATCTGCACTCTTTAGCTATGTACAGGTGTAGTTGGGCATGTTAAATATTCCCCTAAGACCTTATTTTCTCAGATTATATCATTAAAATAATATGCAGGGATATGTCATCATTATCTTTTTATGTTTTATGGAGATTTTATTGCCCACTAGCTATGATTACTTTTATTTAGTAATTGCTAAGACAAAAATAATAAATTTCTGCATATGTCTGCAACCTGGTAATAAATGTCAACATGCTCCTGAATATATCCAAATGGATTTTCTTTTCTTAAAATATTTTGACTATTTCTCAAGGTAAGGATGTTATAACTCTAAAAAGGTGGCAGTAGTTTCACCGCCAGTATAGTCTGGTATTTCTGCTTGAGATTATTATTTTAATCTTGAAGAGAAATGGGGACACGTTGACCATACATTCCTCATTTTCCATCAGCTTGCCTTTTCTTCCAGATTGCATGAACCTCTGCAGTTTTTTTTTTTTTTTTATTACAGTACCGCCTCTGTGAAATTTGAAGTCTTTAATCCCATCTATTTTTCCACCTTCCTCTCTATTTCTCTGTTGTATTTGTAAATGCCCATTTTATTCAAATCAATAAGTGGGGTAAGCCAGGTATATTTGGCAGCAATATTTTTACTTATTGTGTTGAATGTTACATAAATACTATAATTTGCAGGCGCACAGACAAAGTGGATTCTTATTCAGATTAAATAATGCTACATTAATGTGATAGCCCTTCAGTACATATTCTATTTTTTTGGTGAAACTAAGTTATCCTTCAGTTCTCTGAAATACAAATACTGATTAGCCAGGTAGGACACACATTTATTTTCTCCCCCAGGAACACTTGAAATGACAGTTGCTATAGTAACTGTACATATGTGGATTTGGGAGTTATGAGGATTTTAATGCAGCATTTGTTGGAGTTGTCCTGTAGGATGGCTGAGAAAATCAGGCTTTGAAGCTCATATATAATGTGACTATGAATATGCCACAATTTGGAGCACATAGAAGGACAATTGTGTATTGTAGCTTTTCTTAAAAAAAATGTAATTTATAACCCTTTGAAAATGAATTGCTTTAAAGAACGGTAATGACTTACTGTTTATATTCCCTTGCATATCAAAACACAAATGAAGACCGGTATAATAATAGTAGCTACATAAAACTCCTTACCCAAAAATACTCATTTCCCTCATTGTTATTCAGTTCATATATTGCCACATTATGTTTTCAGTATTTGCTATTGGTCCGTGTGTTCAGATACTGTAGTTCATAATTTTATTCACCCCAGGATTGTATCTCTTTAGAAATCATGGACTATAATGACCTGGCTCTGGGAGGGCTTCTGAGAAGAGGCTGGATGCAGAAGCATCTCGAGTTAAGTTTGATGCAGGCCCTGCAGCCTGAGGCCCTCTAAGGAAAGAATATGCTATGAATTCCACTTTCATGGAGTACTGGGCTGTTTGCAATGAGAATGTAACTTTTAATTTTAATCATTTTAATTAAGAGAAATTTAAGTGTTCTTTGAAATGTACAAATGGAGAACTAATCAGTGGGTGGGTTTGTTTGTTTGTTTGTTTTTGGTGATAGTCTTTGACACCAATGATCCTGGTGTCATCACTTTTATCAGGAATAAGATCACTACTTTAAAAGCATATTGAAGAACTTGTGAATATCTTTAAGTGACTATAGGTTATCAAGGAGTTAAATTTTATAGAAACATTCAAAAATCTTAAATGTACAGGTTTTTGGTAAAGGTTACTAATAATATTTATTTTATTACTTTTGGCATGCAGTTTTCTTCCGGGGGAAAGGGATTCTGTTATGAGTGAAAAAATTCTCCAAAAAAAAGGCATGTGATGTGTCACTGAGACTGATGATTCAACCCTCCAAAAAACCAGGGATACCATTGAAGCAGTAGGCACGACAGGAATTTAGAGCGCTCGAGTCCCTGATCTTTTCCCACGCACTTGTTTCTCTCTCCCCAGTGTTCTGGTGGGAGGTTTCTTCCCTAAACAGATAACTCGCAGACCCACCACTTGCTGCATATAGCTGACTTATGGCCTTCAGCAGATGCTTTAAAGAACTCCTACAGGAAAATACAAGTCATTAAGGATATAACATTGCAGACTGGATTGCTTCAAAGTGTTTATTAAATACATCCATGCAGCAGCTCCTCCCTGGCTGCAGTTTATGGGCCTCATCAGCAATACCTGCCCACATTTCTCTCTGTGGTTATTAGATGACGGTAAGTCACATAAAAAGGCAGAAGGGAAGCAAAATTATAGCAACATCAACTCAGACACTTAGGACTTCTGCAGATTTAGAATACTGCTCTGATTAAAAGAAACATGTTGTTTTCATCTGCAGCAAATACTGGAGTGTGCTGTGTTGCATGTCTGCACCAGAGCTCCCTGTTAAACACGGGGTCAATGGGGTAAAGGAGACTGGACCTTACACTGCAGCAGTGGCAGATATGTGCCGTAATCATAGAATCATAGAATGCCGAAGGTTGGAAGGGACCTCTAGAGGTCATCTAGTCCATCCCCCGTGCACACGCAGGGCCACCTAGAGCATGTGGCACAGGGCTGCATCCAAGCGGGTCTTGAAGATCTCCAGAGAAGGAGACTCCACAACCTCTCTGGGCAGCCTGTTCCAGTGCTCTGTCACCTTCACCGTCAAGAAGTTCTTCCTTAAGTTCCCGTGGATCTTTTTATGCTTCAATTTGTGGCCGTTTCCTCTGGTTCTGTCAGTGACCACCAGTGAAAAGAGGCCAGCCCCATCCTCCTCACTGCCTCCCTTGAGGCACTTCTAGACACAGATCAGGTCCCCTCTCAGCCTCCTCTTCTCCAGGCTGAACAAGCCCAGCTCCCTCAGCCTCTCCTCATAGGGCAGATGTTCCAGGCCCCTGATCATCCTCGTGGCCCTGCGCTGGACTCTCTCCAGCAGCTCCACATCCCTCTTGTACTGTGGGGCCCAGAACTGGACACAGTACTCCAGATGTGGCCTCACCAGGGCTGAGTAGAGGGGCAGGATCACCTCCCTCGACCTGCTGGAGACGCTCCTCTTAATGCACCCCAGGATGCCACTGGCCTTCTTGGCCACGAGGGCACCCTGCTGCCTCATGGTCAACCTGTCGTCCACCATGACGCCCAGGTCCTTCTCTGCAGAGCTGCTCTCCAGCAGGTCGGTCCCCAGCCTGTGCTGGTGTCTGGGGTTATTTCTGCCCAGGTGCAGGACCGTGCACTTGGCCTTGTTGAATTTCATGAGGTTTCTCTCCGCCCAGTTGTCTAGTCTGTCCAGGTCCCTCTGGATGGCAGCGCAGCCCTCTGGAGTATCCGCTACTCCTCCCAGCTTCGTATCATCTGCAAACTTGCTGAGGGAGCACTCTGTGCCTTCATGCAGGTCGTTGATGAATAAATTGAACAGGACTGCACCGAGGACTGACCCCTGGGGGACTCCGCTCTACACAGGCCTCCAACTAGACTCTGCACTGCTGATCACCACCCTCTGAGTTCTGCCATCTAGGCAGAAGTAATACCCTTCTTTTGAACAAAATACTTGACTAAATAGTTACCTACACTCAACCTGAGCAGACAGTCCGAGTACAGTAAATGATCAGCGTGTGGCACATAGAACAAGTTGGGAGCAGGGCGAGGATCACCGTTCTGGTACCTGGGCACACATGGCAGCACCCAGGTCACTGCACGTGACACTGCCCTCCTCACAGGGCTGGCCAAACCTCTCAAACCCTGTAATGGGGAGTTGTTGGTTTCTTTGCTGGCCCTGTTCTAAAATACCTGTGCAGCTAAAAGACTTTGAAAAGAGCTGAGTTACTGAGTATACTGCCACTGGTGAAAGCACTTTCCACCACATTGATAGCTCTATGTGTAAAAGTATTCATCCAGATGTGCTAAAAATCAGAAAATCCTGTAAATTATGGTATACCATACCCTAGCACTTATAAGGAAAGTGATGAATTCATACTTCTGTTTGAAATTAGTGGTGATGTCTTAGGGCCCACAAAGAGGAAGTCAAATGAAACCTTGGACATGGTGCTTATCTGCGCCCTCGGAGGAGGGTGCAACTCATAAGCAGGAGATGGCCTGGGTGAAGCCTGATCACTTAGAAGATGCTTGAGGAGATAACATGGTGGAAGATAAATAGATTTATTTCTTGTGATTGTTGCATCCTTAAAACCTGAAACTATTTTACTTTGTGGTTATGTGGGATACGCCTAAGGCAACATTTCTAGACGACAGACCATTTTGTAATTTTATTGTCTAGTCTTGGGCTTCCAATGCATCTTTTCTCTTGTCACAGAGGAGCTGTGCATGTAGAGTGAAGAGTATGGTTGGATTGTTTTTTTTTCTTTCTGCCCCGTGTGTGTCAGACCCATCCTGGACACCAGCGAGGCCGGGCCCTGCGTTTCGTGTCCTTCACGGCGTCTCTAGGGTTCAGCCTGTGTCAGGAGGTGCGAGGAGAGGGGCAGCAGCCAGGCCAGCCCTGGCAGCGTGAGGCCTCTGGTGGGGCCTGATTCTGTGGCTGTGTTGGAAAACGTTCAGGAGAAATTTTGCAGCACATCAACCATGGTGCTTCGGCCTCAGCTGCAGTCTGTGCTTTTGCTCTACTTTCTGTTATATTAAAAGGTAAATGTAAAGCACATCCATAACAATACATACTATGCAAAATGCACCTGTGATAGAGGGGTGATCCTGACGGATGTTAGCCCTGCAGTGCCCGAAGGCTCTAGAGAGATGAGAGCACCAAAGTAGCTTCTCCAAGGGCGAGTTGAGCTGTGACACTCTGGCAAGCAAGCAGGGGCCTGCGGCGTGCGCAGGGCGGCCGCGATGCGGGTCTCGCCCCAGGCGCTGCGCGGACAGCAGCAGCGCTGCAACTGCTGCAACCCAGCTGCGCCGGGAATCCTAGTGAGTCCTAGTGCTCCTCCGTTCGCTCCAGAGGGGTGGCATTTTTCTAAACCGGATTTGACACTCAGTATTTCAAAAGCACCTTTTGTGTGAAGTATTAAATATTTCCTGAAGTTTTACTACACAGTGAAGCGATACAAAAATGGTAAATTAATATAGATTTCTATTAAATATCTTGTAGTTGCATTTCTGCTTTGGGTAGAAAACAAAAAGTGTTGGAAAAATATCTCCCTATATTTTAATTTGTTCTAAAATCTTTAATTTATGCTTATTTCTGGAACTGTTTAGTGACTTGGGTTTTTTACCCACCACTAATTTATATAATACACCACCAGGTGAAGCTCTGAATGTTTCAGAAATGAATACAGCAGTAAAAATAATAATAGTTCATTGCACTTGGAGAAAACCTAAAGCCTTTCACAGATGGATTTATAAACTACCAGTTAGAAGCATTGTATAAGTGATCAGGTAGCAATTTTAACAGCACTCAGAAATACAGTTTAAGGCAGGCAGTTGTATTTAATTTTCTGTATATTCGCAGACGGTGTTCAGCGCTGGCATGTGTTGAGTGCCTTCCAGGATTGTATGAACCGCAGTAATCATGGCATTTTCAACTGGAGAAGCTTGGGGAATTTAAACAGGGCAGAAAATGATCACCAAGGTTTTGGCCAGGATATAAGAGTTGAGACCTTTACTCTTCAGCAAGGCAACTGTAATAAATGTATCCAAAAGGATTCCACACGCCCACGCTACCATGTCACGTTCCCTTTGGGACTCTCCCAAAAGGCAGTCATTCAACCCCAGAAAGGAACAAGCCTGGTTCTTTCTAGTAGGTGTCCCATCCAAGCATAGGCTGGGTCTGACTGTGCTTAGCACCTCTTTGGTTTGGGCAAGCTTATAAAAGACTGGTCTGGTAAAACTGCAGGTCTACATTACCTGTTTTTTCAAGGTAGGTATTTAAAGCTTGATAATAGAAAAAGTTCATCGTCTAGGTGAAATAAGAGATAATTAGAGTAATCAGATCCTCTTGAGAAGACCATAAATTAATGGCAATTATGATTCTTGAAACAATAGAAGCATAAGGTATATCTACCACTGATCTGTTTCATCACATTTGCTGCATTGTAATGCTCCTTTAATGCTAATATGTACTTATGTAGTAAAATCTAATTGAAAACACCGAGCAGGCAGAGCCCAAGGCCACAGCCCTGCTCCGCATAATTACGTGGGGAGCGGGGTGTGCGTTGCCAGGGAAGAGGAGCCACCAGCCGTCAGCGAGCTATAGCAGTGCGGGCGCCGCGCTCGCTGCCGTCGCGCTAATAGCCTGCCAGGAAGTTATAGGTGAATGCTAAAAGATAATTAACAATCAATTCATTTTGCAAAACTTTCAATAATTGAAACAGGTATCTCCAGAACGAAGTAATAATACTACATTTAAATTTGTACGTGGCTGTCTCATAACAGAGACGTATTAATTTAAGCAGAAATTAGGTGGAGTTAGCAACCCTGAGGTAGTTTTGCAGTCACGGAGGGATTCTTTGAAGCCTGCAAGCATGCTGCTTTGATGTCTGATGTAGGAAGTAAGGGATCTTTTCACTGTGATAATTCTAGCCATTTCCATTCCCCTGTGTACTGGGAGAGAAAAATTCTGATTTGGAACATGGGAAAATAAATGGAACCCAAAAAGGAGTGTGCATTATAAAGGGGGAAAAATAGATATATATGTACTGTGACCTGGACTGTAGGCAGTCACCATTATCATGTTTTGGCTCAGTGAAAGGCAGGGCGGCCTGGGACTGCCAATTTTCAGCTTATTCTGTGGTTTCCCGTTTTGGACCTCTTAAGCACTCTAAAAGAGCCTAACTGAAAATCTCTTTCTTACATGACGAGAGTCTCTGGGTCTGTGAGGTTGTGTGTCTGCAGGATACGTTCATGTGGGTACCTGCTTGGGTAGGTGCCATCATCGGAGGGAGGAAAGGGAGGTGCTGGGGCAAAACCATAACATTTTTCATTGGCATCTGGGCAGACGTGTTCTGCATGCGGCTGGTGTCGCTTGGAGCAGCTTAACGGCTGCAGTAAGTCATCTCGAAATGTGGAAAAACTTGTAGAGAAAAACACACCTGCGAAGCAATGGCTCTTTGTGTTTGTACTGAGAGAAGGGGCTGCGGGGCAGCAGCTCCTGGCCCTGCTGCCTCACGTGGGCTCCTGTGTGCTCGGAAGAGTTTGAGCTTGAATTTGTGCTTAAAAGAGTCTCCGTCTCCATTCAGTTTTGTTTTGTTGGTCGTTGCACCATCTTGCAATTTAGAGGAACACTAAAATCATTTCAAAAGCATGCTAGGGAAGAGTAGGTAAGAAATTTATCTTTGCTTTGTGATTTCTGGTGCATATATAACTGCCTGTGGCTAAAAAGTAACATCGTTTTAAAAGGGAAGAATAAGTAGGTGTTTAATGCACAGTGTTTACATGCACATTTTTACTTCTAGTTTTTAGAAAATGTGTCACAAAACTTTTACATGTGAAAAGCATGCTCTGCATGTGCATGTAACCAGTGTTACAGTGCTGCAGTGTAAACTGACGACACCTTAACATGAAATAATTGCAGTTCCATTGAGTCCAGAAGAGCAGTTACTTTGTAGATGGAGCTTTTCTCTTTGCTTGCATTTTGATATCTTTGCAATGTGAAACTTGAACTGACAACATAATTTCTCCAGCAGTGCCGCTGCATCAGCCATGCAACTGCTGCAGTGGAGGTTTTTTCCATCTTGATGTGTTTTAATACCCCCAACATTAAAATCTTAGTCTTGCAAAGCAAAAACCATTTACATGAATAGCACTTATGAATAATGTGAACAATCACATTTACTGTAAGGTAGCCACACATATATGAATTATGAGGTGAGTGTATAATTACAAAATATCCCTTCAAATTTAGTTTATAGGGCAAGAATCATGAAACTATTGTAACCTGTCAGAAAAATCAGGGGAGTGTTTGTTTGCATGCCTATAGATAGAGTTTTATTTGGTCTTAATGTATTGCAGTGGTTATTTTCAATTTCTGGTGTACGTGAAACTTCAGGTAACTGCATTACAAAGGTATTGTAATTGCCTTGTCGTGTCAATATATTCCTGCAACACTGATTTTTTTTTAGGGTATATTTTTTCTTAGAATTTTGCTTTAGCAATCTAGGTAGGATGATTTAGGACTGTTTTGAAAGGTTGGCTCCCTGAGTCATATTGTATAGCATTTTTCCTATAACAGTTGGCCAAAGAACGGTGTGCTATATATAGTTCAGTTTGCTTTTTGCTGTAGTAAGCCTCAATTCCCATTAATGGTCCTTTGTTTGAACAAGAGTTAATCATCTTTTCAAAAAAATCCTGTAGAGCATGGCTAACATTACAAGCCAAATGCAAGGAGCTAGAGTATCATTTTGTGAGAGCAGACCCTAACCAGTTTCTGAAGCCCATGGAGATTGTAGAAACATAATAATGTTATTTTGAGTAAGAAATAATGGCTGCTGATTCCAAGCTCATCCAGGAACACAAAGAGAACCACGAGGGCTTATTCAATACAATGTAAGTTATGCAGATGTTTCTCAATTTTCTTGATGAACTTTTCTGCAGGAGTCAGGGTTTTATTTGATCAAACCATTTCAAGGGGAAGAATGGGTCCTTAAGTACTTTTGTTACTGCTGATGAATGGATCATGAAAGCAGCCAGAGGAAGGGGACTAAATAAGGGCCCTTGTCAGTCAGAGGCAGAGGGAGCTCCTCTGCTGCCCTTATGTGGCTCGCGTTCATAATCACTCCTTTTGCTTTAGAATCAACAGAAACAAAATGGAAGCTGAAAGCAAACGTAGGGCAGCTGTGCAGGGAGCCCGTGGCAGGAAGGAGTGAGGAGCAGCCTTCCCTCTGCTTCAGCACGAGAAGCCTTTGGGGCTGGTGCCTTGGAGAAGCCACGGGCTGTGATGTGTTGCAGGAATCCTGGTGCCCCTGAGCCCAGCGGGCTGGAACAGAGAGAACCTTGGGGGTCAGGGTAGCAATTCAGCTGCTATTGTACCTAAGAGAGTAGGGCAAGAGTTACTCCTCTAAACAAGTTTGCTGCCATACAGAGTTGTGGCACCTGCAGTGTCACTGGTGCCACCTTGCTGGCAGAGCAAAGCCTTTGCTGATCACAAAGATTGTTGCAGGTTGTTGTGAGCAGAATTCTCTTAACACAAAAATGTCAGGTCCCCCGAGCATGTCGGTGAGCTAAATATAGCTGGATTTGTAGAGAGAGGAAGAAAAGCTGTTCTTGAAAGTGCGTCTTCAGTCCAGTGAGGCCACTTCAATGCAAAGCTAAAGAATAAGTTTTGTTATACATAAAAACTACCTACAAAAATATTGACTTGAAGGATTTATTTTTAGTTTAAATAGTTTAAGCAGCCATGTAGTAATAATAAACATAAAACCATCATGCGCCAGACAAAGCAATCGCCTTGTATTCTGTCTTGAGGGATAAAGTTAGCAGAAGGTCCCAATGATAATACAAGAAATTCCCATAGACTAAAGCAGTAAGCTAAAGGCTGGCTCGGGGGATCAGACTGAGACCTCACCTGGAAGAGGAAGGGAAGCCTGGGAGGAGGATTGCAGAGGTGGTTTTTCTGCATTTTTGTCTCCTGTTCAGGAGGCTCCCCCGGGCAGCGCTGCGCCTGGCGCATCGGCAAGAGGCGAGCGGCTGCAGGAGGCTGGAGAGAGGCTTGGGGCTCACGGGACCACGTGTTTGGGCTCTGCTGAGAGCCGTGGCCCAGCCTGCAGCAGGACCTTGTATGCTGAGGGAGATAAGGGAAGACTTCCTTTCTGAAGGACGCTGGTTTGACTTGGCTTTGGTCTTAAACTTGCCGTTGCTACTGCTGTGGTGCTTGTCATTGTATCCCCTCAGCAACAGGAGCACTAAAGCCCGGTATATTTTTATGAATGAAAAACATTCCGTTTTCTGAAAGGAATATTTGGATCAAGGAAGGGGGATTGCAAGTGGAGGTGGCCACAGGCTGCCGAGGGCCAGCTGGGGCGGCTCAGGAGGCCTTTGCTGACCCCCTTGGTTGTCAAGGCTTTTTGAAGAGTTTTGCAGCTTCCGCACATTGCAGTTAATGGTGTCAGGCACTTCAGCAACAGATGATTTAGTCTCCATTGGCATTTGGCCTTTAGATCACTGAAGTATCTGTGGTGCCAGAACCCAGAATGGGGGAGTAAGGTGAAACTCATATTTACAAAGAACATGTTTTCCACTGGTCTCTAGCTATTTTTCTTATGCTACTAATTGCCCATTAAATGGCATTAAATGAATGTCTATCAGCCATTAACCACCGTCTGCTACAGCAAGGAAGCTAAGGCTTAACCCATATCCATGTCCCTAGTCATATAGTTTTACTGATTAAGTAATGTTCACGTTTTCTTTATAAAGCTGGCAAAAAAATACATGTGTTATAAACTGAGTATATTAAGTATTCATATTCATTGGACTTAAGGTTAGAGGGAGGGATACTTATTTAAGGGCAGGCAGAGGGAGTAGGAGGATATTACATGAACAATGTGTTATCATCTTTCTCTTGTTCCCTGTGATTTACATTTTCCACATCAGAGCAAGCTGTAAAGTTTGATGGAGATAATTAAATATAATTTGAAGACGAGATAGCTCTTTTTTTGGCAAACAAGCAGATCCTACTAACAAATTCATCTAGCGATAGTAATCCACCAGTAAGTTGAGGAAAATGCATTAAAAGGTTGAGCACTAGATTGTGTGAGATGCTACAGATGAACAGAGTGCAGATCGATTAATATAACCAAGGTGGTCAGTGCCTGCACATGACTGCAGATGGTGTGACAGCACACTGAGAACTGATATTAGCTACTAGGCTAATATTTAGCCTGTTACCTTAATTGGAGAGCTGGGGAATTTTAAGTGGAAAGATAAAGCATTTTGATTTTCCAGAACTTCAAAATCAATGTAGTTTTAGTTCATTTTATTGACTGGAAAATGAAATCTGGTAATGAGTCAAGATAAGAAGGAAAGGTTGGGACCTCGAAATATCCTGCTTATAACTGTTCCCCTGCATGTTGGCTCTGCACTTGCTTTGTGAGAGCAGAGCAGAGTGCTGACTTTCAAACACGGCCTTAGTACACGGAGAGATTTAGTCTGACTTGAAACTGAGCAAGAGCTTGTTTGGGAGAAAATAAATACAGCTGCTGGATGTGTGCCCAGGTAGTCTCTGCAGAACACGGGGGGTTATTCAGTGCCCGGCGCAATGTTGCTGTGACTCCAGAGGTAATGAGCAGGAGACAACCGTTATTAAAGGAAACTTCCCTCTGGGAGAAGAAATGTCTTGATTTGATTACAATCATAGACACAGAAAAGTTCCTTCTTTTGATGCCTTTTTTCTCTTGAGGCCTAGGGGTTACATTCACTGACATAAGGTATAGCTTTTCACAAATTCATCCTTGTATTTACAAGCTTCCTTGTGGCTTCCTCATGCAGCGATAAGGGACCAGCTATATACTTAGCATTTATTTGTTGATACATAATAAGGGATAGAAGAAAGTAAGTAAATCTCAGTTAAGTAAGAAAGCAGGTTTGCTGTGCATCGTTGTGAAGACCACAATGTATTTTTATCCTGTCAACAAATATATTTCATAAGGAGTAGAATAGGGTGTGTGAGTCATTAACTTTTTGTCAGTTCGTGGATTTGTTAATGTGAGCTGACTTGGCTTGCCACTCACGCTTTCTCACCCCTTAATATGCCAGATTGCTTTCTGTAAAATACCCCAAATGAAACTGCAGATAAGAAGCTCTGAAAAATTCCTAGCTATTTGTAGTGTTATCTCTTAGGTATGATGCATAGGAGGTAATTTCTCAGTTAACACAGAGCTGGTAACAAGAAAGTGTGACTTGTCTTACGGCAATACAGGATGCAGATCACTTAGTAAGAAGGTTCTGGAAAATATTTTGGATATTACCGTAAATTGCCACTGTAGCATCAGGCTTCAGACAGAAATTCTGTTTATTCTTACAGGAAAATAAGTACAGTGTTTGATAATTAAGAGATGAAGCTCTTAGTGTTCTGCATCAGGGTTCACGTGCATGGATATCTGCTAACCATACGCCAGTATGAGGGATTGTGGAATGACTGGAATTTGGCAGGTACTAAAATGATAGACTTCTTATAATTAAATCTCATTTAAATGAGCACCTAAATCATCTTGTATTCTGGGATTACCCATTCCCAATTTAACATAACAATGAATGCCCATCTGCGTGTCACAGAAACCCATGGATTGCCTAAGCTACAAGGCAAGCTTACTCCCCTTTATGAATTATGATGGATTTAGCAGTTTCCATGGCTACAGTTTGTTCTAATTGTGATACATTAGTAGCAACAAGAATTGGATGGCTCAAGCCATTTAGTTAATTAAATGCAAACTTGGACAGTTCTAAAGGAATAATAGATAAAATTAACACCTACTAGCATACACCTGTAAATGTGAATAATTTGTCTTAAAAATTACAAAGCACTTGTGTATTCTTGACATGTCTCTCATAGCCTTACATGTTTTATTATGGGAATGTTCTATAATTTATTTTAAACTACTTGCTGAGATGAAGAATGACGGTGCTGATCAATGAAACATGTTCCATGGTTCAGGCCAATAAAACGTGTTAGACTTTAGCTGGGGGGAAGTGTGACTTGCAGCAATTATACCAGATGATGAATCCACAGTTCCTTGACTAACACATTTAGATACTGAAAATAGGGATTTATAATGGAAAAGGCTGACACAAACCTTACTGCAATGTCACAAATGCAATCTAACATAGAGAAAGCCAAATCTTATTTTCAGAAAGGAAAATGTTGAAGTTGACTGGCGGAATTTAACAGTTACACCTGGGGTAAAAGATTTGGATTCATCATAATTGCAGAACTACTTGGCAGGAGCCACAGTTAGCAATGGTTGAGGACAAACCCTGCATGGGGACTTTGTCTGCTTCCTGTGTCCACTGTCTGCAGATCCATGGGGGTTTTCAAGGGCAGGAAGGTTTCAGTTTACTGCTAGCTCTGTTAAAATAATATACTTCGAACTTCAAGTTATTGAGAAATGTGATGGCTCAAGAACAAGTGTATCAAAATAGAACAAAAGCAAAAATATTCAGACTTGCTGTGTAATTTTCTGCCATTCAGTAACAGTGAATTGGTTACACCTCAAAATGAGCACTTGCATCCTAGGGAGCATTGCAGCATTCCCTCCTGGCAAAAGGAGATTATGTCAAGAAGCGATTTTTTGGGGAGCTGCTCTTTGGGAATAGCCCAAACACATCTCTTCAGGCTGCTTTCTGCCCCAGGCTCATCAGACAGTGAGTGCACTATGTTGCGTGTGGGTGCTTCTGAGAAATTAGCCTCCATCAAAATTCCAGTGTGTCCTGGCATAAGTAATGGAAAAGGAAAGCTCTTAGCATTGTGGTTTTGTTTGTTTGTTTTTTGTTGGGTTTTTTTTTTTGTAGGAGGCATTCTTCTTTTTCTTCAGTTAGCCATGGTTTGAATTCCCCATGACAGCTGGTCAGGATTGAAGGTTTTGTTACTACTTATTCTCATGAGCCCAGCCGCTCTTTTGTGCATCGCTGAAACACCCTCGGCATTTATGCTTGAGAAAGTAAAAACACTTTCATGCGAATAAAGCAGTAGTAATAAACAAATCTGGATGCAGTATATCCAGCAGATTGGCTGGTATTACAGTGTGATCTTTATATTTTAATACAACCTTTAGATCACAAAACATTCAAACTGCATCGTCACATACACCGTCTATGCAACACTGAGATAACATTGTTAAACAGAAAGGACACCACCAGCAGTAACAAGTTTGGCTTAAAGCAGCAAAAGCAATATGCAAATGCTCTGCTTTAAATAATAATTACATTATAATTTAAAAGTCATTGAAAAGCTGACTTGCTTTATACGCATATCAGTGCTTTTGAGTAACCAGTGTTTTGCGGAGCAGTGGTATGAGGAGGGTTGGCCTTTTTCCTCCTGCCTCCTTCACTGGCACCAGTTTTCGCTTTGTGTTCTGAAGGTCTGCAAGAAGAATTAGATCATACCGTGTATACAGATATATGGAATGTATTCTCAATACAGACCTCAACCAAACCAACCTGACATTGACACAAAAATTCCCACTGACTTCTGGGGCTTTATAGCAGGGACACAGAGATAGAGGGAACTTGTGACAACCGTAATTGCCGTTGAGATGGACTGTGCTGTTGAAATAGTCCAATTCTTTGATACGATAGAAAAGCATTAAGAATTATTTTCGGAGATCGAGCTTCGGTTCTGCATACCAGCTGCTCTTACTTGGGTAACTATTTAGTTTCTTTAACAACCAGCACCAAAGCTTTAGATGGAGAATTTCCCTCTCTATTAGGTGGAACTTGCTCTGAGATAAAACATAATACAGGGATAGAAGAAGTATTTAGCCTTTACAAGAATTCAGCTCAATAGAAGTTAAATAAGCAAGAAGCCAAGAGAGTTCTGAGGAAATAAGTTCTTCAGAAAATGGCACCTGGTCTGTGTATAGTAAATACTGTGAATAAATCAATAGTTATGGTGATGCAGGCAAGATAACTGTCCAGCTGTAGTGCAGGGTGTAACTTCAGGCAAAGGTCTTTGAGAAATCAAAGACAATATAACCAAGCTATATGTTCAGAAACATCTATTTTGGTATTAAAGATAGAACATGCAACTCTGGAGGAGAAGAGCTCTTGCTTTTCTCTTGGCCATGGGGCATGTTGCTCCGAGGGGGCTGGATTGAAGGGTTTTGGTGTTTTTTTGCAAGCCTGGTATGTTTGTAGATCCGAGCGGTTCTTTTGCTGAAGAGGGTGGATGCAAAGGGGTTGTGTTTCAGAAGGAGAGCTATTTTCTTTCAGAGGATGCGTTGAGCTGGGTGAAGGTGACTGGATGTGAACAAAACATTCATTTGGCTGGACTGGAGAAGACAAAAGTGAGAGGACAGAAAGAACCGCTGAAGTTTCCTGTGTAAAGTAAATTTTCTGCTCCACTCCTGCTCTGTGAAGTTCCTATTTTTCATTAGCAGCACAGGCTGAAATAGCTTTTCTTTACTTTCTGTAATAAGTCTGTGCATTGCAAGCTGAAGGGAGGGCAGCCTCTGCGGGGCAGGGGGGGCCTGGGCAGCAGCGGGGGCTGCGGCTGTGCCCGAAGCCGCCCGCACCAGGGAGACCCCGCGGGAGAGACGGGTTCCCACCTTCCCAGGTGTGCCAGGGCTGCTGCTGCTGGCACACGGCAGCTCTTGGCACAGTGGGTTCTGGCCTTCATTCTGAGGCCTACGTTTTTGGTGATACTAGCTTATGAGGTTATTCTGTATAATTACAGAACTATCAAAACTATTGTATTTATTTTGGAGTATACGTTGTATTTTGCAAGAACTGAATACAGAGGATTGAAAGCACTGCTTACCTTCCTGGGGTAAGGCTGACCAATTTGCTCTCTGATGGGAAGAAAATTGCAACTCCCCAAGTGGGTAACTGTTGCATCTCGCAAAAGAACGGACTCAGTCTGGGGTGCAGAGTGAGACAAGTTTATTTGCAAACTAACTTCTTTTTATACTTTCTTAACACAAACGTAGCAAGGCTCACAGCCAATCAGCAGCTTGACACCTGCGCGCGGTTGTCCTGGCTTTGTTTCCACACAGGGCGGGGGAAGATCTTCTGCAGTTCTCCTCGTTCTGGCTCTGTCCCCCAACTGCTGACATCCTGGCGTTTAACTATCTGCTAACAAGGCACTATTGTTGGTGAACCAACCTCCACATATCACCCTTTTATATTTGTTTTTAGTTGAACAATAGTTAAATGAACAGTTGAAGTTAACAGTTAAAGTTGAACAGTAGTTAAACATCAATCAATCAATTATTAAACACATAAGAAACAAAGTAGATGATATGCTAACAATAAACAAAATATGCCAATCATCAACAGGCTTTCTTACTAGACAGGTTACAAAAGTTTTTCCTGAATTATATGATGACAAATATAATGTGTCCTGTCTCATTCGAGTGCCTAGAGTTACTCTGCAGGTTTTAGACTGAGGCTGTATCCACTGCTGTGTGGATGAAGTCACGGTGGTGCAGATGATGGCGNACAGCGAAGTGCCCTGAGGGGCTGAGATCCACAGAAAGAGGCTGCGCTCTGGACAAGCCCCTTCCGCAGGGAAGGTTAAGCTCACACTCTGCAGCATAGACACAAAATAGCTCGTGACTTTTTTTTGGCACTGTAAGTTGCGTAATGAAATTGGCCCAAGAGACGGTGAGTAGAAGTTTGCTGAATAAATGCTTGCCCTGAGCGGGAGCCTAGAAAGCTTTGAGGGGGGCAGCCTCCTTGGCGAGGGCTGCGCGTCCTGTGCCTCCTCCTGCTGGCCGCGTCGTCGGGATCAGCTCGCCATGCACGTTGTGCTCTTCCCTTTGCAGCGTGGCAGGGGTGTGGGAGCACGAGTCCCCGTCCTCACAGAGTAACCCTGGTTATTTTGTAGAATGCAAATGAATGTGGGATTGCACGTATTTGGCACTTACGTCTTGGAAAGTACACTGCATGCAGTATGCTGATGTGCAGTTTGCTCACAACTGTGAAAATCTGACTCTAAAAAATAGATTATTCAGTTACATTTTCATATTTATTTATCTTTCTGCATAAATGAGGAAAGGGTGCAGAAGCATGTTCTAAGGAGGCAAAAAATCCACTATAGAAGGAGAAGTTGGACATATTGATTCTGTTTACTGTCTACTGTAGATAGAAGTAATCTGCAACCCCTGTGCCTGTATTCCAAACATATGTAACGAACAGTTTGTATATTATTTTCTAGATCCATACAATCAGAGCAATACTTAAATAGGCATATTTTATTTATATACAAATGCTGCTCTATTGATATGATATCTATTTAACCTTAACCCAACCCCTATCATATAGACATTTTGGCTCCACCAGAGAAAAATACCATGTAGGAGGAAATGAAGGAGAATTGAAAATCATAACTTGCAGGCTCTGCCTTGTTACAAAAGGTTGTTCTGGACTTGCAGTCTCAGGGCTAGAGATTCAGTTCAGGGCTCCAGAATGTCATATAGACTCAGGAAACTAGTGCTTTGCACGTCTATTTTTGTCAGAAGTTTTCCCACTTAGTACATCATCATCTGTGAGCTCAGTTCAGATTTGTGCAACTTCCCAGCATTTATCACTTCTGCGAATATTTTCTTGAAAACTGAAGATAGATGTTTGAGATTTTGGTAATTGTAACTATCACATTAACTGACAGTCATTTCATGATCACACCCTCTTAAATATCAAAATCCAGATGAGAATTTGAATATACCCAGGTCTTCGCAGGAGCTTTTGTTTTGAATGACATCACTCTCTCTTCCCTGGAGTCCTCTCAGGGTAGCTGTTGTCCATGCAGGTTCTACTTTCGTACGTGCCATGAGGTATCAGTGTTGCTCTAGAAGGGTACATAGGGCTGTGCAATGCATACGCATAAGGTTACAGAGATAAAGTTGCTGCAGTTAGAATATCCTTGCTTATTTTGCTCAAATTTTCAAACTGAGCATTGGGCAGCTTTCTTTTTCTTTTGCATTGAATTATTCAGTAGCTGAAGTGTGTAAAATTACAGATTTCTAGACTAGTGACGTTTAGAATATAAGAAGGATAGCAAAATCTATTTCATTTGAACTCTAATCTCTGGTCATGTATAAAATGAATAAAATGCAGTAAGTGTGGAGAAATATGATTTATAACAGCAGCTGAAGTCTGGCAGTGAATATCCAAAAATGCCAAGATTGTATGTCAGTCAATTTAGCAGTGCAGTGGTGAAGGCAAAGAATGAAATGAGGGCTCTCTCCGATGATGTAATCTTTGGAAAAAATGACAGATGAGAAATTATATCTAGCTCGAAACAGCTAAGTGCTTGGTAGGTGAGAGACAGAAAAGCCATTATTTTAATAGTAGAAGTTGGGGAAATACATGGCTTTTGTTGCACTTTATATTTGTCTCTTTTAGTAATGTCTGACTTATTTTATAGATCTTAGAGCAAATGAGAATGTCAGGTGAGGGATATTAGACAGTTCTGAGGGTTGGTAATAGGCTTTCTGAGCTATTCACTTCTTTCTCTGCTTGACATATAACCAAAACTCGTCCGTGACTGAAATTCTTACCACCTGAAGACCCTTTTGTGATACAAATGAAAGCCTTGGTGAGTCTCAGGACACTTCTGAAGTGGACAAACATCCGCACTGGATAAAAGCCCCTCACAGTGAAATCTGTGGTGGCAAACTTCATCTGGCTCATAAATTCTGTCAGCTCACAGGTACATATTGATAACAGGAGTAAAACAGAAGAAAGAGGCACGCTCACCTGTTCAGCACCTGTGATGGTTCTGTAGCTTTTAAGTGTGTTAGCACGATGCGGGGAATGGGAGGGCCCCATCAACGCCTGGGCTGGCTTGTGGGCAGGAACCCACGGCAGGGCCCAGACAGCAGGAGTAGGGGAGTATGAAGGGCACAGAGGAGAAGATCCTCATCTTCCTTGGTTCAGCAGTTAGTATCCTTGCAAGAGGTAATTTTGTTGTCCTTCTGTATCAGCTTGATATTTCAAAGAGACAACAAAATTTGTAAATCTTCGTAATGTCATAGGGTGTGGGCAGCTCCAGAGCGTTGCAAAGATACGACAGATTATTGCTGGCCGAAGACAAAGTGATCACTGTTTATTTCTTACATGTAGCAGTGATTCCTAAATGAGTCTGCGTAGTTCATGGGCCTCTTTATTGTTTCTGCAACTAATACAGAAGTGCAAACTTCTTTAGAGGATGTAGAATCTATGCATATATATCCTGCATAAACTATTTGACTTTGGAGGAATTATTTTGATACTCCTTCTGTTTCTCTTTTAGCCATTTTATGTCCTGTGACAATAGCAACATGTTTTTGTATCACTGCTCTGTACAATTATCTGAATATTCAATTTCCTTTTAGGTAAGCTCATAGAATTTCTCTCAAAAGGACAGAGACAGAATTCCTCTGCACTTGCCTCATAACCCACAGAGCAAGTGCTTTAGCATTTTTTTTTTGAGTTATCGTGCAAGTTATGGATGTAATCTGTAAATATTTATTTTTATTGAAATACGCTAATTTCTTGCCCAAAGAAGTTCCTATTATAAGGAAACAAGTTGTGTAAAATATTTTGCTCAAAGGAGCTAAATTATGCTTAAAATATATACATTTAGTTCACCTTTGGTCTGCACGTTCTTCCGTTTATTTCTTAAGACTTAGAAAGCCAAGGTGAAAACCCAACTGTGTCGCTTGCTCTGATTTAGGACATGAAAATTTAGCTTGGCTATGGCAGTGTGACATTAGAAGGAGCAGTTCTTACAGAGTTGGCAGAGGGAATTGGAAACGAGTCCTTTTGGAGCTGTTTGCAGCTGTACTGTCCACCTTGGCGTTTGGCCTCTGCAGGTCGCAATCTGCCCAAATACGACCCCCATTTTCCGTCTGGTATGCTAAGCTTCTTGCTGTAAGAAACATATTGAAATATAATTCATCACACCCATGACTTGCATATTGTGGTATATAATGTTGTCATTGCTGAGTTGGTAAGGGCAAGGAGCAGGAAACTCAGATGCCTGATACTTTTGTGATGTTATTTTTGCATTTTATCCATAACTCTTAATCTCTTTATGATAAGGATGAACACAGAGAGCATATCTAAAAAATACCCTTAAAAATACCCTTGTTATATTTATTTTATTATTTGCAAAGAAAAAAAACCCTAAAGTCAGTATGTTTGAGGGAAAAGTTATCTTAATTTGCCCTAACAAAAATTAATTCTCCTCAAATCTTTATGAGACTTTCAAATGAAGGCAAGCTGAAAATGCTTCCTAAAAGTCTTGTGAGAAGGTGTTTTTTTTCTGTGTTTGCCTAATTTTCCTCAGCTGTCCCAAACTTTGCCCCCATTGGGATATCCCAAGTCAGTCCCCAATGCCTGACAGTGGGGACCGGGTTTGATTGCATCTCCTCTCGCTACTCTGTGGCTATCACCACCATATAGATGTTTACTGCTCCTGCTGCAGGATTTCAGGATTGTACTGATGTGAACTCCGGTTTAGTGAGGGCCAGCAGATAGCTGATAACCTCTTGAAAGAGTGAGATATGATTGTTATTACTGTGTATAAAAGAACAGTAATTTGGGAGCTGCTTTCAAAACTTTAATCTTCCTTGCTTTCATATGTCTGCAAGAATTGTGATGTTGCTCTGTAGTTTCCTGCTGCTTCTGTGGAACTATTCTGTTTTTCTATTACACTGAAATATATCCACAAACTTAACCCACATTTTTTTCTGATCTACCAGATATAATATTGTGAGAATTTCCAAGGGACACTAACTTAATAGACCAGCTATTTTCACTGATAAAAACCACCCAACCTCAGGTGTGCTGCAGCTAGCCAATAAAAGTGTTCCTGTTGGACACACAAATCTCCATTTGAAGCAGCAGAAAACATACTTTTTTAGGTTGAAAATAAGTTTGCAAACGCTTACCTCACCACCTATTAGCTCCTCTTTGATACAGTTGGTATCAGCTTAATTGATTTAACCATCAGTGTATCACACATCTCTGTGTGACCTGAACCCTGTGACAGGCACCGGGCGCACCTCAGCTGTGGGCACGCACCACCGCCGCGCTCAGCCCGCACAGCACCGCCTGGTAAAGGGAAATGCACTGAAACTGAAATCCCATCATTTCCTGTGTCACCTTTCCTATAATTACTAGGCACAGAATTTATAATTAAATGGTGTGACTGATTCTGTGACATTCCCATAGATATTTCACAAAGGCTATTTGCATGCCTTGCTATTTGGTACAGTAATAACTGCAATCATCATAACTACTATCATTTGTTTATCAAATGTCCCCTGCGGAGCATCTGTTGTCATTTGCAAGGCTTAGCAAGCGTGACAGTTTGTGTGCCTTGTCGATCTCCAGTTGCCGTTCAGTTGTGTTTGTGACCCACTCCCAGCGCCCACTCCCGAGGGGCACCCGCGGCTCCGTCCCACGCTGTCCCAGGGCCGCAAAGCAGCACGGCCAGGCAGGGTGTTCCTTGCTCAAAGCCGCGTGCGAGCGGCGCGGTTCCCTGCACCAGCTGCTCGTGTCCGCGGTGCTCGTGCATCGAGGGGCCGCACGCGGGCAGCCAGGGGCTGGCACCGTGGCACGGACCTGCTCGGCCCTGCAGCCTTCCTGCAGCGGCTGCAGCAGCCCTGAGGGCTCCGCGCACCGGGGCCTCCGGCTGTGTTTTCTTTGGAAAATACGTACGTGCTGTGCAATGAACTACGCAGCTGCCTGTGGATTATACCCATACCATTACCAGGGGTCAGGCTAGTAGGGTGGTGAGTGGTGAAGTCTCTCTTTTGCATCTTTTAAATGCCCTCCTGCAGTTGTGCATCTGTCTTCTCAACCATTTGCCAGCTGTTTTCCACTTTTGTCTAAAAATGCAATCTTCCTGAAAAGGAGCCAAGGGAAGGGAACCCTGGAGTCTGGAGCCCCTTATTATTTTCAATATCACGGTACCTTGCTGAAGGAAAGGGGAAGGGCTTTCCCAGTGTGCGGCTAACCCCTTCTAATCTCAGCAGAGTTCTGCTTTTCTCTGCCTGCTCTGCTCCCCAAAGGGCACTGCTGGCTGATGCCTAAAGCAGATTATAGGGTTTCAGAGGCTGCTGATGGAGACAGGGGCTTGCACGTCATCCGCAGGGGTTGGGGCTGTTATTTGCAGTTGAACTGGTCCCACAGAAGGGAAGAAAGGGGACGCGTGTCTGTAGCTGTGGAGGCAGCGGCAGGCGCCTGAGATGTGCCTGGGCTCTTGGAAGGTCTCAGGGGGGCATGAAAAGAGGATTGCTGAGCTAGGACAGTAGGGAGAGCTGCCAGGTTTACTTCATACATATATTTTATATTACTCAAGCAGTGAGAGCATACAGTCCTTATGAAAAGCCACGGTTGCCTGAGTAAAGTTCCGTCTGCCAGAAGCTCCCATAAATCAAGCCGTCCAGGGGAAGGAGGACAGCATTTGTGTCTCCAGAGCAAGGAGGACAGCATTGTGTCTACCCTGGGCTCCTTCTGGGCAGGAGGGGCTCGGCGGGTGCCCTGCCTGCCCCTAGCCGGGCAGAGCCTCGAGTCCCTGGGTGCTTGGGGCTCTTTGCAGCTCCTCACTGCGACACAGGGACGTTTGCCTTGGACCCAGAACAGACCTCAGTGACCAGAGCTGGTTCTGCTCTGTGCAAAGTGTCTGGTGTCCCTCGTAGTAGCTTGGCTAACAAGTGGTCATCACCTTTTTGGGTGTAGAAGGCAGTGGTATTTCCAAATCAAAACTGAATATGAGAAACAAAGGATTCTTTGTAAAAAGGTATTTTCCTCTGTTTTCATTTTCCTTTAATGCTGCAGTTATCTTCAGTGGATGGAGGCATTAGACGCTAAGATGTCTGGTGTGACTTTTATATTCAAGTTTTTTTGCTTTGCATAGTTTTGCAACCACATAAGACAGTGGGAGCCAATTTTAATTTTTATTAAAAAGTATTTCTCATCCTTATATTTACGTAACATAATATAAGGAATGCAATGAAATCTTCAGATGACCTGAAAGAGTCTTCTGGGAGATCTATGCACTGTCTACTTGATATGTAAGAACATTTGTTTTAATTCCCGTACAAAAAGGAGATAAATTAGTTTGTGATAACACAAGTCCAAAAATATCTAGAGTTACCAATTTATTTCCATATTATAAAATAACTCAATTCACTGCATGATTAAAAAGCAGAATTAGATAAAAGGAGCAGTTGCCCCTGATCAGACTATGAATGCAAAGCATTAGCCTACAAAAAGTATTTCTAACTTGTAGAAAGACTTTTTTAACAAATATTGCTACAACGTCCGTTTTTGTGCTTGAGCAGCTGGAGATCTGTCCATTGGCTTAGAGAGGAATGAAGGGCCTGGGGCTGCAGTGCTTTACATCTGAGAGCCATCCCAGCTCATGCAGACTTCTCCGATGATATCGTTTGGGCTGTAAAACTTGCTGGGTTTTAGATGTTTGTATTCAGGATGAGTCTAATTATCTCTCAAGATTTTTAAGGCAATTTTTATCATTTGCATGAATAAAGCAAGAATCTGGAAAACATGGGAATCTAAAATTCAAATGGCAATCCTTTATGTAAAATAAATGATAAAATCTAGGTGCCTTTGCATGTGAATGATGTCCTCAGGGCTCAGCTTTCTCTCTGCTGCCTCAAAGTTTGATACAGTGGTATGGTTAACACCAAGTTATATTTTTTTCAAAATTTGGAGCCTGATGTCGCCATTCCTGTTTCATCAGAACAGTCCGTATTTGGCAACAGTCATGATGCAAACACATACAAAGCACATGGTAAGAAAGGCCCTGGATTACCGCTGAATCCTGAGTAAGTGCCAGGCCACGTGAGTTTAGCTTGGCCGTCAGGACCAAGCCCAGCAACTCCAAATCGTGTTTTCCAGCTAGTGGTAACTGCCGGGACGCTGCTGGTCTGGTTCTCTGTGCTGACCTGCTGCGGGCAGCAGCGGAGGCCGGCACCGCGCAACCGCGGGGCTCCGAGGAAGCGTGGCGCTGGGAGCAGCAAAGCACCCGGCAACCAGCGTCAGCCCCTTNGCTGCTGGTCTGGTTCTCTGTGCTGACCCGCTGCGGGCAGCAGCAGAGGCCGGCACTGCGCAGCCGCGGGGCTTTGAGGAAGCGCGGCGCTGGGAGCAGTAAAGCACCCGGCGCCAACGCCAGCCCCTGGGAAACGCGCAGTGAAGGCGCCTGAGTTCATTTCACTTGACACAATCTTTCCTGGTGTCACAGAGGGGCCTCCTGGGCCCTGGGAGCACGAGGGGAGGTGGGAAGTACACCAGGATTTACCAAACTGATGCTGGTAGTGAGGGTGCCAGTGCAGGGCTCTGCCTATGGGCATCTGAACCCGCATCTTCCTGGCAAGAAATCTGTGTCCAGCTCTGTAGTCTGAGCTAGTCCTTGAGAGAGAAACATGTAAGTGAGAGTGACCATCCAAAATGGACCTTTGTCTTATGGCAAAGCAAATACAGCTTCAAACAGCCATGGCAGTGGGCTTGCAGAGAGCAAAAGAGTTATACTTTTCACTGGAAATATTTAGTTCAATTCCAGTTCTCATTCATGTCACGTTACAGTATCTCTTACTAAAATTTATATCTTAATTTCTTAATTTGATCTCAGATTTGGAAACTACCAGATTTCAGTGTCCATCTGTAAAAGCCATGAATGAATTATTAAGGCTTCCATTGTAAGTTAAACCTTGCCCTTTGTATTTTAAGCCACCAACTTGCATTCATCTAAAATGCTTTCAGAGAGTTTATCAGAAAAGTGAAATAAGAAATGAAACAGTTTCATGTAAACTGTTTTTTCATGTTTGACTTGTAAAGCCACAAAGCAGAGATAAAATGCATAAAACTAAGATTCTGCATAATAAGCACATCTATTAGTTTCCCTTATCTTTATAAGGCTCCCATTTGCTGTGAGAAGTGTTTTATGTCACTCATTTCTTGTTCTACAGAAGCACTTTTCTCGCTCTGCTTTTATCTCCATCTGCATTTGCAAGGGAGGAAGCTTTGCTGGCGCTGTGCTGCACAAAACCTTGCTGACCAAATAATTTCATCCTAATACCTATGTGCCCTCGGATAGGCATGTTAATAGCACGTGGTGCTGGATGTCAAGCAGGTGACCTGCAGCATTTGCAGTCCCAGCAGCACTGGTGCTGGCGGAGGATTTGGGGTCCCTCTTCTCGGCTACCAGTCAGCTCTAGTCGTGGGACATGAGCACAGGAAGAGTCAGATGCTCCAGCTCGGGCACCTCCTTTCAGGCCCGAGAGCCCGTCAGCAGACAGAGGGGTCCC
>VWPW01031462.1:0-140097 GCA_013389825.1 Crypturellus undulatus | reverse complement strand
CTCCAAATGAGTATAGAAGGTGAACAGTGTATGAATGCTAGTCTTCATAATAAACAGAAAGATCTAGAATGTGCACTGGCAGTATTNTCTAAATGCAAACTGACTGAATCACAATTGCCCTATATAGCTCTCCAGTATGGGAATTCCATATTTATTTTTCAACCCTCCAAATGAGTATAGAAGGTGAACAGTGTATGAATGCTAGTCTTCATAATAAACAGAAAGATCTAGAATGTGCACTGGCAGTATTTTACAATACACAAAACTGTAATATATGACTGAACACAACAAGATGCAAATGAAGTTACAAAATCTCACACCTAAAAGGGGAATCTACCTGATTTCCTTATAAACTCTCTGAAATTTCTATTACTACTCTATGCAACAGAGAAAAATACACTATTGATTTTAAATCGAAATATGAACTGAGAATGGAAAGAGGCAATCACACTAGCTAACCTGTAGTGATACAACCATATATTAAGAAAAGGACATATGCAACAGTTTTGTAACAACAGGGGTAAAGGCATCCTAAATTATCTGGGGTTTTGTACTTCAAAGAAGGCCCAAATAGCAGGAAGACAGAAGTCTGAAGAATATGAAAATGAGGGATTGGCTGCAAAAAAATCTTGGTAAGAGAAGCAAAGACAATAGTGGCCAGGAAGCAAAGGAATGGCTGAATATGACTTCTCAGATAAGCCACAAGATATGAGAAGCAGATTATGTGTTTTACTTGGTCTTGTTGGAAAGAAATATAGAATAGTAAAAGAAGAATAAGATGAAAGATGATATAAACAATTCCATCACAACCAAGATAAAAATTCTTTCACTGAGAACAATGTTGGTCTATCCTCTGAAAATGTTTAACAGGGAGACATTTGCAAGAATCAGTTCTATATGAATGCTAGATAGATTTCTTAGCCAGGAATCTCTTCAGTCTTAGATATGGGTCAATGCATCAAAATAATCTGCATAATCTAAGGAAGTTAAAAGGATGTTTTACCATATTTTCAATCCATATTTCCTACCCCTTTTTCAGTCCATGTAATCAAATAGCATGTTTTCAGTTTCTTTTCTCCTGAATATTCCTGATCCTGTTTTGTGTTTTTACCATTGTAAAAGCCCAAAGTTGTGTTTTCTTGTTTCTGAACAGTGCCTTGCTGTTTCTGTCAATCTTAGCACCATTGCTCTTATACATTTTTGTTAAGCACTTGTTCCAGATGGGCTCAGGATTCAGTAATAATCACACCAGAACTAGGTGACTACATTGAGCATTTATTCAGGTGAAAGTACATAAAAGAAGAAAAGTATGGATAACTACTCATGAGGTGATACCTGCCAGTTGGATACTGGACCCAAACATCCTCTTGAGCTGGCAGATCAGAGAGAGAGTTGCTGACTAGCTCCCACCGAAACAGCATAGGCCTCAGGGTTAGGAGCTTGAGCTTCTCCCCCCCCCTCCCCTCTCTCCTCGCTGTCCTCTTTATGCCGGGTGCATCCTGGCATGTAGGGTCAGTACAACCCAGGAGGCAGGCAGGGGGGCAGACAAACTCCGCCTTCAGTTGCGCAGCTCTCCCTGCTGGGTGCGCAGGTGCGCATGCCAATCAGGGGGCCCAGCCCTCAATTCGAGGGTCCTGCCTTCCTCCTCTTCTTCCTCATTTCCCAGTGTTTGACCTCCAAAGATAGTTTGGAGGATGTCTGCGGTTAAGGTGGCTACGAGCCCGATCGAGTGGCCGCCTTCAACAGGTTTTTGGAGGGGGCTGCCTGTGAAATGGGCTGAGCAGCTCCATCCATTCTCCTTATCACTCAGCCCAGGTAGGCAAACATCTTCCCTCTCAAGGTCTGACCTCTGCTTCCCACAGGAGATTTTTATGACTCTACAGATCATAGAAATTTCCATCTCCAATACACCACTGAGGTTCCTTGTTACATAAGACATTGGTTGGGTTGCCTCTCTTAACTAAGAATAACTGTCAATGAAATTACATCCTAAAGGCTTTTTCATTAGTTTCTTTTGAACTTCTGAATGCTTTCATGGGATTTGATTGCTTTTAGACTAGCACTTCCTAACAAGGCTTTTGATGTAAACTTTCATGCCACTGTTACTTTGACAATAGTGTAATGCTGCAGCAGCATTAATTGGAATTTTGATGTTTTCTTTGACTCAGAAGGCACTATGTTTTAATAACTGGTTCAGCTGTGCTTCACATCAGTGCTGCAAGGCAAAGCGGATTTTTTTTTTATTTCCAGTAAATTTTGTACTAACAACTGAGCTGCTGAAGAGAAAGAAACATGAACATAGCCAGTTTTCCTCACTGTTGTTTATATGATTCAGGGGAATTAGTCATACATAAAAAAGATTCAAATATTCTTCCATGATAAGATATCCTTGCATAGCTTTGCATATTCCTCTACCCAAATTTACTATGGTTTTGGTGGGCCAAAAGTTGAGAAAGAATAAACATAAATTATTTGCAAAGAAGGTATGATATATAAATGTAGTTCTGCAATCGACCTGAGCATGTTTGCTTAAGTGCTAGTTACAATCTCTGTCAGAATTTAACATTCCTCTTTCCTCAGGATTTGAAGATACAGCACATAACAAAGAACATCATAAAAGCTTGATGAGACATATTTAGCTTTTCCTGTTATAAATGTATCAAATTCCCAATTAGGTATTACTGAGAGAAAGTAATGAATAGTGTCATGAAACAGATTAAACCTATTCAGTGCTTTTTCATCAAATGTAATTTACAAGGCAGTGCTAATTGTCAATAATTTATTGCATTATGATTAAATATAGGTATATGTGTACATATACATATCTCCTCCACTGAAACCTACCTCGACATCTTCTAAGCTTAATTCATTATACTTTTAAATTGTTGCATAGTTCTCTTCAATTTCTATTTTTCTATTTTTCTATTTTCTATTTTTTTTCTATTTTTCATTTATATGTTTTCACATTCCAGACAATCCTATATTCTGTTAGCAAATTTAGCCTAATTCCTGGACAAGGAGTGCAGAAGTACTGGAAAAAGGTGTAGCAGAACTAAGTTCTCCCTGAGAGATTTTTAGCCAAATTATTCAGGCTCAAAAATTTCAGGTAAAGATAGCTGTTGGAGAATCATCCAGGAAAATTATAAGTTGTGGAGATTTTTCTTCCCTGATGAAGGGAACATGTCAACACCAAACCACACTTATTTGTGCATTGTGATCTAGCCATATCATGTACAAATCTTCATACATATAGATGTTGATGACTCATAGAAACCCAAATCATTGAATTAACCTATTTGCAACATTAAAAAAAAAATGCTAGTCTTTCGGAGTTTATTTTAAGAGAATAATATCAATCACCTATTTTTTTCACCTGCATATAGTTACTATTCTATTTAGACTCTTTTTAGCCACAATTAAAGTTTAGACTCTTTTTAGCCACTCTTAAAAGTCTAATTTATGGAACTTACTGATGTAGATGAACCCTGCAAACAATCCATAATAACACATATACAATTATAAAATCTTCTATGTTCTGAGGAAAAAAACAAGTTTATGGGATTTAAAATTATTTTTAATTTTTGTACTGCAAAGTCCATTCCCATCTTGCTGCAGACAAGTAGGGATGCATAACTTCGGAAAATCGATGGAAATCGTCTTTAGCAGTTTGATCAATGACTACCCCCACCTATTTCACCCTGGACATTTGTCTCCTGTTGTTCTGCAGACAGTTTACAGATTAATTATGAAGTATAAAACCAAGTTAGTGGTAACATGTGAGCAGAGGAGGTGCAAAGCTGAACATCTCCCATTAAGGTCACTCTACACTAGCAACCCATCAGACTGGTCTCCTCTGCAATACTGGTATAGTTTCTTGTGCCTTCTCACAAACACCCATAAGTAAGAAAATAGAGTTTATTCTTGAGATTCTCTCCATTTTACTTGGGAAAATGAAACCCCTGGCCTTTTAAAATTAATGTACAATTGCTCTGATGGTCCCATCAGTAACTCCAAAGTAAATCAGAAGTCACTATATTGAATCAAGAATCTGTGATGATTTACATCAGCTATTAAAAATAAAACCCAAGAGGGTTTTTATTTCTTTTTTCTTTTTGAGTTTTTTTTTTTCAAAATGCAAGGACAACACTACTGGGGAGAGAGTCATAATGGAAACAGCCTACTGGGATCTCCTATGTCAATTATGTGAGTCTGATATGACCTCAGCCCCCAAAATACACTTTAAATTTTATCCTCTTGAGGCTACAGTCATTTTGGCTAGATGATAGACATCTGCCTGGATTTACTCATTCATGAACAACTTTGAAGTCCTTTCTTCCTCAATCTCACCCTTGAAAGAAGGCCTAGAAACTATAAAAGTGCCATCTATGTTTTTTTCTTTAAAAAGAGAGAGAAAAGTNCCCATCTGTGACTCCTTAACTCTGATCCTTTTCCTAGTATTCACACATCAGCTGTTCAGTTTGGCTATCAACATTAAAAGTTTTTCAAGCAAGGCTATGTGCAACAAGTCTTTCTCTAAAGCAGTCGACATACTATCACTCCACAGCAGATGCTAATGAAGACCAGATTAAAACATTTAAAAATTCATGATTTTATCTCTAATGTCTAAATTAAAAGAGGAAAGCAGACAAAAAAAAGTCACTAAGTCACTAATGACAATAAAAATTGTTTTAAACAGATTTTCAATAGAACTATCAAAACAATTTCATTATTTTTTTCATATACATAATTTATATGAAAAAACATGGTCGGAGTCTTTAGAAAAAAGGGCTTGTCTTTTTGAATAACCAATATAAAAGAGAAAAGGAAATCAGAGTAATGTTAGAAATAAAATACATAGATATGGCTGTTCTCAGCACATTCCAAGGACATCTCCTAAGACTTAGTTTCTGATGAATATGAAATGATTGTCACAGTAAGGATATTCCAGGTTTTAAGGTAAAAATAGAGATGATACCTTTCTAGTTATCTCCAAATGAACTAATTATTCTAACTCAGTCATAAGTATTTTACTCTAATTTCCTTGAGGTTCCCTAAAGATTTCCTGGAAATCTATTGCATTGGACAAAAAAGAGTGACAAAAAAAAGGACTGATGTTTTTCTTTTTTAGAAAAAAAAATCATAACTGCTGAAATGAATTTGCCTTGCATTTTCATCTTGCTGGCAAAGCTAATAAACCCCAGTATGAAATCATAAGTGAATCAGACTCTATTAAACATATGTAAGTAGCAAGCAGACACAGGCATCAAGAAACCTTGTGATATTTGGCTTGCATAATGCTGCAGAAACAGCCAGAAAGAGCAGACTAGGACAGCCCACACTCTGCAACATGACAAAGGATCTTAATCCACTCAAAGCAGTGAATTGACACCTCTTACCATGACTGAATGCAATTTGTGACTATATAGGGGATTACAAACAACAAATTTGTTTTTAGTTTTTATGTTTGCATTTCTATTTTGTAATACAGGGTGAATGATATTACTGAAATTAGCAGTCAAGTAAGATCATCTTAATAATTGAAAAGAAGCTCTGTGACAAGATTAGCTGCCCGTAAATGACCTGCGTGGGAGATTCATAATCCACACACTGTGTTTGTTGCTCTTTTTGTTTCTTGGCTGACCACTGGGGTCCCAACAGGTTTAGCAAATACTAACCAACTCAGTATTTTACCTCGCCTGCTAGATGAAATGCTTGTAAACGTCATGGCTGCCTGCTGTATAAACTGTTTTTCTCCAAATGTTCGGTAGCCACTGTTACATGTAAGTCAAAATGCCCTGGTTAGGCTTTGGGAAATATACAAAAGGAAAATTAAGTGGAAAGAATATGAAGGTTTTCATTTATACATTAGCCATGTAGCTACAGCTGACTGGATCAAATCAGAGATGGATTTGGTGATAGTTCAGTTTGGTCACTACCTCTCCTTATCAGACTGGAGCCAGCAAGTGAGGAACTGGATGATTTCACTGTAGTTGGTAGTCCAGGTATCTGAACTTTGAGGGCATGAGCTTGAGACAATGACTGTACACTAGATCTTGACTGGAGGATTTCAAATTTAAAAACAAAACAAGAACAAAATACTCCATGTCAAAAGGGAGAAAAAAAAAAGAGAAAAGCTAAAGAGACAAGAAGGATGAAGACTCCACATAAGGTTAGAGCTTTTTGTGAAATGCGTGATCATGGAAGAATTATATTACAATTAATCCCTCCTCTCTTTTCCAAAGATTTGTGAAACTTTGATCATTTTTATACTTACAGATATGTTACTAATTTGTAACTGATATTTAATCCCATGGTTGTTTTAAACGTCTCTAGGCATCTAGACTAATTAGTGCAGAGTGGCTGTACTCAGAGCTGGGCCTGTACTGAGTATGCTGCTCAAGTCACACTTCATTGCATTTCATACAAATTTCTTCTAGATTTTGGACTGCTCTTGTAGTAGTACTAAAAGACAGTTGTTTAACGTCAACAAAGTTTAAACAGTCAAACAGTCGTATCTGATTGCAGCTGAAAACAAACAGCCATCTACAGCCATCTGAAATAAAGCAGTATCCCATTCACTTACTGGCTGAGATTCAAAAGAAAATCTTGTGGATTATTAAACACCGTCCCAACTGCTGAGAAATCCTAATGTAATTTTCACCAAAACTAGTCTAAATTCAGTATCAAAGGATTGCACATTAACAGAATTTTATATCAACTAACAAGAGTGGTCTACAACATCACAAGTCAACTCATGGGGAGAGAATCTTGAAATAATCCAGTTCTGCCTAAAATATCTACTTAAGGGTATTTGTGAGAAAATTGATCGAGAAAGGGGAAATCAGAGAAAAACTAGGGCCTAACAGAAGTTATGGCACTACAGAGGCTTGCTTGAGGTGAGAGACAGTTATCACTTCCAGGATGGTTGGTATGTGCAGAATCTACTTCTCCACAACCCCCCTGGCAGCACAATCTGTCCTCCTAGCACACACTAATGAGAGTAGAGCAGAATGGAGAAACCATGGCCAAACTTTGTTGGCTTCCCTGTGGAGGAGGTAACCTGATGGTCCTGTGCAGCTGATGAGTGAATGAAGGGTGGAGCAGAGTAGAGGATTTCCTGTACTGACATCCAAACCCTACTTTGTAAATGTTGTGTTTCAAGAAATCATGCTATTTGCGAAATTGACTGCTTGTTTTGAAGATGTTTGGACCTACAGTTGATGGACTGGGAAGAGACGAGTCCAGCTGCCTCCAGTTCCTCTGACCTTTGAGGATCAGCTTGAACACAAGGGGATTCATTTCTTACCAAATTTTCCTACCTCTTCCTTCAAACCTCAACAGTATCTTTTGCTAAATTGCCTGATCTTGGAGTATTTGGAAAGTTAGCTGGAAAGCTAAGCAGAATTACCATTACCATCTTTTTTCTAGTCCAATCAGGATTTAAGAAATCCTTAACTGGCACTTCCTGTAGTAGTTTGACTTTTCCTTCCACAGCCACATGTTCCCACTTAAGGAAAAAAAAAACATAATTACATAGATAATTAAAGGCAGTGTTTTTACAAAGTGACTTGAACATGTCAAATCTCGGTAGAGGATTAGTCCCCTTTGTATCTTGGGAAAAGATAGGATGAAAGATATTGTTATGTTAGGAGATGTTCTGCATGCCTGAGCCCAAATAAATTCTGGAAAGCATCGTGGAACAAAATTATAGTGAGGATTCTGTCACTAGGACTTATAAATAAAAGGACTTCGTCTCCTTGCAATTTTTTTTCTGTCTTTGCACTGAGTTCAATCCAAAAAATAATTTTTCCATACTGAAGATATGTCTATGACCTCCAAATAAGTCCGACCACTGACCTCTCACTTTCTTGCCCACAGGTAACCTAAGCAATATGCTATTTAGTTGTTACAGAGCACACTTCAGAGAATAACATAGTATGCAGAAAACAGCTAGCTTGTTGGCCTAACTGCAGCTATAAGGAAGAGAAGAAATATCAATAAGAGAATACAAAATATGTAGAAATTTTATTCAGAGACAAACAAAACTGACTCATAAAAAAGATATCAGATCTGAGAAATGTATCAGAATTCAACAGGAACTAATTTTCAAATTGTCGCAAGATAGAAACCAGGGACGAAGTCTAAATTTCAAGGAAGTATATGTTATAAGATTTACAAAATGAAGAATCAAAATATAAATGCAGAAATCTACTGAATGGACTGGGGAAGAAAAGTAAAAGGAACATGGGGAAAAAACGTCATGAAGTCAATATACTGCATAAATTATTCCTCTGAGATGATCAGATTCAGCATTAATTGCTTAAAGGCTTATTTTATGTGTGTGATACAGTTGTGATTTCTGTGCAAAGCACTGTCTATTATAAATGCTTAGAAAATTAGACCTCCATATATAAATATATGGAAAGAGCTCAGGATAGAGACAGCTGAAAGCTTTGGCTGTAAAACTCAAAATTAGAGCATGAAACATGAACAGATTGACTCTTCTACCAGATGGACCATTTTTAGTGCTTTGCTTACTTGTCAGTATATTGGATATGCAGGATAAATACCTGGGGTGCCAATATAATGTCAGGGGAAGCTTCAGCATTGCTGCTGAATTACCAAGTTTTGATTCTAATATTTTCTACCCTTTGGTATTGCTCTCTAGGGATACCTGGTTTAGAAAGGGAGCTTAAATGTATCGTTTCTCTTTCTGTAAACTCAATGAGTGGAGAAGAAAGCAAACTTTGTCATTCTTTTCCCCCTTATTTTTGTTTTCTTAGCGTCATAAAGTATGAATTATTGTGGAAATATTTCTGAGAAACTCTGATTTCTCCAGACTGTTAGTNTTTTTTTTTTTTTTTTTTTTTTTTTTTTTTTTTTTTTTTTAAAGGAGTTATTTATTTTGCATAATTTGCACAAGCTGAAATATAAATCACCCTGTGGTTTGTGATGGAGCAGGATTGTCTTTCCATATTGCCTCCTGAAAACTGAAATAAACAGTACAGACTATTTGTAAGTAGCATTCTTGGCTTTTTTCTTATCTATTACTGTGGTTTAGAGTGTATTAGGCTATAGATTATTGCAACTATTCACTAAGGCAGATAACACCTTTGACTCTAATAGCACCTGACTTACAGTACATCACATGAATTGCTTTCTATTATCTGATGCTTTATATTTATGGAGGAGGTAAAGAAGAAGAGATGTCTAGTCCACGATTTTTCTGTACCTGTTCTACTACATTCATTTCCCCACCTCATGACTTCTTGATGGCAAGAACAAATGCCTCCATAAAAAACATAAACAATGATTTTTACATTGAAAGAGAGTTACTCTGTTCAAAATGTAGTTGGGAGATCTAACCAGTGGCTGTTTTGCCACCATTTCTTGACTTAGTTTTCAATAAGAACATAGCTGACTTTGGATAACAGACTTCCTCAATTTACTGTAATTTATCAAGAGAGCCAATAAGCTTGGTTCAGTTCTTGATTATCTGTCTAGAAATGCTAGCTTAAATCTAGCCTTGTTTATATAACACTAGATCAATGGAAGATCAATGTTGAATAGAACACTACCTCTCAGAGAGACTTTGATGAATGGAAAATTTGGTGGGTTTTATCTGATTGAGACTAGGACCGAAAACAATTGAATGAAAATAACTTCCAGAAAGTTAATATTTTTTTTCTTTTTTCTGTACTAGTTTGTGTCCTGGCTACAGTACAAAGGACCTGTGACAAATGCTATGTGAAATATGTTATGAACTTATGAAATATGTTATGAATATGTTATATTTACATATAACTACTTACAAAATATACTTGATTATTGTTTCTGTAGGCTGCAACATATTTCATTCTCTTGCCCCACATGTATCTGTAGGGATAGGAGAAGTTGAGAATGCCAGAATTGTCCTTATTCCCTATCTTTTGATAGGAATAGTCAGTCTTTGTCAGCCATTAAACTGTCCCATTGACCCTGAATGTTACTTTATGCAACCTGCCAGTTTGTAATTTTTTTAAATCATTTTCATAGGTATCTTAATATGGCCTTAGAAACCACAGTGTCAATAAAGACTGTTTCAGTAAAATCTGTTTCAATGTTCTTTCTAAATATTTAGAAATGTGTGCTGATCCCTCTCTAAGCTCTTTTGTCTACAGAAAAGTTTTAGGGACATTCAGGCAAAGGAAGAGAGACATTCAGGGATACCATGACCACATGGAGATATTGCCAGAGACCTGTACTAGTCCATCAGAGAAGCATTTTTCTCTCCAATGGTTCATGAAATAACAAGCATCAAATCTTCAGCCCCTCTAGTCAGTTGCAGGAAACTGTCAATTTTCAGTGGTTGCTACTCTGTTTTTTCTTAAACCCACATCCCCATTTTGTCATCTATGTTTCTACACATTGTACTCTTATCTCCCAGGCAGCTACTTCCATATTTCTATAGCAGAGTCTAGAAAGACTCTTTTAGTCCATACTGTAGTTTCAAAAACTGCAACCTGTACCTGTACTGAGTGCAAAATGAGTCCCTTGGACCTCAAAGGGAAAAGGTATTTTACTCTATCTTAGATGCTGCATGTCCTACTTTAATATTTCAGCTGAAAGACCAACATCTCCTTTTCTCATTTCCCACACTAGTGATAGCATCACTTAAAAGAAGTGATCATACACTGACTGACATACACAGAGGACCATCTCCCAAACAGATTTTCATAGTGCAATTTTGCGTATTTCAAGGCACTACATCATATACAGCATCACTTTTCAGCTTACTGACAGCTGAAATCTCAGAGTTCCTGTAATATTACTTTATATTGCTGCAGTACTGAACAATATTACTGTCGTAGCTCAGTGATAGCCAAGTTTCATTCCAAGGTATAATCCATATTATCATTTTTCTATGAACAACACTTTTGAATCTTATTCCCTTAAAATTTCAGCCTCTCTGTTCATTCAGTGGTCACTTCATCCCATTTAAAACAATGAAGTCTGCACTATCCACTTAAAATTTTCATAAATGAACTTTGAAAAATAGTTAACACATATATTGTTCTCTATTTTTACCATTTTATCTTTTTCAGTTGTTTAGTCTGTTAGGTTGGATCATTATAATGCGAACATAACTATCCTAATTTTTCCATATAACCTCTCCGAAATTACTTTAAGGAAGCTACCTATATTTTCCATAGAGGAGAAAAAAAACAGCTTCTAATAGAATAAAAAAATGTGAATAGACTTCTGGGTTTAAAAGTTTCTTTATAAGTCGCACCATTTAAGTCTTACCTAGGCCAAAAGTCAACAACGGACTTCTTACAAAAGTCAATACAGGATGTTCAGTTAACCCTTAGAGCCTTGTCTATTGTAGTTCATTGACCTAAAATATTCCATTTTCCTGTAGGACAATCTGTTATGTCCCTGTGCAATGACCAGTGGGCAGGTAATTTTCTTGTAGAAGATTTCTGCCTAGTAAGTGCTGTCATGGTCATAGTAATCAACAGCAATGCAGTTAATGGGAATTGAAAGGAATAGGAACTTTGTGAGGATGACTCAACCCTTCCTAAGAAAAGCGTATAAAAGTGGGATGAATCAATTTTGGAAGAACTTCCACCTCTTTAGCAATTAAAAATTAGACACCCTAGACTTTTACACATATAAGACTAGTTTGGATAAATCTTACCCTAAATATATGATTTTTGTGACAGGCAATTCTAGTAACGACAACCATCAGATTGCCTGAGATCCTGAGATAGAGCTACACTGTAAACAAGGGATTATTTCTCACAGTTATGTGGAAAGGAAGAGAGAATCATAGTCAGGCATCAATTCTACATATAATTCTACATTCTACAAGGAAGACACGGGATTCAAACTCTTGTGGGCAGGATTAAGGAACAAAGACACAGCATGAATCTTCAGCCTGTGTCCAGATGAAGTATCACATTCCTCCAGAAGAGTGGAGTAATTGTTCATGGCTATTTAGAATAACCGAAAAGACCCAAATTTCTACATTTTAGAATAGCCTAGCCAGGGAATGCATTATCTGAGAATGTATGCTTAATCAGGTATCACGTACTTTTGAAAAACTTCCATCTAAGTCATTATAGATCATGCACAAAAAAGAATGGGGAAATTTCACCTTTAAAAAATAGATTGTATCAAGAATTAACAATGAATTCTCCTGTCTATGAGGAATAAAAATGAATACTGAATTAATTGCTTTGTGGTACCACATCTTACATTATTAATGGTGACTTAATGTTAATGTGAACTTTGTCTTCCGTTCATTCATGACATATTCGGATATCAATCCATATATATGTGATCAGTAGCAGACAGCACAGCATTTCCTGTGATTTTTTCAGACACTGTTCGATTTTCAATATTATTAGAATGGTCCAGAACTATTGATGATGAAACGTGAATAAAATCCATTCTGCTCTGACACTTCTGTTCAGACATGACATCATGATAAAAGATTATTAAGGAGAGATTTAAAAAGGAATTTAACTTTCATGTTAAACCTCTCAATTCCTTATATTGTTTGTTCTTCTCGTAAAGCTGGAGAATTTTGATGTGTATAAATCAGCTCTTATAAATGAAATCAGGAAATACTTTTTAAAAAGTGGAAAAATATTTCTTGATACACATTCATTTAAATTCATGTTCAGACTACATCTTAGACTCCTATCTGTTTTCCAATGTAATTAATATTTTTTTTCTCCCTAGGTTTCATACCTGCTGTCATTTAGTCATTAGTAATCCACCTTGTCTATTTGGCTTCTGATTCCAGGCCTTTTGCCAAACTCTTGGGAGGGAGGGGAGTTGCATCCTCCTGTGTAGTTTATGGTTTCAGAAGACCACATGGTTTCTTGACTGCTAACTAGAAAAAAAATAACATTTCAAAAACAAACTACTCTTAACTGGTTTAGGTCAACATCAGAAGCAAGAGTTGCCATCCAGTGTTTCAGACACAGGTGTCCAAATGAAATATCTACTTCTCAGACAATTAATCTACGCTCCTTCTATTGCCAGTGGAGAGAAGTATGCACCTCCAGAAAGCTATTTCTTATCTAAAGTTCTATCTAAGACCTTTCCTAATTGCCCAGATGGGAAAGGGAACTAAGCATGACTCGTACAACTTAAGCAGTCCCAAAGGTAGATGACAAAAATTAAGTGAAGTGAAAATCATCGGACTCCATCAGATAGTTCATGATACTGCACCAGAAGTCTGGCTGTAGCTCTGCTTTATCTCAGTCATTTACCACAAGGAATATTTCATACTGACCATCTGAAATTTTGCTAACAGAACTTGTTTTCTTTAAAAAAGAAATCTCCCCCAAAGCCGAAACCTTCCCTAGCTCTTAGTCATCTTTGAAGCTCATTATAACTTTGACACCTTGAATCAAGGTCAGAGCACAATGCTTAGTTCCAACACACAGGCAAATGATGAATATGTCTGAAGAAAATAAGGATTAGTCTCAAATTACTATTGCATGCAATGAACTGCTTCTAGACAACATCATTAGTTCACATGGGGAGTGGAGGAGATGTATCTGACAAACACACACATTTATCTACCTTTGTTGAAAGAGTGCCTTTCCTTTTTTTAATTAGTGTAAACTTCCACCTCTGAAGATCATCAGTGTGCACTGGGGCAACAGTAGTCAGATTCATGTTTTTTGTCATTTCCCATAACAATAACAATTCATAATGACTTTGTGTTTGATTTACAGGGACCATGCAAGTCTGACAGCGTATTGACTGTGTCTTGACAATTTTGCTGCCAAGGTGTTCACATTTGTTCAGATGCCAACTTTTTTATTGGTTTTATTATTTATAGACAAAACTTATTCTGTTTTATGGCTAAGTCTTCTCATCACTCGTCCAAGCAAAAGGAAAAGATAGTTAATACGTTTTGTGAATAAGTGTAAAGTTTGTAAAATTTGCAGCATTAATACTATTGGATGTGCCTCATGCTACCAGAAGTATTTACTTCAAGTTACTAAAGGATGTGATATACTATGTACTCATCTAAATGTACTCATCTATGCCTTTAATGCCTTCTTTCAAATGTTGTATTCAATATAATTTGTTCATAAAACTAGAACTTATTTATTTTCTCCACACTAATATTTGTTGTATGACTGCCCTGGTTAGAAGACAGGAAATCTGCAAGCAACAAATATGACCTTTTCAGAGTAACACAGTAGGTTTATTACCACAGTTTTGAGGAAGTTGTTGTTGTGAGGATAGGAAAAAGAAGCTGCTTTCATTTCAGAGAACAGAGAGAAAATAGATGCCTTTGTCAAACCCTTCTGAAGTTGCTATCTATTAGAAAATCAGTGATACAGAAAGAAGCACAGAGATGCTCATGGTTTCAGAAGCCATTAGTATTTAAGACTTACAAAATACAGGTTTTCAGATGCTCATAAGCAACCAGAATATCTTAATGAAAGTGGGAGAAAAAAATATTCTGTGGGATTAATTGGTATTAACCTGAAATACCTTACAAAGTAGTCAAATCCTCCTGTCACACTTAGTTCTTGTTCTCAGTAATTTAACAGTAATATTACCTCAGCACTAAGAACTTTTGCATTAACCACAGTCACTTTATCATACAACGTAACAAAGACAAATCACTGCCTTCCAGTCAAGTGTACTGGAAAGAAAAGGGATTGAGATCTGCAGTTTAAACGGTAAGATTGAAATAGGTTTGAAAATGCAAACATTTCCTGGCAGAAAGGTGAGTATAAAGCAAACACTACATGATCTCAATCTGATTTTCTAGGTTTTACATGGAAAAGGAAGTCAAGAACTTGATTCTTTTCACTGAAATGTGTCATTAATTTCTGCTTTGTTTTTGATCTTAATAGTCTTAACACTATTGTTAGCTACCCTAACTTCAATAACACTAAGCTTTACACACACATTTTCTTCAGATGTGATTCACAGTTATCTAAACAAGTTTCTCTTAGAAATTTGGTTTCAAATGGCACTAAAAATGTTCCTTCTGTTTCTCATATTGTTATCAGAGGCTATTTCCTTCTAGAATGTCATCATACCAGCAAGATAAATTCAACATTAAAAAAAAGGCCAACAATATCAACCTGAAAACAAAAATAAAAGACTGACAACTTTGAAAGTGTGATTGATTAACACACACCATTTCACACACCATTTTAAAATTTTCCTTGCATCTTGACTGCAGTAGGTACCTTGGGAATACGAAGAATTAGAGAATCACTCTATCATTCTCATTTGGGAAAATTACCTTTGAAGTTGAGGAAAGAAACAGAGAACTAGACTTACAAGAATCAGCCTTGAAAGAAACAATTAACTACATGAGAACTGTTTTATAGCATCCAAACCTGTATCACACAGTCCTATCTTGTTAGCAAACACCAAGACCAGATACATCAGGGAAATTACAAAAACTCAAGGGAAAGAAATGGGATAATTGATCCAATCTGGTATCATCCTGATCACTGGCAATGATCAGTTTAAGATATGAATATATCTAAAATAAAATTTTGAAAGAACAACTACTGACAAGAATACGTCTAAACAGATGTGGATATATGACTCATCTGGAGATGCCTGGTACTTCTAGCATTTTTCTAAGCCAGAACAGCAAAGATCACAAGCTTTTTAAACTTAGCTGAGTACTTCTGTGTATATTGGATGTTGCAGTACAGAACATCAGAGCTGGGTCCATGAAGCTATACCAATTTATAGGACAATCCCAGTGTATGTGCTTGTTTTTTTAATGGGAAGTTTAAGAAAAAGCAGAGGAGACATGTGAGTGCATACAAAGCTATGAAACTGTTTGACAGGGGAAACTGTTTAAGGAGATAAGGGCTTGAATGGAATCAAAAGAAAGGTCAGGTACCTAGAGAGTTTAGCAGAGAAAACTCTTTGTGTGGAGCATATCTGATATCTAAATGGGACTCTAACAAAGATAATACTGGAGCTTGCAAAAACAGCCCTTTTCTTTCTTTTTTCTTTTTATTTATTTATTTATTTTTTTTAAACAGGGGATTTAGCAAATGGGGAGACCAAGTGAAGATGAAGATCCTGAGGAATGCTCAGGTCCTACAGCAACAAGTGTTTTATCAGTAGTCCCAGGGAAGAGAAAAGTCTATGGTTTGTTTGCATTAATGTTATTGAGGTTTAGTTAACACTACTATTTTCTAGCAAGAACTATAATCCCTGAGAATACAAATTCCATTTTACCTGAAGAGCTAAAGTCCTTTGAAGACAAATAATACTTTACACTTTTATAGCTCTTGCTGTGCTCAGAAGTGCAAAATACTTGTTAAATAATCTGTTGCCCCATTAGAAATGTGAACCAATCAGGACTATATTTCTTTTCTGGAGTGTCTCTGCCACAGTTCCATGAGGCTGAGGCTGTGCATGATCCCTAGGGACCTGTGGAGCATTATGTTTATATGACAAAAGAGAAATGCATTATTGCTCAATAGACTGTGGGTCTGTCACAAACACATTGGTCAATCTTGAAACCTGACAGTTGCAGGCTGCCCATAACTGCCATCAAAACCACACATCACAGAGCAGCAAAATGCTTTGTTTGGGGGAAAACAAAACAAAACAAAACAGAAAACAGAAAAAAAAAAAAAAAAAAAAGCAGCTAAATAGGAATGCCCTTAGCATCCCCATTTGCAGAACTTCTGTTCTCACACTCACAGAAGACTACAAATGGTCAGCACATTGCTTGCACTGTAAAACTTGCCGGCAGTTGAGGGTCCATAAGTGGTAACTTCACCCTGTCCTTCCCCGAGTCTGTTGCATGTGTGCTGTTACTCCAGAAATGTGATATCTCAGGTTCACACTACATGTTCAGAAGAGCAGTATTCTGGAAAGGCAGAGAGCTAAATTTAGTAATATACACTAAAATCATACAGGTTTGCAAGTCTCAGCTGGTCAGGTTTGCTGTCCCCAAAATTCACAGTCCTAATGAGCAAATGATTTTCCATCGCTTAGGTGTCTCATAGAGTAGAGAAATACAGGCTTGCTGCAAGATTCTATAGGGTATATGAAAGTCTAATCATATTCTCCCACCTGATTAAAAATCCACCAAACATAGCCCTGGCAGTCAGTGAGCCTATTACTTTGTTATGTCATGCACCACTTCAAAATTGATGCTGTTTTGTTTTTCACTTCCCTGCTGGTCTGACACTTAGCGGAGAGATAGCAAGAAGTCAAAGCCAAGGGACTCTCTCTTACACTGCAGAATATCATTACCAGAGAACATGATTATGTTTCCTTTTACCCTTATTGGTTTGATGTTTCTAATTACGAACAAATTACCTTGCTAGTGCTGCAAAGCTGAACTAAACCCAAGGAAGACACAGTGTGTTGCTCTGTGTGGGCAGAATCACTCAATCCCCGTCCTTGCAGTAGGCACCCAGCTGTGGGGAAGGACATTTAGAGCCATTTCTGCCATCTGCTGCCCCTACATCCTCGCCCAAGGAGGATCTTCATGCAGAAACTTTTTGGGTTGTTGCCTTTGGGGAAGTTATCTATCACTATTAACGGCACAGAAATTCCATGGATGGGGACTGTCTTACCCCACTTGAGATATCTAAAGGTTAGACATCTAAATATGAGTTGGTCACCCTAGGCTCTTTCTTTTCCAATGAAAAGAAATAGGCCAGAGAGATGAGTCCCTCGAGATGTTTATCTCATAACGATATGAATTAGCCTTTAGAGTTGAGTCTTTCTATGGCACTAAAAGATTGAGTTTATACCGTATTACTTTGTAACTAATCTTTGTATTAAAGTATCTAGTAAAGTCTCAGACGTGATCTGTGATCCTGATATGATTATAGTTCTATGCTTTATTTAAAGTATCCCTACAGTTTCTCCTAAGTGAAATTGTCTCTGTTTTAGACTCTGGTTTGAGTTTTTCATGGAGAAATAGTCACTATTTATGTTTCAAACTATGTTTTCTGGGGCTTATGTATAGGAAAAGCATTGAAAGGATTTCAGATTTTGAAATCTACACACAGTTTTTAATGTATGAAAGTATACAAGGTGTTCTAAGGGTGAAAAGAATTAATATTGAAATAAAAAGGGGAACTAATTAATAAAACGTATTCTATTCCAATGTGTTTTATTTTCATAGGCAATGTTTCAACACAAACATTTTGTCCACAGTGTGTTGAACAGAACAAAACAGGTTGAAAAAACAAAACAAAATCACATTGTACAAAATTCTAATGAATGCAAAGACCTTGAAAACATCAGTGACTGTGCAAGTAAACTACTGATCTCTTTGACAGAATGTGCAGGAATAAAATGCAAAGCAGTTAAAATGCAGTGGCACAACAATTACTTTGCACCTCTAATTCTGTTTCTCATTCCCCTGTTTATTCTCTGATGGTTTTGTCTATCTCACAATCATATTCCAGTTCCTCAGTTTGTAGCCTGTTTCTGAAAAATGACTTATCTTCAATATTCAAAGACACAAAAGATCATGATGATAAATTAAACAAGACTTTTTTTTCCTTTTAAGCAGCAAAATCTCTGCTCCTCTTGTTCTTTCTCTCCTCTCCTTCTTTTTAATAATTAATTTCTGTACAGAATCTATGGGTTTATTCTGAGCATATTTATACAAAATCTCACCTGGTTTTGGCAGTTATTTTTACATCATCATTTTTACATCATTATTAGTGCTCAAATTAATTTTCTTAAGGGAGATCTGTGTTGATTTCCAGCAAAGACTGTTTTTCTAAACCACTAAAGTGTATATATATAAAGTATCAAAAATTAATATGAATTTAAGAATAGAAGTTCTTAAAGGAGGAAAAGTGAAAATTTGCACTTCTGCAAAACAGATGAGTATTCAGGGCTTTTTTTTAAGAGAAAATGCAAGACTCAGAAAAAAATAAAAATAAAAAAAAAAGCAGGCTTGGGACGTCAGTGTCCTCAGTGATTATAATCTTCATTTGTCACAGTTGCTCACACTCAAAAGTTCCGCTTACCCCCATGACAAGCCCAGGGAGTCCTTCAGGGCACTAGGATTCAGCACACCTTTCAGCAATGCCCTGGGGACATGTCTTCCTGGAAACAAAGTTCCCACCAACAGGAAAAGACAGTGTCAATGAAGAAAATGTTGGAGTGAATGACACATTAAGAAAAAAAAAAAAAAGGAAAGGAGAAAGCATGATTTAGAAACGCTTTATGCAGCAGACACCCCTTACTGCTCCTGACACCACGAGTGGTGAGGAGGAGGGGACAGTGTCAGGACAAGATGGCAGAGTTCGTCCTCTGGAGGTGCATGTCCTGGCAGAAGAGCAACCAAAAACAAACAAAAACTTTGTTTTCTGGACATCGCAGGCTGAGGGAATCAGTTTAATGTCAACTAGCGACCATTTTCTGACTGCGTCTTATAAAATTGCTCCTCGGTGTATTCAGCAAAGTGTCTTGGAGTAGTGGGGCAAGGTAAGGGGAGGAGATCTGACTTAAAGGGAGAAGAGATCTCCAGTACAAAACAGAAATCTGAATAGTCGGGTATGGCACAGACTGTTTTTTTCTTTCAGAGTTTACAAGAAAGTATATGTAAATCAAAATTTCCTATAACTTGTTGAATATTCTTGTTGTATATAACATCCTTTATCAAGATCTAGCTTTTCCATTTAAACAGGCAGAATATTTTTCCTCTGATAATATATCTTTTCTTTCTCTTATCTGCATCTGCCGAGGTATTCTTAAGAAGTGAGGCTTGTGAGAACTGAGTTAAAGATTGTAATTATGTATTTTTATTTATATAACTGGTAAACATCTAAAATAAATTTCAAGTCAATGTGGTTTTGGTGGCGGAGGCAGGGGGGACTTTGAAAGAAGTAGAAGGATCCAACTAAACTTAGTTAAGCTGCCAAGAAAAAAAAAATAACCTAAACTAGATTATTCTGGGAGTGTTATACTCTACCACCAGTTTTAAACACCAAGAAACACTGAGAACAGATACCCCATGCAGGCACTAAATTTAAAGTGATGAAGAATATCTGAATTGATAAGAAAGGGAGGTCTTTTTCAAGGTCTTTCTTCTCTCTTTAATGCGGTTTCCAAGGCTGCCTGGGCTAATGGACAGTGTTTTGGTCAGGATATTTAGCCATTCTGACATCAGTTCGCTGAAGATTGGTTCCACTGAAATAGCCATTGGCACAACTCAGTTCCATTTCACATATTAAATAGTCTGCAACACTGCATCACTACTCGTATGTCAATTTTGTCCTGGTTTTCTCATTTTTCTTTTGACTTCAATCTCTTCCCAGAGTTTTCACTTAAAAAAATGGCATCCTTCTGATACAATTCTGGAAAGTCTTAATTCCTGGCTTTCTCCTCCTTTTTTTTTTTTTTCCTCCACAAAACTTTCATTTCTCACTTAGGTAGAAGTTGTGTGTCTTATAAGCAGGGTTTGACTATGAAGACTATGGCCATATCTAAACTACTCAGCCTTGCATGTGAAGTAAGTGGATACTCACAAAAGCAATTTATGGTTTGGACCAATAATCAGAGGTTCAGGAAGGGTTTTGATTCAAAGCTGATATCTGTTGATTTTGTGAAGCAGAGTGTACGCACTGATTCACACCCTTCTCCTCATCACACATACTTCCTCTTCTCTAAAAGAAAGAAGTGTATATATACTTCTTTTATATATGATGTTGAAAGAGCATAATAAATTTGGTATCTCTGGATTCTTGTGAAATTTCTATATGAATATCAAAAATTATGCAAATTAGAGACAATGCTTTTGCTTTCAGTATTTCAGGCAACAAAGTATGTACTTTCTGGTTTATGTATTCTTCATTTCATTTACACTTGTTCTTCAGGAAACTTCCTCTCTGGAAGCTCTGTTTGTCATTTTTATGGCTTGCTCTCCTTTCTACCAAAATATTATCTTGATAGATCAGCATCACCAAATCTGTTAGAGCAATCAGTGTCACTGCTGAAGTGCCTGCAAGAGTTATTGCAAAACCTCCTCTCTTGGTGATTGCTGGGCTCCCTTTTAGCCATGCAGCTAGCAAGCAAAAGAATGAAATCTAGTTTCTTGTATAACTAAATTTAGCGCTAAGCTGTATCAACAAATAAGATATTGTAGACTATGCTGTAATTCTTAAAGAAATACAAGGTTAATGGTTGGTAGCATATGTATACACTCAAGAACAGCAAAAATCATGGAGACCTGAGGAATAAAAGATTTTATACAATAGAGAGATCTAAAGGACAAGGAAAATCAGATCCTCAACTAGAGAAAAAAAGCAAAAAGGGTAAAGAACAAGGGATAAGGCTTCAGAACAAAAACTTCTGAGCAGCACAGCAGCTAGTACACACCTTGAGAAATATTAAGAAAGAACTATTAAAGTCTCATATACACTAGGTGGGGGGATAAACCACTGATTACATTCACAGCCCTTTCTTATGCTATCAAGTTTCTTAATACTAAAGTGTCACTTTTTTCCAAGGCTTTCTGACAGCTTTGTAACATCTGAATATGGCATTACTGAGATGTTAATTTATTTCTGCTTCAGAAAGAAATATACGATTTGAAAGAAATCTTAGTCTGTAAAATTTTGCTAGCTTCATACCTCTTGCCTTTCTACACCTGGGTATTTAAATCAGCAGAGGAAGAACAGCAGAGGAAAAACAAAATTATGTAATTTGCATCTATTTGTGGACAGATGCTCCCAGATTTTTCTGTCATCTTGTGCCTTGCATCAGTTAAAAGCAGCCTGCACTCCTGTGCCTTACACTCCAGAAAGGAGGATGTGGAGACCTTGAGATAAAGCCTGCTTGGATATCAAGTCCGTCTTGGATTCTTCAATGGTAACAGTAGGTCTACCAACTTGTAGAATCCCTTGGGAAGGGGATGCCCTCCTACTGTTATTTCCCTGATATTGAGTGTAAGTTGTCCACTCAAGCAATGCGTGGGTAAGATCAATTAGAATTGGTTTGCCTACTTCATTTACATAGTCATAAATTGTATAAATTTATAAATCAGTTGGATTTGTCTGTTTACTGACTACTTGATGTTAGAAAACTTTTAGTGCAATTAGAAAATAAGTATTCTAGCTGAGCTAAATTTCTGTTAATAAGAATTATTGTTTTGCACCATTGTAATGTGTGCAGTAAATTTTGATCTTTTAGACAAGTTTTGGAGTTATGCAGTAAATCTCTGCCTCCTCCCCTCCTTCAGGCCACATGAAACCCACAGAGACACAGATTGTAGGACAGTTTGGTCATCTTGTGACACTACCCTTTCTAAATACGGGGCAAATAGCTGTAGTAACAACAAAAGACATTGACAAAAGACTGTGACAAAACTTCAACAGGCTGATAAAAAAGACTAAGGAGAGAATTCAATTTCAGCTGAATTTCATTAAACTCTCCCCACCTCAAGGAAGAAGGAAAAGAGAGATGACCAATAACATAAGGACTAGGCTAATACTACCCTGATTTGAAAGTGAATGTTGTCTATAAAAGAGGGGAGAAAAGAGCAAAAAAAAGAGGCAGGTATAATCAGAGAAATCCAGATAAAGAAAATAAGGAGTAAAGTATCAGCTGCTATATCCTCACCTGACTTTTCATTGGAAAAATAAAAATCCTAATTTCATTGGACCAACACCTTTGATAAGAGTGCTATGTATTTCTGTATTGTAGCTTTCCAATAAAGTCCCTGCTGTCCAAAAATACCAGTTTCTTACAATTCCTCTTTTCCTGCTCTTTTCTATTTGAAAGGCTGAGATTGTTCTCTATAACCGAATGTAAGTCATCAGGGTCACAAATCATGGGCAGAAATAGGCCGATAATCCAGGAAAATGCAAGCAGAAGCCAATGCAGAAACTGTAAAAAGAACAGCACTGCTGAGGCAGATATCTAGCTGTATTTCAAAGACTGAGTTTAATGAGTTCTTGTGTATCTTCTGGCAGTAGTTGTCCTAATACCCCTCAAAGGAGAGGCACGGTCTAGACAAGACTCCTTGCTAGCTGCCTCTCCACCTGCCTGCAGCATCAGTGAGAGCAGCCTGGGTGCAGAAGCACCATGCAGCCCTAGGACCTGTCCATCTCTCCAAGGAACACCTTGGATGGACTGCCATCCTAGCACCTAAGCACAGCCATATCAGAGGTCTGGTGTAGTGCTGGTTTTGGAGGCACTTTCAACATCATATCCCTGCCAATGCCTTGGAAACCCCTCTAGAAATTAGATTTGGGTTGCAAGTACACTTCCATAGATGTTTGCCTTAAAACACTCAGATTTGACAGGTCAGGCATAAATTACTTTAAACTTCCTCACTTATTGGAACAATGGGAGGAATATATACAAATGCTTTCAGAAGTGTTTTTTGTTTAAAAAACACAAGAAGCAAAGTGTTTCCATTAAAAATCCATTTTCTTTGACCACTGTTGAAATGTAGGAAAAGAAATAAACTCCAAATCATCCCATTGCAATTATTAAGTGATATATTTTAAACCCCAGACTACATCTGGCCTGTTTCTCCAGCTCTTGGAAGTGGAAAGTTGTCACCTGAATATATGAGTCTGCTGCACTACAAAACATTATGGACAGATGTAATTGCTGGCCCCTAAAGCAAGTAAAAACTGATATTTAACTTAAGCAGACCATCCACTATTCTCTGCTGAAATGCAGACATTGTTTTGTAGCCCTAGGCCATGACAGAATAGAAATACATGCCATGAAACGTTGTAATATATGTCTTTCTTTTCTTTGTCTTTCTTCTCTTATTTACTACTGAGAACTTATCTTTCAGTCTTGCTCAGTATCATTTTCTCATAATTTTATGTCTTCATCCTACACCTAAAAAATGCTATTCCTGGACACACTAAAGAGTAATAATGAGTTATTTCTTCAGAAGGTACTACTCCTAAAAAATGAAGGGAAAAAAAAAAAGCCGTACTGGAAGACTAACAAAACTACATATCACCTAAAAAAATGGTTTAGATATTGCTGTCTATTTATTTATATATTTATTGTATCTAACTATCTCCACACTGGGAAATGATTGTTAAAACCGAATAAAATATTAACTGAAAAAAAAAAAAAAGGAATTTAAACAGCTGTACAATGTCTGTACTATTAAAATACATACAAACATGCTCTTAAGGAGTTTACAACAACACTATAGGGCATCACTAATTCTCGAGCCAACATTTATTCTTATAAGCAATGTTATTCATGGATTTTGCATTAAAATCCTTGGAAGTTTAGAGTTTCTTCTATTCATTAACATTGCAACACTATGTAAATATCTCAAATTCTGAAATATTTGTTTTGGTGTACTGTCATTGTATTAGCCTCAAAGATGAGGATCTACCCTTAGTTGAGACATTAGCACGCTAATAGATACACATGACAAGATAATATGTAGAGTGAGGTGTCAAGCTCAGATTTCCCTAGAAGAGTCTGTTAAAATAATAGTGTATTTGCTTAATGGATTACTCAATCTGGTTTACTAGAACAATTTGTTAAATGGTGACTACTCTCTAAACCACAAAGGAACCTTCTCTGCAAATTTGGATCACACTGAGTGACTCAATTCAGCCATGAGATAAAACAGAAATCTTCTCATTCTTTTTCAATTACTTAACTCTTACATTTTTTTTAACATCTTGAAACACTATTTATTTCAAAGTTTCAGAATATGAAATGTAATAAAAATCTTTATAAGGATGATAATGATGAGAAATAGTATTTTTTTCTCTGCTGAAAAGAGAAAGAACGTCACCACTGGAAACCCTTCCTTGTACATTAATTCATTTCTGTTACATCCTGAAATCCTGTGTTTATCACAAAACAAAATGATATGGTTTTAAAATAATCTCTTTCCTTTTTTTTTTTTTAAATTTATATATGTATATTTTAAAGAATCCCTCTTTAGGCAGGACTATTCCAATACTTCTGTATATTATTCCAACACTTCCCTCCCTCCCCAAAAAAATCCCAACAAAAATAAAAAAGAAAATAAAAATCTTTCCAAGGGAGATCATTTATGCTTAATTATAAATATATGCATCTAACTTAAAGACAGTTAACCAAATTACAAAATTAATTATTCTAGACTCTTTTGGTAATATTTGGAGATCATTCAGATTGGTTTGAAAATTATTGAGATGCCTTCAGATCTGGAAGCATCCCAATCTAGTATTAGCTATAAAGTCTTTTAAGGTAACTGAACTGAGAAGATTAAAGTTAAGGAAGATGAATCAAAATTGAGCTCATATTGATTCCAGACTGGTTTCTGTTTTGTCTTCTGCAGAAGCACAGAGAGCTTGCACAGCTTTTGCTACTTAGAAACTGGCTGAGGTGCTCAAATTCACAAAATGTTTTATTTATTTATTTATTTATATTTTATTGTGTTGGCCTGTTGTTACACTTTAACAAGTACAAAGGAAATTCAACACCCTTGATTGCTAGGTACTCCCTTTACCCTGAGGAGACCTCATTCGCATGAGGAAATTCATTATTACCAAAAGGATCACTCCTGCAAATAGTCACTACAATGAGGGTTGCATGGCCTCCTCTTCCATGCTTCCTACAAGAGTTTACATAGCATTAAATATGTTAAATGTCTATTTTAGGTAGTTACTATAATGAAAGTGAGCATTCTATTAAACGGAATCACCACCTGAACTCATATGGAGCTCATCTGGAGAATGTGGAGACAGCAGGGCAGCAGTGATAGAGAGAAGAGCTGGGTAATACTCTGATGTGCTGGAGTTAAGTGAAAAGAAAAATTAGATCTGCCTTCAAAATCATGTGTCATGTACCAAACTCTACAATAAGGAAGAATGTTGGTATTTTGGCACTGCTGTGAGTAGAGGTCACATCTTTCATTTGTAAGGTAGAATTTAGGGATAAATCCTGTGACTGCTGTTTAAGCGCATTTGGTATTTAATTATGTGTTTGTAGAATGTATTTGCATCATTTGACTATATTCAGACAGACTGAACCATGAGAAAAATACTGATTCAAAGAATACACTGTTTCTACTATTCTATGCTTCTAATATAATGAAGAGTGTTGATTAAGATTAACAGAGGACCACTCCTCTAAATTTCAGATCCACTTGTAATACTTAGGACTGTTGGTGTCCTAAAGCCCCCTCCTAAGAGAGGGCTCTTTTAGTTTGAAATGAGACAGGTTCTTCCTTATCTTAATTCAACCACTATACAACTTTCTTTTTGCTTTCTACTGTCTACATATAAGGAAGCATGCTTATCTCTTACTCAGCTGCAAAAAGATATTGTGAAGCCTGGAAAGAAATGGGAACCGTAGTTTAAACAGACAACTAAATGCCTTCCTTATGGCATTGTAAGCAAAAGTGACAAGATTTCTTCCTAAACAGTGACTGAAAAAGAAGACCGCAAAATAGCAGGGAGTTCGTACACCTGCTGTTAAATGTAGCCACAGGGTAATATTTCAACCTGAGTAAAATTGCTCTTCTGTTCTTGTTTTCAGATTTGATGATAATAACTATTACTGTTATGCATTGTCCCATTTTCTTTTAATAACTGCAAAAGCATAAAGAGATTTTACTGCATTGATAAATTCATACGGAAAGAAAACACAATTAACCTCAACTCGTTAATCTTTTATACATCTTAATTTAGTACACATTCCTGTCTCAGCGCAGACTTGACCCTTGCATATTAACCAGTGATTGCAAGGCCTGTGATAAGGAGATAGACAGATCCGTTTGGAGGAGATAAGTGATTCCTGGAGAGCTGGAGGATTTGTAAAATCAGTTCCACATTGAACCTTTTGCCAAGTCCTTGAACTAACAGGGGATGAGTTTATGAGGAAAGATTTTTCTCACAAATGAATGAGAAACCACTAAAATCCATGAATGTCTTTTTAACTAGAAATAAAGGGAAGAATGACTTGTTTCTTTTGTTCCCATTCATGGTTCCCGTGTCCTGCCTCAACTAAAGCTTTGGCCTTTGGCATTTTATCTTCCATTCTGCTCATTCAGTATCTTTTATCTTTTTAACCTTGTTTTTAATGGATTTTCTTTACCATTTTGTACTTTGGGAGAGATAAATCAGGAATGAATTCAGACTTGGTCTTCTGTGTAAATGATCATTTGTATCATGCAAACTGAGAAACATCAGTTGGAGAAATAAGAGATGCCAGTCAGGAACATAAATCGGAATTCTCTCAAGAGGGTGACTGAACTGAGACTATAATTTTCTAAATAGTGTCCATGTCCTGAAACAGAATAACTATAATCAGACCATGAAGCATATTATCTTTTTAATCACATTTTGTTTGTATTTTTTAGGGGAAATCTCTTTTCTGAGGATGGAAATAAAAGGTATTAGAAATGTCCTAATTTAGTCATGGATTTGTGCTAGTCCTTGACATATGCCTTTGCAGAGTCAGGTCACATATATGAGACAAAACTCTCACTGTTGCATTGGGTTACAAGTCAGGGATTCAAATTAGCTTGAATTTTGAAGATGTTTCTACAGGACCCAATTTTAGTGTTAATTGCAATGTTTGGTCTTGAACACCTTGAATACAGTCTATTGTTCACATCATCTGATGGAAGATTGCTTAAATGGAGTAAAATGCTTCTAATGACCACTTCATTTACTTCATTTACAGCCATTTACACTCCTGTTGTGTGGGACCTTCTTACGAGTTTAAACAGACCTTTACAGAAACTAGGGAGGCTCTGAGAGACTAAAGATGCAGGTCCTTAAATATATATCTTAAGATTCCAATGGAGAGAAAAAAAAAAAAGGGCAAGCCCAGCATCAGCCCATTTTTGGTAATTCTTTGAAATCCTTTAGTTGGCTGTTTTATGCTTTGAAAACACATTACTGCCATTGACTCAAAGGAACTGTTCCAATAGCAAGGAGGATTGCGGTGATATCCCCCACATGGTGGATCCCCCTCGTCTGGGCTCCCTGTCACTCACTGCACGTAATGGGCAGATTGACAGACCCTTAACGAGAGCTGCTTGTAGCAGGCAGCAGTCTAATAAAAGTAATCCTATTTACAGCCTGCCTTGAGATGCTGCTCTAAGTTGAACAGTTCACCTCTGGCAGTCTCCCGGTCTTGTCACCTTTTCTGCCATTTTCCTCACGCTTAGCTCAAAGGCTCAGATTTTTATTAAAAGGGGGAGCAGAAATAATAATAAAAGGAAAAACATAAACTAAAGCATGTTCTTGAATATGGCAGGAGTCTCACCCCTTTCTGTTTAATGGCAGCACATTTTTGTCTCCCTGTCAGAGAGACAAAGCAGTTCTTATAAACCTGATCTACAATATCACATATCCTTTGTATGTGCCTGATATTATTATCTCCTATCCATGGGCATTCAATTCTAACTTAATTAACTTGGCAAGCAGAAGTATTGTGCTGTGGCACAGTCAGCATCTGTTACGCTCACAAACCACCATACCCAGCTGGGTATCAAGACTCTGTAGCTGCCTACACTTACTTTTGATCTCTGTGACATGCAATAAATCCAGTCAGCAACCCCATAGAGTTTGGCTCTACATCACTACTTTCTGAATGGACAGGCTGTTTTTTTCCCTTGTAAAATTAAAAGCGTTTGCTGCTCTCAAGTCCAGAATAAACCTTATTTTCAGCATTTTATTATATTCCTTGAGCCATTGTGCAGAAGATCAGAAAGAAGCAACTATGAAAAGCCACTAAGATCCATTTTAAACATCTACAGTTATACAGTTAGGCACATTAACAATCATACAGTATGGATTCAGATTTCAATTATGTGGTTGTAAACACAGAAAAAAAAATGGTCTGACATGGTTTGGCGCTCTAATATGAACAATAGAGACACTGGGACTGATTGACTAGATTTTTAATTAAGAAAATGGGCACCCTGAACCTGATCCTTTTTTGAGGTTTGAATGATTTCCAGGAATTAGCATCTCCTCCATTCCCTCCCCACTGATGTTTGTTCCTCTTCATCACACTCTGATTTGCCAGATTTTAAATGGAGAAGGACTTGCTGAAATATGACAGACTTTACTGCATGTCTGGAAAACTAAAATCTCATCCAAATAACATCTTACTGTAGATTTATAGGCTATAGCAAATGAAGAAAGGATCTTGTAAATGATTATCAAAATTCTTCCTTATCTTTTTCTCAAGGTTTTACAGTGATTTTTGGTGACATTTTTGAATGTATAACTGAAAGAATTTAGTGAAAAAATAATAATAATAAAAAAAATTTATCAGAGCAACCACTTTTAACAACCAAAATTTCCAAAACCAAAATGTTCAAGCAATAAAGGGAACATTTTATAACTGAAATCTCGGCTATCACTCACTCAAATAGAAACATGTACATACTTATTGATATATACTAAGGCAATAGTTTAACAGTACCTAAAATTTAGCTATGTATAATTTTTCTTTAAAAAAAATCAACACATCATTTTGATACAAAATTAAAACTGGTAAAACTTTATATTTTTAATTTAAAAATGTATTGCTGGGTTAATGCATATCAAATCATTTATCAACCGATGCAGATGCAGTTAAATAGCCCCATTAAGACAGTGATGTCAGGCTCTTTGTGGCAAAAATATGTTTCTCCTTCCCTTCCCTTCCCTTCCCTTTCCCTACCCCCTTCCCCCTTCCCCCTCTCCTCTCCTCTCCTCTCCTCTCCTCTCCTCTCCTCTCCTCCCCTCCCCCCTCTTCCCCCCCCCTCCCCCCCCCCCCCCCCCCCTCTCCACCACTCACCTCTCCTCTCCGCTCCTCTCCTCTCCTCTCCTCCCCTCCCCCCTCTTCCCCCCCCCTCCCCCCCCCCCCCCCCCCCTCTCCACCACTCACCTCTCCTCTCCGCTCCTCTCCTCTCCTCTCCTCCCCTCCCCCCTCTTCCCCCCCCCTCCCCCCCCCCCCCCCCCCCTCTCCACCACTCACCTCTCCTCTCCGCTCCTCTCCTCTCCTCTCCTCTCCAAAAAAAATATTCTATAGTTTAAGGGAAAGCAAAATGAAGGGCTTACATATACAGATACTTGGAATTATCAAAAACTGCTTGGTATAACTACGTCTAGTTGCAGTACAAGACAAAGTAAGTCTGTCTTAAAGAGAGGATTATTCATTATAAAATTGCTCTTCAAACTTTTCACACCAAAACAGTTTAACAAGCTAATCTTTTTTTATTGAAATTAATTTCTATAGTTTCACCTGACAAGAATGCATATGTGAATCCATACAGCAAATTAAGAACACTAATTCCTACAATCTTTTGATTGTAGGATGCAAATATCATTTCAATCATTGTAACAGCCATCTAAGTTAAGTCAGACACATCTTGGAGGGATTTTTTTCCCCAAAACTCTCAGCTAGAAATCTGTAGTAGGAGTTTACATGTCAGTTAATTTCTAAAGGTTCTCAGTTGGGAAACTACGGGCCAGTCAGCCTTACCTCTCTCCCTGGAAAGATGATGGAGGAGTTCATTCTAGATCTGCTTTGACCATCTCTATGCATGTCAAGGAAAAGAAGGTGATGAGGAGTAGTCAGCATGAATTCACCACGGGGAAGTTGTGTTTGACAAACCTGACAGCCTTCTGCGACAAGGTGACTGGCTGGATGGATGAGGGGAGAGCCGTGGATGTTGTCTACCTGGACTTCAGCAAGCCTTTTGACACAATCTCCTCATAGGAAAACTCCAGAAATGTGGACTGGATGAGTGAACTGTGAAGTGAACTGAGGACAGGTTGGAGGGCAGAGCCCGAAGGATGGTGATAAATGGGACCAAGTCTGGTTGAAGGCCTGTGACCAATGGTGTCCCCCAGGGATCAGTACTGGACTCAATATTGTTCATCTTGTTCGTCAGTGACATGAAGGAGGGGACAGAGTGCATCCTCAGCAAGTGTGCAGATGACACCAAACTGGTGGCCGACACTGCAGAGGAATGTGTTGCTATTCAGAGGGACCTAGACAGGATGGAGAGCTGTGCAGGGAGGAACCTCCTCAGGTGCAACAAGGACAAGTGCAGGGTCCTGCACCTGGGGAGGAATAACCCCAGGCACCAGTACAGATCAGGGGTTGACCTGCTGGAAAGCAGCTCTGCAGAGAGGGATTTGGGAGTCCTGGTTGACAACAGGTTACCCATGAGGCAGCAATGTGCCCTCGTGGCCAAGAAGGCCAATGGGCTCCTGGCTGCATCAGGAGGAGGGTCGCCAGCAGGGCCAGGAGGGGATCCTGCCCCTCTACTCAGCCCTGGGGAGGCACCTGGAGTATTGGGGGCAGTTCTGGGTTCCCCAGGGCAAGAGGGACGTGGAGCTGCTGGAGAGGGTCCAGCACAGAGCCACAAAGATGATTAAGGACTGGAGAATCTATCATATGAGGAAAGACTAAGCAAGCTGGACCTGCTTAGCCTAGAAAAGAGAAAATAGAGAGGAGATATGATCAAGAGGTACAAGTGGCTTTGGGGTGAATGTGCAGAGGATGGGGCCAAAGTCTTCTCAGTGGTGGACAGTGACAGGACGAGGGATAACGGGTTCAAGTTGAACCCCAGGCAGTTCCATCTCCATGTGAGGAAGAACTTCTGTGCTGTGAGAGTGCCAGAGCCCTGGCACAGGCTGCCCAGGGAGGCTGTGGAGGCTCCTGCTCTGGAGATCTTCCAAACCTGCCTGGATGCCAGCCTGTGCTGCCGGCTCTAGATGTCCGTGTTTTTGCAGGAGGGTTGAGCTAGATCTCTAGAAGTCCCTTCCAACCTTAAGAATTCTATGATTCTGTGATTCTGTTTAGTTTTGAGCCTGATGAAGTATGAAAACAGGTGCCGATGCAGAACTGTTACTTTCCACAAGGTGAAAGTCAGTGTCATGCATTTGTCCTGTCTTTCTCCATAGATTAGTCTTATGATATCTGGGTCTTTGTAGCTGTCTCTGAGCAGGTCTCTATGAATCCTCTGACCTATGGTAACCCTGGAATGGGAGGTTATCTGCAAATGCATTTAGAGGCAACTTTATCAGTCACTAAACAGGTTGGGATGACTTGGGATCCGAAAGTCATATAGATGCTTTATTTTAGCTCCGCACCTGCACCTTCCATGCTCTCACTCTTTGGTTGAGGTTCTCTCTGTCTCACTTCTCTCTGTCTCACTTTGCATGAAACAAAAGTATGCCTTAAGAGCCTTAAAAATGATCATCATGACACACATTGTCATCATACCTTCAGCTGGAAACTAGTCATGAGGAGCAGCGCTTAGTTTGACCTGAGTTTGACTCTCATAGCAGTACAGTTTATGTTAAGTCTAACAATTGATATTTCTGCAGAATTCTTCAGTTCATATTTCCTGGTAAGAAGCAAAGCCCAAAATACTGTTTTTCTTCTTACCCTTATAAAAAAAAATAGTTGTCATGGTTTCCTTTTGTTTACAGATTTGCCTTTGCACCTATACAAAGTAACAAAAAGAAGGAAATATAACACTACTATATCTAATGCTATTATGATGTAGGCCCCTCATTGCTGCACTGGAGAAAATTAGTGTCATGGTGATGAAATCCAGCTCCATCACTATTTCAAGTGATGCACTAGTAGCCATGGCAACAAGGTATTCCCTTCCAGTAAATGCCTGTAATGGTGCTTTTAAGATTGTACATCATAGCCAAAGCATAGCGTTGAATCACCCTTAAGCAAGTACTGACTTCAAAGCAAAAAGGTCAGAACAATAGGTTATTCATAAACAGAGAATAATTCTTCTCCAATTTAGAAGCTTTTCTTTGGGATATGTTCCAAGATAAAAGTGGGAGTGATATAGTGAATAGAGCACTACAGTCACATGCTCTCAAGTTGCTGCAGAGCCTCCTACAGTCAGTCTCCTGACTTTCTTTCTGGCTTCTGGTACTCTCCGTGGGCCTGCTGTGCACTGCTCATCCCTTTGAGCTCTACGACAGTCAATGTGATTTGCTCTGACAAGGAAGAAGGAGGTTTACAAAGATTATAGGACTCAAAGGCAGCTAAATAATTTATATAGATGGTCTCAGTGTTCCACTGTAGAAAGATATTCTGCTAAATGATAAAATGATAACTGAAATAAAAAGGTTGTTGGTGTAATGAATGTTGAAGGAAAAAGAAATAGACCTTGAAGATGGCTTTAAAAGAAAATAAAAAGCAAATAGATATTCATGTCTCAGGAGTATCAGTGTTTTCCAGGGAATAGAGAACTTATTGCCAATTAATTTCACCACATGCCCCCCATATCCCAAAATATGAGCTGAGGATAATTCTCTTCTTAAAGGGGATTTTTTTACACCATGTATACAGTACCGAGTATCTTTCCTGAAAACTGAACATCCACATATTTTTCTGTTCTAAAATGTTTTTGTTAAATGCTATGGGAGAATTCATTTTATTGTCTGAAATATTTTCAATTTTTAATATTCATAATGCAATATTCTTTACTGTATGATGATTGTAACAAACAGGTCATGACCCTCATGTTTCAGAGGATGTTAATTAACAAGAGAACCCAGAACAGTATTTGGCTGAATATCTGGAAAAACTTCCAAATAGAGTTCAGTGTTTTTATGATTGAATTCTTCATTCAGCAGAACTTGACATGAAGATAATTTATTTAAGGGAAACTCTGAGTGTGTGTGTGTGTGTGTGTGCGCATGCATGCACTTGTGTAAATATTATGCATACATATGTATGTGTAGGATGAGAATCTACCATTATTCAGAAAAGATCCAGGAAGGGGCATAAGAATAACACAAGTATTGAAGTTATTGTTTTAAAATCTGGAGCCTGGATTTAAAATTTTCAAAGATTCCCAAATTCTAAAATGTGGGGATCTTATCTCATTATATTAGATGCTGAATCTGGAAACTCCATCACTCCTTAGTAAGAGCCACTACTAGACTGTTGGATAACTCTTTTATTTTTGTTATCAATATACTACTTAGAAGCAACTTTGAACTAGCCATAATTTGGTAAAGATTTTCTATTTTTAATTTGCTTCACTCTTAAGACTAAAAGATGGTGGGATATTTGGGGATGTGAGATGGAAGGGAAAAATCATGCAAAAAAGCTGCTAGTGGATGGGCTAGTAGCAACAATAGTATCAAAAATAGTATCAAATATAGTATATAAAAAAAGGGAAGATTAAATCAGATTAATCAGATTAAATGTGGTACTTTTTCTGTGAATGTCAAATGGAGCTTCCCAAAGGCACCATCTAATAGAGTCTCATGAGGTTTCAAAAGCCGATGTGACATGAGCAGCCCATAGCTCAAAAGACAGTGAAATGTAAGTGTTGTGTGTCAGCTTATTCCCTAGTCTTGGAGAACAGTTCTCCTCTTTCATTCCAGCTTTTCACAGTGACTATTTATTTGCTTATTCTCTTTCAGTTTCTCTTCACTCTTTTCTTTACCCCATTGCCTGTAAAGTTCTCACACATGTGCTGAAAGCTTAGTTTAAAATGAGATTTAAATTCACTGCTGACTAATTCTATCAGTTCTGTGTGGAGTTTTTCTTGCATGTGTGTGTTTTTCTTAACCAGAGCAGATGAGAAGACAATTGATTTTCTGAAGGTTAATACTTCACACTGCTAAGTCACCAAGCCTGTTGAAAAAAAAGGGAAAAAGTTCCATTTGAACTATTAAACCAATCTATTTCAAGACAGAATATTAGATATTGAGAAGTCAGACACTCATCTTCTTAAAAGCTTTCATTCAAAGCAAATCATGTGCTATTCAGTACTACTCAAAATTGTAGTCATTTTGCCCCTATGCAGGTCGATAATTGTAGTCCAATAATTGCACACACTTATTGCTGTTTGTCTGCTTCTCATTTGAGAAACAAAGCTTAATTGGAATTCCGAGTGTATTCCGTTTGTTTCACAGAAAAAAAAAAAAAAAAAAAAAGCTGCCAAGCCTAAGATCTGACATTCAAAACAAAATCAATACTTTTGTAGAACATTTAAACATCTCAGGTAATATCACAGGACTAAAGTAATTTGTGTCATGTGCAAAGCTCTAATTAGAGATGCGACAGGAGTAAGAATTGTGTTTCTTCATTATTCAGTCTGCGCTTTACTCTTCTGCTCATACAAGGCTATTGATTAAATGTTCATGTTTATTGTAGTTTCCCCACTCCAATCATGAGTGTGAGAAATGAGAGTTAAGGATAGATGAAAATTTTTCATTCTTTGTCAGATATGAGAGGCACTTGAGGTCAAAGACAGATAAGGAGAAGGGGAGAAAATGAAAGGTTTTGTTTAGTTAGGAGTGAGATACGTTTGAATACTATTTCCGTAAATATTTCCTGAATTTCTATCAAGGGCATTAGGCATCAGTAAAGTTTTTGCCATGGTAAATGAGTTAGATTCCCTGAGCTCATGGTATTTGGCTCGGAGTTTCATCAGTATCAGGAGAAAAAAAATTACAGAGCCAAATTATGAAAGCTCATTTAGATGGCCAAGAGCTCATTGTAGGTGTAGCCCTTTTTCCTCCAGTAGAGCACTTCATGGATTAAAATACAATTCAGCACAAAAAAAGGACTGGCAGACTGCAACAAGTCCCCTTGTTGTGCTTTAACAACTGTCAAACTTCTGGTTATATACTTCCAGTGCTGGAGTCCTGTGGAGTAATGTCAATGGAGTTCCACTTATTCTGTCTGTAAAAAAGGTTTTCCTCACATCTAGCATGTTTGCAACTGAAATTCATTGTTTCTCGTCTGTTTCAACTTGGACATAGAACACAGATTCCCTTTCTTTCTCCTGTGACTTTTTAATATATTAGATGCCTATTACTCTGCCCTTACTAAGTACTTAGAATATGGATTTTCTTCCTGATTTCTGTCAGAAATCTCTTTGTCAAATACAGACAGGAAAACCTATGCATAGAAAGTTCTGAATCTTAAGTAGAATGAATCAAATTAAGCTAGGTGAGGCTAGGCTTAAGTATTTTGTTTTAGAGGGCATTAATGGCTTTACTTTGTGTGGCAATAAAATTCTGAAAAGATGGAGGTAGAAAAAATATAGTTACATAGGTCATCTTCCTGTTGTCTGCAGATGAAAGTCAAGAAATGAACAAGTAAACCCAGGGGCATCTTAAATCATTTTGAAGAGGTCAGGTATCAACCTTAGAGCTAAGCCCATTTGTTTCAAAAGGAGCTGAATGGCTGTTTCTGACGGAAGAAGAAAATAGAAGGATAAATACGCTGTCAGCAATAGAAGACAGTAAAAACACAGCTTCTTTCCTTGGATTTCCTTATGATTTAGAGGCCTAAGCCTTACCACCCCTACTTGACCTGGAAGAATATTCAGAAAAATGTTTGTTTGCTAGATTTGTCCTCTGGTTAATGTTTTCTAAAGTATGTGTCTGCAGCCCTAACAGAGAACATAAGCCATGTCTGGAGTTGAAGTTTGTAAAGGACCTTATTTAGTTGCCAAACATATCAAATAGCACTAGATACTGATGACCTCAGAATCTGCCCTTGAAGTGTGGGCAATTGGAAGAAATATTAAGTTATTGGTAAAATTGAATGCTTCTAGAGATGGGATGGCCAAATAAGAGTCAAAAGGTCATACAGAGGCATTAAGGTCTAAACCCAAAGCAGTATAGCTATATCAGCATAACATTATAACTAGGATAATTATCATGAGTTCTCTGAAATGAAAGTTCACTTGAGAATTGCTTGTCAGTGTTACTTCAGAGGTTTCTGCACTTGCGGTCGAGACACTACTAAAACTAACTGTGCTGAGTGAGGCTTCGCAGCAATAAATAGAAATATTAAATTTAAAAAACAGAAAAGGAAATGTCAGTTTTGTTCTGGAACAGGAACATTAATGCACCTTGGAATTGTGTGTTAAGACATAGAGTCCTGCCAAGATGAATCTGTCCCAGTTCTTAAATCCTAGTCTTCTCAAACTCAGAAATACTCCTAAAATTATTTCTTTGAGTTTGAAATATCCGATTTCCTGGAATTCCAGTAAATTTTCTGATCAGTTTGAATTAACAAAGTTAATGGATAATAATATGTGAATGCTACATGCATATCTGTTATTGTAAGGGATCAGTCGATCAGAAATCTTTTAAATTTTTGTACAGTAACATGTACAGTAAAATCATTCTCCATCACCAGTGTTCTAATTGGATTGCAATGCAAATGTTAAATACAAGGAATTTTGCAGTTTCCCATCCTAACACTGAATTTGTTTTCTTTTAAGTGTGAGAGGGATGATGGAGTTCACAGCTGAAATTTTCTTCACTGTCTTTAAAGAAAGTGTCTCTAATAGCCCTGTGTTTATGAAAAGTCCAATATTTAAGGAAAGTATTCCATCAAAAGAGGGATCATAGAAAAAGGTAGACATTTCCTTATGAGATAAGTGGGGAGTAAAGGCTGCTATTCTTTCAAAGGAAGTAAGGATAGAAAAAGGAAAACTAAGGTTTTCTTCGCAGCAGGGGTAATATTTAATAATAACCAGCAGAAAATTTGAAGCATTGGGAGTTTTATTTATAGGATTCTTTTTGTATAAGATGAAATTATATAAGAATGAATATTATGGAACAGCCTTCTGGCATATATTTGCTGATAATGGAAGTAAGGCTGGCCTATTCATTGAGGTTATACACTGAACAGTTCTGCACTATATTAAAAATTACTGAGTCTTTTCAGAACTAAGCTAATGCACTGCATGTAGCCATTCAGGTTCTGCTAACCGTTAAACTGAATAGGATACTATTTCATGCATGATTTCGCTCAGTTAGCTAAAGAATGCAGTAGTGGGTCCAGAAAGGTGATGGGTAAAAGTGGAAATAAAAATCCTTTTGTTGAATGGCATTTCCCTATGATTTTAAATGCCTGATGAAGAGATCATTATGGATACCACATTCATGTATGCCAAAAAACAGCTGATTCTGTCCTTGATTTTGATAATACAGCTGTTTATATCCCTAGCAGTAGGAAAGGAACAGATTAAAGGTGGCTGCTTTTGACCTCAGAATCTGAATTCACAGGTAAGTAAACTCTTTAAGGCTCCTTGGAAACAATAATGAGCAAAACCCTATAACTAATGACAAACAGAAAATGAGTTTCACTTGAAGATATCTGTCATCTTTCATTCATGTTTAGATATGAAGTGTGGCATTCATTGTGTGCAAATCTAATGGGACTACTTTGGTACTTCAGTAAAGGGAAAGTAGTCTCTGCACTGAAACACTGTGTAGACCTAGATGATACTTACTAGTTCTAATGTGAACAATCATCTTGTTTATGCTTCTCTTATGTTATAATGCTCCTATTTCTAATTGCTTCCTTGTTCTGAGCTTGTAGCCAAATTTTTTTCACACTGCGGCTGCTGAATCACAGAGTCAACTGAACTATCCTGAAGGAACTCCTAAATTCTATCATTTTTTCTTTTTTTGGTCTTTACTCACCTTAATAGTCTGCCCAGTATTTATTTTGTTTGGTGATGAAAGTGCACTTCTTTTCAAGGTGCTTGTATATCTACTACAGCTATTGAACGGACTTTAGTTTGTATGAATACACCATATATGAATTTAAAAAGCTTGTGTAAGGTAACATAACAGCTACGATAGCGTGTAGCTCACTAGGTTAACTGTCAGGAGTTGCCCTGGCTAATGAAGGGCAGACTTGACAGTGTCAGATGAGTTAATGGTATGTCTTTTATTCTATTATCAATAACCAAGGTAATGGTTTAAAGTAAGGTCATGTATGTTTATGTGAATTGCATAGGTAATTCTTGAGCAATCTGTTCAAGCTTGAGGGCATTTATGTAGGCCTAGGGATTTAAGTGAAAGTTATGTCATATTAACTCATTTTTTAGTGTCAGGCAATAGGAAGAGTCAAATCCACATGCAGCCATTGTTGTAAATATACACAGGAAATCATTCTTTTGTATTACACATTACAGCTGTAACATTAAAAGCACAAATAATTTTCTGAAGTTATATACAAGTAAGGCATTTCGCTGTTCAAGAGCACTAAAAAAGACTTAGCATGAACACTTAATAGAATTTTATGAGACTGACTTCATCTTATAATGCACTTAAATCATCTCAGAAAAGGAATTTTGAAGTATACTATAAAGAATCCTTAACAAGAACGCTTTAATGTATTATACATGTGATGGTATCAGTGGCAAACCTCAATGTCTTTCCTTCCACATTTAGATATCCCAGAGGAGTCTTCGGGAGACCGTGCCGCCTAAAAGTATCACAAGAGATACCAAAATTTTAAGAAAATTGCAGTTAACACAAACAGCTCTCACCATTTCCTGATTTAAGAACTCTTTCATAATGCTTTCAGTCGGAGATCATAGGTGGCTGAAATATTTCTGCATAACAGTTGTACAACTGTAGATTTTATTCTGTACTAGAAATCTATCTTGTATTCTATCTAGTAGAATTATATAGTCCGTCTATTAATTGCAATTAAGCTTTTTTATTTTTAATTGATAAAGGTTTTTTTCAACCCCTTTTTATCTTTTAAAGGTATTTCTTTCAAGAGATAATATTATATCCAATTAATTCTATTATATTCCCTAAGACATTGGAACTGAAACAGCTTTAGACCTGTTTAGACCTGTTGCCTAATGTATCTATGAGGTGGTAATATTTTTTTTTTTGCTGAAATTTTCAGCATCTATGCCAATATGCCAAAATATTACAACAGAAATCTTTCCATGCTGCCTAAGATGCTTGGCCCAGCAACACTTTATCTCTCTGAAGAGTGCAGAATTTACAGCTTACTAAGGCTGGCAAGGTTTTCTGCTCTCATTTTCTTTTGTACTTGCGGTATTAACAAATCACGTAAACGTAATTCCCATATAGCACTTGTGCACTTAACAAACTAATAGAACAATATAACATAGCAATACTACTGAAGATAGCCCTACAAATTAGTGAAAATATAATCCCTTGGCTTTGAGAGTCAATTTAAATGAGAACAACAAAACAGTCTTTATTTCTTTAAAGGCGCTAATGGACAGATAAATGACTGCAAAAAGAGAGAAACTATTCAATGTTTGGTTCCCAGGGAGTTGCTGGAATATGTATGAGCTGACAGTGGAAGATCACTACAGGATGGCTGATGGAGAATGAGCAAGAGATTAGGACAGGAAGAAGAAGATGGATTGTAAAGTCTATTGAAAGGCAACGTGTACCCTTGTGCTGGCACTGTAGAACTGATTACTGTCTTGTATTATTTACAGATTTATGTTAGAACGGGAAATACCCAGTTCCTCCAAGTCCATTAAGCAGGGTGTTCTGGAAAAGGAGGAATACGAGGTTGACAGAGAATTAAGCATCCAAACCCCTGTCTACCAAGAAATGCCATTCTTAAAAAAAAAGGCAGTAGTCCTTTATTAGGAAAAGAAAGTTTTCTGTGTATCAATGGAATTAGGAAACAATACTCTGAACAGATGTAAATCCTTCGTCAAATCCCCGTCTGTAAGTGCTTAGAAAAGAACTTCAGATGTACCAGTGTGATCATGAAAAGCTCTCAGAAGGGTATTAACAGGATCTGTTTTAGAGATCTGACATAGTCATTGGAAAGAAGAAAACCTGAAATCCTGACTTTCTGGAGAAGTCATCTTACTGTGGGTTGCACCTTAGACTAGATTAGGAGTTTGCTTTTGAAAAGATTATTTAGTTGTCTCTGTTTATCATATATCATATGGCAGAGTGGAACATGCAGACTGAATTACTTAAGCAGTGCCTCATTACTTAAGCAGTGCCTCAGTTCACTAGTGAGCTTACAGTCCATGGAACCAGACCAGAATTGGTTGAAAGTAAAACTACTGAGACAAATCTACTCCTTTTAGCCCCACTATATGCCAATATAGACATAGCCGAAAAGGTCAAAGCTGCTAGCATCGGCACCAAATTCAAGAGCCTAAGGAGATGCAAGTACAAAATATCAAACTGCACTTTCCACTTCACTTGTACAGAAGTCATTTAATGTTCATCCACTCTTAATCTGATCTCATTCACTGGCTATATTTCTAATAGTGTGACTTGGTCCTATTTTATTCCTCGAGGTGCCTGTAGTAAACTTTGATCCTGTAAACTTTTGGACAGAGAACGTTTTACTGTTTTGCAATCTAGAACATCTATCACCAGAAGGCCTAGGATGCAATGAAGATGCTATTTACCCTACGTTATATGGAAAATTTAACTAGTTATGGTCAAAAGCTCGTTTGGAGTAAAAATAATAAACGCAAATTTTATGTAATTAGTTAACTGTAAGTTGACTTTTTAACCATCTAATGAAAGCCAATTTGCATATAATTATTACAGAAAAAGTAAAGAATAATATTGTAGAAAAAAATCACAACATGAACAATATAGTTACAATGGCCAAATACATACTTCCTAGAATACTTCCCTTTTCTTTTTTATGCTTATGCCTCGTACTACCCCTCTGCATCCTAATGATGATGGTTTCAGTTTGGCAGGTGAGTCATCAATGCCCATAGGCTGTTTCTTGGGAAAAATTATTGTGATGACAATGATGGTTTCTTTGTTCTCAGACTGTTTTATTTATTTATTTATTTTAACTTTCAGACCTGTTTTTTTCCCATCTCCAGGTCTGCAGGTCTACATGAACAGCATCTTCTACCATCCCATATCTGTACTCTCTGCACCATGTCTAGTGCTTTCACTTCTTAAAGCTCCTGATGCCATACCAGATCTCTATTTCTTTACTGTAAATCATTACATTAGTTATAATTATCTCCTTATACACAGATAACTATCTGTGTATATCTGTGTCTATCACAACTATCTATAAGCTATTATTGTACCATACAAACCATACTAGCCTGGTAGTTAGAATACTTATTTCAGATAAACAGAGTAATATAAAGCTCCAGGCAAGTCAAAACATGTTCAAGCAGAGCAAGCCTGACCAGTCACATTCCTTAGGCCTTCCAATATCTTAGTAGCAGTAGCAATACAGTATTTTCAGGGCAAAAAAACTTATTCACATACAATCTTATTGTTCTTAATAACTCCATGAACATTTTAGTACATTTAGTCTAAGGATGGTAGAGTAAAAAAATCTTTAGTATACAATTTTACTATTTTTTTCACTTCTGAAATGGACATATGAATCTTTACGAAGCTCATCTGCCACAATTAAGAAAAGAAAATTCTGGAGTTGCATAATCCTGAAGGGAAATAAATCTGACCTAATCATGGATGCTACCCCAACTCTATCGCATAGTCAGAGGAAAAAAATATTAGAATATCTTTTCTTCCGGCCAGTTATTCCTTTGTATGTGATTTCTTGAAATATTTCCCTTCAGGCTTTTGCCTAGAGGTTCCTAGTCTTGGGCATCTTTGCTTGTATAGTTGTTGCCTCAGGGACAGTGTGAGGCTAAATTTATTAAGACTTGTAAAGTGTTCAGATGTAATAATGAGAAAGACTGATAAAAGTATTGCCAAAAGTACAAGCTAGATAGATCCAAGGCTATGGAATCAGCTGTATAGAATACATTTGTGATAGATAGGGATTGTGTTCCCCTGAGTTACTCCCTGGTAAAATTTGCCACTATGTAATCAGTTCTGTTGACTATCAATTGACTAGTTAAATGCTTTGGGGAGAGTATCATAACTAATCAGTGAATCATTTATTTAAAAATAGTTTTCTTCTCTTGAGCAGCTGCAATGTTGATTGATCTGAGGCTCTTGTTCAGATAGTGAGATAAACCTACATTCATTAAGTGCTGCTCCAAAGCCTGTTGAAGTCAATGAATCTCTTAATTGACTTCCTTGGGCTTTGGAACAGCCTTTATTTCTATAATCTGTAACAGCCTTCAAGAAACAACTTTTTTACTCCATTATTCTATTGTAAGAAAAAGGAGAATCTCTGAAAAAACTTTCATTTCTCATTGTAAGCCAACTGAAACCTGCAGTAGCCTGGGGAATACTGGAGATATAAATGGAGCTGAGAATATGCATGTGTGGAGAGAAGAAAAGAGGACAATTCCAGTGTAAGTGGCCAAGCATGAAATAACATATAACCTTTTGAAGCTGAGGAACAACATTATTTAAATTAAATGTATAGCCCTAGAATATCATGTAGGCAGGTAGCATCACACAATGCAAAGGCTTTTTAAATTACTTACCTTTTCTTATCTAACAATCACCCAAAATATTCCTCTCATTTTTTGTGCTTTGACTCATATTTGAATTTATTCTTTTTCCACTCTTTTTTTCTGTTTTGAGACATGAAGAAGTTAGTACTTTTTTCCCCCTGCTAATTCTGTTCTGACTTTATGTAAGTATTCTTTTTTGTGAAATAGGAACTTCCCTTTGAAAATAACTTTTTAAGTATTAAATAACTAAAATCGTGAAAGATACTTACAAAATATCACAGTATTATTAGGAAGTGTTAAATAGGGAAATAACCAAATTTAATATTGGAAGTGATGTTGTTTATAAATGATAACAGTGTTTTAGAAGCCAAGTAGATGGACTTATGCCATCATACACAACAAATGAGTCAGGGTCCTGACAGGAAGAAATTTTTTTCAAAAGAAAGAAGACCTGTGAAATATATTTATCTTCTGAGTTCTTAATGTGTATGTAGAAAGGACAAGAATGAAGCACAGAGAATAACAGAATAGTTGAGATTGGAATGGACAACTGGAGATCATCTAGTCCAACCTGCCCAGATACTACTAGCCACAGGCATCCAGCTAGGCTCTGCATCACAGTTCACAACCCTCTGAGCTCTGCCATTTGGCCAGTTTTCAATGCCTTTCCAAATCCACTCGTCTAGGCCTCATCCCCTGGACTTTCCGGTGAGGCCACTGTGGGAGAGAGTGTAAAGAGCTCTACAGAAATGAAGGTAGACAATATCCACTGTTCATCTACCTAGCCAGTCATTCCATCATAGAAGGCTATCAGGTCTGCTAAGCATGATTTTCCCTTTGTGAATCCGCATAGGAAACTGTTCCATCACCTTTCCAGGGATGGAGATGAGGTTGAGTGGCCTGTAGTTTCCTGGGTCTTCTCTTCAGCCGTTTTTGAATGGTGGTGTGACATTGACTTTCTTCCAGGCCTCAGCAACCTTTCCTTCATGACCTTTCCTTCACGGCCTTCATGAAATTCTGTTCTTAATGACCTTCTAAAGATGATGGAGAGTGGCCAAGCAATGACATCTGCCATGTCCCTCAATGCTTGTGGGTGCATCCCATCAGGACCAATGAACTTTTGGGTGTCAAGTTTTCTAAATGATCTCTAACCCGACCTTCCTCAACGAACTGTAGGACTTCCTTTCTCCAAACTTCCTCTCTGGTCTCTGGGGTCCTAGATTTCTGATTAAAAACTGAAGCAAGAAACGCAGTCAGTATCTCTGTCAGCATCCATCATCACAAGGTCCCTACACAATTCAGTAATGATCCCACTTTTTCTTCAATATTCTTTTGTTACTGATGTATCTAAGAATGCTTTCTTGCTGTCCATGATATCCCTTTGAGATTTAATTTGAAATGGGACTTGAAAAGTATATTGATAAAGTGTGCCTTGGCAGTTTGAGAGGTCATGGAGAGCAGGGGAGGACCGGAAGAAAGCCAATGTCACTCCGGTCTTCAAGAAGACAAGAGGGAGGAGCTGGGAAACTACAGGCTGGTCAACCTCACCTCCGTCCCTGCAAAGGTGAAGGAGCGGCTCACCCTAGAGACCATGTCTAGGTATGTCAAAGAAAAGAAGCTGATCAGGAGTAGTCAGCATGGATTCATCTTCTACGATGAGGTGACTGGCTGGATGGACAATGGGAGAGCTGTGGATGTTGTCTACCTTGACTTCAGCAAGGCTTTCAACACAGTCTCCCATGAATGCCACTCCATGTCACATGCTGTAGATGTCCTTGCTTGAGCAGTGGGGGTTGGATTAGATGATCTCTAGAGGTCCCTTCCAACCTTAACCATTCTTAAGGTCTTAAGTAAGTGAAGTCTTAAGTAAATATTTTTCAACCTAACTTCCTTCTTCCTTTGTGTGTTTATGTACTGGATACTTTGAGAGGTTTTTCAGTGCTGCTCATTGTATAATTTTTTTGAAATTAAACCTTATGTTTTAAATGTTAAAAGTCATTACTGAGCAGGATAGATCTTTTCTGAGCTTTCTCATATAGTTGTTGTTGAAGTCTAAAATATTGCCAGACATGGAAGAAATTAATCTTATGATCCATTTTTATGTTTTTACTCACTACCAATTCTGTTGATGGACCTCAGATGCTACAAATGAGACGGAAGAAATTTCATTTGCAATTCAGAGTATTGATACATCTGCTTGTAGAAATGCAAAATTGCTGTGTTGGTTTTCATGGACATTAACAGTGAGCAGGAAGTGATCAGAAACACTAGGTGCTTGTTAGTCCCAGGATTGTAAGATTCAGCTATATCACCTCCATCCAGTGATCACTACTAATTCTACTACTACCTGATTTCAGTAACTCCCGATAAGCTGCTTCCATCTTAGATTTTTTTCTGCATATAGCTGGATGAACTGTTTTCTTACAGGAAGTTTATTAATCATAAATGATTCAAAACTGTTTCTATTACTTTTAGTTATCTTGTTCAAATACTATTGAATTTAATGAGAGACTTTGTAACTGATAACAGGATTTGGCCTTAGAAATGGCAACTCTGACCAAGAAATTACTCTAGTAAAATTAGGATAATTTCTCATTAATCTCCAGTATTTGTGAAGTGCTTTAACATTAAAAAAGCTAAAAGCTGTGGGAAACGAAGGACAGTACAAGAGATGTGAATTTGAAATAGTTATAAATGGGAAGGATTGAGAAAGAGAGCAACTAGAGAGCAACTATTAAACCCCTTGTATTTTGAGGCTGGGCAGATCAGATCAAATGACATCAAGTGACACTGCAAATCAAGTCACTGTGGGTCAGGAGTTTTTGGTTGAGCCTGTTTCTTAATAACTGACCACTTAGGAGGCCCTAGAGAAGTAAAGTCTGTTTTTTTTAAAAAACAGTTGCTCAGTTGTGTTGTAGTCTAGGCACATATTGAACTTGTTTGAGGAAGACTTGCTTTTTATGTTGCATCAGTTTACTTATTCAGAATCTCTTCTTCACATTTTAAGATTCTAAAATGTATTTGAGGGAAATGCAAAATCTGAAGGAGCTAATTTTGTTGCTTAGGCTGTTATACATGAAAAAAATGTATGATCACTCTTGATATTTCATTTTGTTGCATATAAATCCAAATCTCATCTCAAAGCCAGGCATAAACCTAACTGAAATACTACTGTTCTGTGGATCCACACAAAGGATATAGAGGTTTTCTATTTAGCACTCAGTAATTACGAAATGACTGTGTATTTAGTATTCCTATTATGCAACCATCAGTTAGTACTCATTGTTATTTAAATTCAGTTCCTCTTAGAAACTTGACTTTAAAGATCCTATTAACTTTGGAGAGAATATCTCTATTCAGTACCTAAAGGAAAAGCATCCTCTAAATATTAGGTTCTCAGATGCCATACAGGCTGTTCTTTTTACTTCACACGATTTTAACTAAAATTTGTTAAAAGACCTGAGGTAACAATCTATTATTTAAACGAGAAAAAAAAAAGCTGAGAATGAAACGCAGACGTTGAATTCACTTTATCTGTGGTTCCTCATGTTTTACATTCAGTGCTTGTAATAGTCAAATTCCAAGGATTGTTCTTCACCCTTTCAGGAAAGTTGGGCAAAAATAGATGAAATATTTAGGTTAGTTAGGGAAGGATTTCAGTGATGAGGTAATTATAATCCCTTAAAATTTTTCTGATACTGGTATCCCTTCTCTTTTTTCCTTGTAGCTAAAGCTAACCCTGTTCTTTTACACGTGCCATCTGATTTACTCATATGAAATGCATCTTCGGTTTGTTACATAGCCTGTATCCATTTTCTGATAAAAATGACACTATGAATAGAAAGTTGTAAAGAGAACAGTGTGACAGAGGGGAAACATTTTTGAAATCAGACAGTGGGGAAGTGATAGTGATAAACTGTCAGTCTTATGCTTTCTCTGGGAACCCGTGTTACCTTTTTTTCCCCTTAATACTACAGTGCTGTTTAGTAGGTCTCTGACACAATGACTGCATTATCCGCTGATGGAATAAGCAGCTATTATTGGACCATGGTCCTGCATCTGACAACGGGCTGCTATAATTTTACTTTGTGCGTGCATTTTCACCTGCAATCTTTTTGAAAGCTCTCATTTGTATGCAGCGAGGCTGAGCCTAGCAAGTACAGGTTCTGCCCCTGTCCACGGCATGTCACAGTGGCAGCACCTAGGAAATCCATTAATATTTATGGCAAGGGAACAAAGAAATCAAAGCATCTCTCTCTGTCTCTCAGTTTATTCTCCCCCCTTCTTTTTTTTTTTTTATTTAATTTTGAAACAACTTTTGGATATGTCAGCCCTAGATCAGTTGCATTAGACAGAGATACACATGTGTGGTGTTCAGTCATAACTGAGAAACGTCATGCTGATTTTTCTTCAGTGAGTTTGTGACTTTCTCTGTCATTTCTAACCTCTCTCCCGCTGAAAAGGCAATTAATTAAGCACTTCCTCCTCACTAAATGCATCTTGCTGTTCCTTGTTTGGAGGTACAGTGAGCCCCTCTGTTTGGCACTCCAAAAGCAGGCCAAGCAGAACTACAGCACTGATGGTGATATGTATGCCATTCCTCCTCCTTCACGCATGGAGCCATCCTGGTTGTCAGGAAATAAGTCCACAAATGCCACTGCAGCACTGACAAAGACAGTAACACATTTTTCTTCTTCTCATTCTTCAAGTAAAATTGTCTTTGTGTAGAACGATAGAAAAATGCATAAATACTTCCTTCTGTACCCTATTCATTTCTATATGATCTAGGGAGGTTGAAGGTGAAATGCCTACAGGTGGGAATGGAACAACTCAGTACCATAGTACCAGGAGGTATGAGGCATTATTTAATAACAGAAATCTGCAGTCTTTAGCTCTTTCCACCCAAGGACTTTGCTCTCTGGGCTAATAAGTGGCTAATGAGTCTCCAAAACTCCTCTGAGGAAGTTGGTCTCATTCTGTAGACAGCTACACTGATGTAATAGGAAAAGTGAAGTTTCCTGTCAGGAACAACTTGGTTAGTCTGTGAGCAGAGCAATGGATTGAAACTTTGGAAATAGGGTTCAAGTCCTGTGCCACATCTCTGCCACCAAATCCCCTCCTGTCCCTTGTCTAGCAGGAAGGTTAAAAAACAAAACAAAACAAAACAAAAAAAAAAAACAAAAATAAAATAAAATAAAATAAAAATGATAAAAAAGGCAGATGGTAAATTCTGCAAAGCCAGGACTGTGTAAGTCAGAGCAGGTTGATAGGGCAGCAAGAACTGGTGTTTAAGAAGGGACAATATTACATGTGCACCTAAAGACAGGTTCAGTTTCCATGCTCTCTCAGTCATGTAGTTTAGTTCTTTTCCTGTAAGATGAGTCAAAACATTCAGTTGTGCCCAAGGACTAGTAAAATATATTGTGTTCTTTTTTCTTTATGAACAGTCTCATTTTCAGCCCAGACAACTCCAGGTACTCTCTTGAGCTGCAGGTGTCTGATGTCAAATAGCCTATGCTAGTCAAAGGATCACTAAAAATGGGATTTGTATGAATCACAAAGACTTCAGTTCTGGACTGTTTCTTATACATCACCACAGTTCTATGAGTTTTAGGCTTACCTCCCCTGAGCTGGCTGACTTCTTCTGAGAACTCTTCCTTTTACTGTGTGTGTGTACATAGAACTCTCTTTTAACCAGATTCTGGGTTTCAACCAGACTTCCCTTTGTTCTCTTTAAATGACCTTTTCAGCTGTACAAATTATTCTTGAAAACTTACTAACCCAGTTACAAAATCTACAAAATACATTTCACCTTCATGATATATTGGCAAAAAAGCACAACTGCAATTCTTCTCCCTTTGTGTGTATATAACATACCTGGATGAGTAATAGTTCACAACGATATTCTAGGATTTTGTTTGTTTCTTTGCTTTCTAACAATTTTCCAATGATGTCTTGGAATATGAAGAGAAAATTCAAACAAACCAATTCTTTTAAGGAGAGGCACCCTTCTACATCTGGAGTTATTCATCACAGTCTTGATATTTTCACATGCTTGCTACTAAGTAAGTTTACTGAGTTGAAATATACCTGATTTATCATTTTAGAGTTCTCTGACTTTAATGCCCCTCATGTGTCCTGTCCATTTATTGTCATCAGCTAAAGGTAAAACCCCTTTGTCAACAGCTCTATGGCTGGTTCCTTACATGTCCTCATACCTCTGGTGAAGCTCCCAGAGGAAGAGTGTATTGATTCCCTTGGGAGGTATTGCCACAAAATACCCTGTGAAGACTTGGAGCAAACATCCACAAGCAACAAAAAACATATTTTAACCTTGGAGAGCATCCCCATGAAATGAATTTGCTGCCTTTAGTTTTCTGTGATCATGTGAATAACTAATTCATGAATTATGCTGTAAGTGACAATTTGAGAATAAATTACTCCTAAAACCTAGACTTAGTCATGCCTTTCTGGGGGGCCTAGTTTAATATCCTCTTATGCTGTTTCTCAGTCTTTTTTTTTTCTTTTTTCTTTTTTGGTGCTATCAATCTTTTCCCTAAGATTCATTTATTTCTCATATTTTGGAAGAGAAAGAGAATAGAAAATCAGTGTCACAACTTCTCCAATGGTTTAATTCTCTGTATTATTTATGTAATCAATATAATGTGTTTTTTTTCTAAACAAAATATTACAAGTGCAGCAAACTGTCACACCTCTGCATACTTGTATAAAAGCCTAGAGCAATAGTAATTGTCTGCCACATTAAAAAGCTTTGCTTTCTCTGGTTTTTCCAGATTTACGGCAGTAAATATTCCAAAATTTAATATTGGAACATGATTGTTTAATACGCAAAGCCAAAGAGTGGAGGAAGGGGCTTAAAAAATTAAAAGTCAGTTAATGGCATGGCTGACATTCTTGCCATAGCACTAAAACGGAAACATTTATGAAAGTTACAACTACTTTAGCTACACAGTGAAACTGCAATAACACATTCACCAGATTATTCATTCCTTTTCTTCCGAATTTAGCTCAGCCAAAGTCAGCAAGATAGGAAAATCAGAGAGCTATAACAATAATAAAAATATTGATAAAATAAGTTCAGTGATCCCAGATAAAAGTGAATAACCTGGAATCCACATCAGAAAACCGTGATATGTTTGACACATTTGATAGCGTGTGCTCCGAAGAGAGGTTTAAAATTAATTGAGCATGGCAAGTGAACAAGCTTCACAATATACTGTCCTTTAGTTAAAGGTTGATATGCTCTGGTGAAGCCAGAGACAGTATCAGGTGTATCCATCTCACTGAAGTGTCACTAGCTTACACTACAAAGTAGCTGTGACTTAAAATAAAAATGTATTAATAATAACAACCTGGTATATGTGATAGTTGGGAGAAAAAAGATGACAGCTCTACCCTTTCACCTGAAAACAATGATTCTGCTTCGATATGTGCTTGAAAGCTGCAAAAGAGTTTGCCAAGCCTGCTGAAGGTGTTTGGTACCAGTAACAGTGAACTTTTAAGACAGAAGATCTACATCCACCTCCACTTGTGCCAGGTCTAGGGTTATACCATAAAAATAAAGTATGTCTAGATCTTTTTTTTCAATTTAAGATCAGGAAATCAGTGTGATCCTGATTGTCCAGTACCAAGTACAGATTGTCCAGTACCAAGAAAGCATGAGCCGGAGGTTGGTGAAATATTTATAATAATAGAAAAACTTCCATTTTGTGGAAGAGCTAGAAGATTTCCACTTCTAATTCTTTTTGTACTGCACAGACTGGAGATTCATTTAGTCCCAAACAGGTTACACTATCTTTCTATGCTGTTGTTACACTGAAGTGTCAGTTGAGTTACTGAATTATTCCTGGCTGATTCCAGAATTCCACATATATGTATTTCTTATTCCCCTATCATAAAAACTAATAATACTAATAAAAACAAAAAGAAACCTTGAAACTACTGGAAGTTTTTAGCCTGGATAAGAGAAGGCTCAGATGCTATTTTATCCAAGTGTGTAAGTACCTGTTGTAGCTGACCATGCTCTCAGTGACAAGACCATCTCTAGAGGTTCCTGCCAACTTCAACATTCTGTGAATCCAGATGCATATCTCCAGGTGCTCTCCTCTGTTGCTTCTTCTATTACAGAAACACAATTGCACATATAAAATACCTGAACTAGTAAGTTTAGCCAATATCTGTCCTCCATTCCTAGTTATAGAACATAATTTGAGAGGATCTGAGGAACAAAAGACAACCAACAAGAAGTCTTACAGTCCTCACACTGAGAGTCCTGAAGCTTTGATCAGTTAGACTTTTTGAGGAAAAGAGAAAAATTCAGGAAAACACAGCATAAAGTTAGGAAACTCTTGTGCGTATATCTTTTAAAATATTTTTTAATATTTTTTTTAAATTTAGTATTTCTACTATTTGAGACAAAAGGTGAAATAAAAACCTTTTGGTTTGTATGGAAAGGTACAGGTAGGTCATAAAGTCAGGAATTCAGCTGCCTGCACATAGGTACCTACTGTCACTTTAAGCAGGTGAGAGATTTCGCTTGGCTCCCTGCTGTCATTCCAGAGAAGATGATGTCTCCTGGGATATTCTGCTAAATCTGTCATACCCTTGCAAATGTCTTGAATGTCATAAGGCATCTCAAATAGTATGAGGCATCAAATTAGGATACCTGATTGAGATTCAGTCGTCTGTCTCTTGCACCCATTCTGACTTTTGGGTTATTACAACAGCAGTACACAGATTTATCATATTCTTTAATGCAGTCACAAAAAGACATGTTTTTTACCAAATAGGCCCTGGAGATCTGTTCACAGTTTGCTTTCATATGCACATGCATTCAAAATTGTATAGTAGTCTGCATTTTTTTTCTTAAAAATCGTCTTCACTATGCCTTTAAAATCTTCAGATCTCCTCTACTGCTTACAGTGTTGATTGCCTATATTCTTGATAAGTGAAATAAAATCAAATAGACGATAATGACAGGACATGACAGCATCTGTAAAAAGGCAGTAAGAAAAGCAAATAAGGAGCAAGAATGCTCCCACCTTTCAGACCCCATTCCTGATCCTCAGTTTTAACATTGTTATTTCTTTTAATCTGTTCGGAAGAAATAAATAATAATAAAAAATCTCCTAGACAGGGCGTCAGTATTGCAGAGAACATTAGTTTGAAGAGAGGGAAACGAAAAATAGGGAATTTGTATTTCAGTCACAAAATGGATCAAAGAAAACTTTCCTGGGGCAAGGTGCTGTTGTCAAGACTGTCCTGAAGAAAGGAAAATCATTACAAAGGATTATCTATATCAGTAGTTCTCTACCTTTCTTTCAGCTTGTGTACCCCAAGGCAGAAATACAGTGTGACTGATTATGATTACCACACATCTACACAGACACTCTTCTACAGAGCTATTTTTGCATGTGTGCTACCAAGTGTTTTTCCTAAAACTTTACCCACCATGTGCAAATTTCATAAATTCAGCTTAAAAACAGTAATAATGAAAAAGTTCTTCATTCTCCTAGCCAGTGTGATTTAACAAATCTATAAAATGTATCGTTTGCTTTGGGAAGGATGTGACCAGAAATGGATTAGCTCTCACTGGAGCTTCTAAAAAGGACACCATTTTAAGTAGCTTTTTTGGAGGAAATTGTTGATCACCAATCCTTTCGGCACTGCTTATGCCTACATGTGAAGTGACTGAAGAGCATAGCTACCTGTCTACATCTGTCCTATTCAAAAAAAAAAAAAAAATCCCATTCCCAAGGTTCCTCTTCCTATTAATAGCCTATTGGAACATCTGAATGGCTAAATCTGCTCCCCACTTCCAAATCAAGGTGATCGCATTCTTATTGCCTATTGGGAGCATAGCTTTGTTGTGCTGTGTCTGAATATGAGGTAGATTGGCATAAACTGTCATGGGCTGAAACCATGCCAGGATGCATGACAGCAATTACACCTTGTTGATTAATTAAACACTACTGAACCCAACACATTCCTCAGGCCCATACTGTGGTCCTTTGAAGATTATCAGTGTAGACTCAGCTCCTGGGGCAATAGGAGCACTCTCATTTCATGGACAGATCATTCCCACAGTCCTGCTTTTTAGGGAAGGGATATTAAAGAGGTTTTTTTAATCTGTTATTTATTAATTTGATCGATGAAGCCCTAGCTTAGAGGTGCTCCCATAACACAAATTCTAAAAAGGGCATCCAATAGTGAAGGACTCTAATTTCTTTCTTTAGCACTTGATCTCATAATGTTTCAGCGCATCCAAATTCAGTTTGAAAGCTAAAAGATGTTGAAGGTCATGCTACGATCTTTCTGAAAACATACATCTACTGTTCTACCTGTATTCAGCATGAAATAGAAGGAATCATGCATAGGACAGGAAAAAAATAATTCTTGCTTCCTATTCTCTGTGCTCTACACCAGGTATATGTGGGACTACAGCAAACCATTTCTCCTTTTTTATTTTTCCATTAGCAGAATAGAGGTAATATCTTTACTCTGTGACCGTGAGGAAGGTACTCTTATCTATGGAGCCCTTTTAGCTCCTTGGCTGGAAGTTGTGAGATTTTAGTGAAGATATTTTTTATGACCCATTATTATGATATTTCTTAAAAGGATGCTGGGTCACAGTCCAGAAAATTTTCTTCCTATAATGATCAATGAAGAAACATAAAGAAAAATGAAGAATGTCAACTTCCAGGCTTATAATATAATAAAAATGTTCCTTTGCCTTTAAGTATCTTTAGAAATAAAAATCATATTAATTGAATGGTAAGTACAAAATATATAAAAATATAATGATAATTTGATCTCTGTCTTACAGATGTTCAAAGCACATATGTTACCAGGTTTGTTAGAGTACAAGCCGCTACAGAAGGCAAAGTCATTCCTGTGGCTGTGAAACTTGGCAAAATCTATTTCACTTTCCCTTGAATTTGTTTCTTTTCCCATAATTTTCCATGCTTGCTAAGCTCTGACTTGAAGGGAGGATGCCGGACAGTACTTTTTGCATGAGTAAGATCAATATCTTTTACCACGAAATTTCATCTTTTGGTAGCCTGGTAAATGCTAACACAACAAATCATAATGGAAATAGTGTACCAGGCATGTTTCCAGACACGGATAAACAGAGTTTGTTCATCACGAACTCTTATTTAGTCACAAAAATATCTAGATTTGCTACTCCAACACTACTTGCTTTATGATACTGATCAAAGATATCATTATTTAGGACTGTGCTTACAATATTTGTCTGGTCTTTCTGCTGTGTGAATTCTCTTTGCAGTTCTGCTATATTAGGGCTGAAAAAAGCAGAATGAGCTGTATCTGGCACCACAGCCTGCTTCAAGGATGCCTATGATTCCAGCTACTACTCACTTTGCCTCTCCTTTGGAAGGAATACAGCAGTGCATGGCCATATAGGCACAGCAGATGCTGAATGCCAATTGTCAAACCCTAGTGCTTAGTTTAATTGCCCCTTACCACCAATTTGAGATGCTGCAGTTGTAGGAAAATAGTAGAGATGGCTGTCACTAGTTTTCTGAACTTACAGTTCTGAAAAAAAAAAAAAAAAAAAGAAAAAGTGGAGGCAGTAAAAAGGAAAAGAAACTTCCATGAGCCCATGACAAGTTAGTAAGCAAATATATGAAGATGAGTAAGAAGAGGAAGGGAAATTTTTGACTCAGTTGTAGATTCAAAGATGTGCCTGAAAGTTTAATAAAGGAGCTGCTGTTTTACAAGACACAGGAATCTCAGCAGCGAAGTTACAGCATGATGGACTCTGACATTCTGTAAAACTGTAAAATGTGTCAGTAGCTTTAACAAGCAGGAATGCTTTGACCTCCTGAGGTTCCTGTCCAATTTAGCCATAGCAACTGTTCAATTCACACAATTAATGGTTACATTCAGTCAGGGGAGGGAGGGAAAGGGGTGACAGAAAACGTCACCTTAGAACCAAAATAGCATTTCTTTCTTTTCTTTTTTTTTCCTGCTCTGTCTCCCTTATAAAAGACCCTCCACTCCACAGACCCTCCACTGTATACTTCTATAGTTCTAATTTTCCCTTGGCATCTGTATTTGTAGGTCTCTTGCCCTGTAAATATGTATTAATGGGATAATTCCAAGGAAATCAGATCCTTTGACTGACAAAAACACAGGGTTATTTTGCAGGCATTTATTTTACATCTGATAGTTATTACACAGAATCCATGTTAGTCTGCTTCTTTTTGTCGTTGTTATTTTTTTCTATTTTGAGGCTAATCCTGATGATGTCTGTAATTTAGGGATCATGGCTTTTCTGTGGAGTAAAAAGGGCAGTTCAACACCTTGCACATCCAAAGAATAAAACCAGACGCATAGGGGACAAATCTATGTTTGGAGGATGAATCTTGCTAGTTATTAGTTGGAAGGTGCCAGTTTACAGGAAGAATAGAGTAATTTACTACAGTGTAGAGTCATTTTCTTTCCTTGCAGTACTGCAGTATACATTACATCTTATAAAACAGAAGAATACTCATTTTTTTGTCTTCTTTTACATGCACACTTTCACGTGAAGGGAATCAGAGAGGAAAATACTCTCCAGCAAACCCAATGAATACAGTTTTTGAGAAAAACACATGTTGCCAAAGTAGCTCCCCATAGCCTACTCCAGGGGCTATCAGCCAAGGAGCAGTATAGAGCTTCACCCATGTTCGGTTACTCTATCAGAAAATTCAGAACTCACTCAAGGATCAAGGAGGGATTCACCAGAGAGGTGTTTTCCAGGGACATTCCATTATACCATACTTTTGTTCATTGTCAGTTTTTAGAAGATTGGTTACTGGTCCTATTTAGTTCAGCTGTACATAGAACATAGGATAACTTGGGTAAAAAGGGACTTCAAGAAGTTATCCAGTCCAACTGTCTTCAAATTTTCTTTTACACCATTTTTTTCTGGTTGTGGCTTCTCCCCTTTTGCCATGTTATCTACAATACTAAACAATCTTTGGCAATGTCTCTCTTGCAGTCTTGGTAGATTCAAATAAGAAACTCTACAAATATATCACTGGGACAGAAGAATACACCTATTTAAAGTAATCTAGAAAGACACGAGATAAATATTATCTTTAATCTATGAGCAATATATTCCATCTGAGTAGACATTACAATTCCAGTCATCTAATGCTTATTCTTCCTTTGATTTTCTTGACATAAGTGGACAAATTAAGCTGTGAATCTTTTCATATGTTTGTTGCAGATATTAAAATCTGACTACAAGTCAGCAAGAGACTGGACAAGTTTGCAGTTCTTTGAATTCCATGTACTAAGAGCACTTTGGCTCAGGTTGTTTTTTATCTTCAGCTGGATGCTATCAGAGTGTTTACAGGTGGAATCATGTACGTTTTTATACTTCTTTTTAATATTCTTGGAAACACCAGAAGATCTTTTTTTACTTATTTGTATCTTAATTTCTATGCTCTGACAGATCCTTCAATATCTTCCCTTAAAGTGTCTCTTTCACCTCTCTTAATATTGATGGGAGAGTACAGCAAGTCAGGATGCTCCAGAGATTGCATTAAGTGTCATGACAGAGAAGACTAGTTTCATGGGAAAGGCTGACAAGAATAAGTAAGATTTTTCAGATAAGCCTGTGTCCAAGACATGAGAAAAGAGATGTAAAAGAAGGCACCTGAAACTTTGTAGTTTTGTTCAAGGTCTAGTAAGGAAGGAAATCAGTTAAGTGTCAGACTTCTTGTACTTCCAAACTTACTTATTTTTTCCAAAGTCATACAGATATATATAGTATTTCTCTTGAAGGGGCACCATAAGTCAGTCAAACAAAGATTGGAAGATCATAAATGCTTACGATATAGGATTACATCCCCCTGTTTGTTCATAAGGAAATTTGCAGCAAGGATCTAGTCCTTGATGCAAGCAATAATCCTTGATGTAAGCAATTTCTGAGTGTCTTCGAGATGTCATGTGAAATGTCTCTTTGCCTTTCACCAAGTAAAACAGTATGGGCTGAAGACTTTAAGAGAAAAGCATCCTAAAGGAGGAGAAATCATTAATGAATATGCAATTTGCTATTTTTTTAATACCATGTTTAAATCCACTAATAAAGTCAAAACACCTGCTGGATAATACTTTATTTTCAATATAAGTACACATTTTGAAACGATTAATTCTCAGGGAAAATGGAAGAAGAATTCCACCTTACGGAAATGATTAAATAGAATACAAGGAGGAGACCAACTGTCCCGTCATGCCTGTGGACATTTTTATCAGAAATAAATCTCCACATTGACATCTCATTTATCACATTCTGTAAAACAACACAGAAATACAATAATGAGAAACAAGTATCACAAATTTCTTTCTTGAATTTCCATGCAAAATTCCACTGATTTTTCATTTATATGTTTCCTTGGTACCACAGGAAAATGTGACTCTAAGGGACAGATTTAATTTCTTCAAATATGCTATACATATGTGATAACAAGAGGTGAAGTTGAAGAAAAAATGTTCTCTATATTACAGTATAATGCTGTCCCTAACAGTATTCATCTGAGTTCTATTTTCTCAGAATAAATAGAGAATAAAATATCTTTTCCCTTTTTCCTTTTTCCTTTCAGCTTTTCACTGACCATGAAATTTTTCTATAGCCACAGAGAGATGTTTGTTAATAACCACATAATCTTGTATAAATATTACATGAACAAAACTGCAGGACAAATAAAATATGCTGAAAACTGAAACCCTTATATTTTATCATTCTCTACCCAATAAGAAATATATTTATATCATTCTTCTCAGAACTGGTGAGCTATTTCAAAAGATAATGGATAGATAATTATATGGATATCTTTTCCATTAAAAAAGCTCCAGAAATATGATTGCATTAATGTTTTATGGTATATTTTATTTTTATTGTAGTTCCCATACAAAGAATTTTAAAAGTGAATGCTAACTGTTATCATATAAGCTTTTCAATACTCTTGCAAGACAAATATCACAGGGCTTATTCTACACATGGGGAAATTGGGTCATGAAGAATATGGGGGGGTATATTCTTCTGACAAAAAAACTGCTCTATATGTCACAATGCACCCGAATTCCAAAAGCACTTTGAATTCTAATTTGAATTGAAGCCTTAAGATTTCTCTATTGACTCGTACAGGGACTGACCTGGAATTCAGATTACCTGACTGAGTTGGAAATAATTCCAACTCAGTTCTCAAAGCCATGAAGGAAATCTGAGGACTGACAAAGGGAATCCCACCACAGTATTTTTCATTTAGAAACCTAAAATTGATGACTAATACACCATGCCTGTATGGCATGGATGTCGTCGCACAAACCAACTTTTGTAATTTGTCCCTGGGTAATTTTAGATCCATGGAAATCACTTTTTCAATGTCTAACCCTTTCTTTTTTTCTCCTGCCACTCTTTCAGTGCAACTCATTGCATCATGCCTGTCATACATCCCTTTTCATAGATATGAATACCTGTGAATCAACAAATACCTGTGAATTCCAGTCACAGAATTCTTTTTTTCAGGTTTACAAAGGGCAAAAAAAAAAGGGCAAAGGGAATTTCATTAGTTAGTTTCATTAGTTTTTTTATATGAGATTCACCTCACCAGACTTTAGCCGTACAAAAATCAGGCATTTAATTAAAGTAGTCACCTAAATTTCCTCTCTAATGAAAGTATAGAACAGGGTCACTCCAGAGAATGATTTATCTCCCATTTCTTAAATATGTATTGTAGGATGGGATGAATTTCCCTCTGGTGCTACTTTGCTCTCACAATGATTGTGGAGATATTCTAAATAATGGGCTAATAAGATGAACACATAGTATTTAAATAGCCATAGTTAGACAAGATAAATGTTACTTGCAAATTTTTAGGATTTTTCTTCATTGTGCTAGCTGCTGTATGTGCATAGAAAATCAAATAATTATTTAACCTTTTGTACAAGAATACAAAGAAAATTATTATTTGTGCAAGCGAAATGGCAATGCTGTGCACATGTACATTTAGACCAACTTTGTATTTTGAATTTCAAACACCAAGGTAAAATATTGTCATATATTGTCAACTGATGTTTAAAAGAAAGGGAACTTCAGACTCTTCATGGAAAGAAGAATAAGCGATTGTCAGAGAAAAAAAAATGCTATGAATTTTTTTCTCATTTTGCTTTGCTCTTTAGAATCTGCCTATCTCCAAGCCTCTTAGTTTTGGAAGGCCACATATTTAACATATTTCAAAGTCACTGCTTAACACTATTAATAAGGGGAAAGTCTGTGTTTTGATTACTGGAGACATGCACATGTTCTGACATTTAGATTCAGCTTTTCAGGTCTGTCATTCAGGTTTACTCATATCCACAAACTGCAGCATTTAAAAATATAGGTTACAGAACCACGAGAACAATAGAGAGGAAAAAAAAAGAAATAATAATTTCATTCAAAGCTTTAATTAATGTTAAGCCAATTCTGGGCTGTAGGAAATGTCAGGTGCCATTGGATAAATCAGGGCTGCTTCTTGGCTTGCAACACATCATGTTCTGTGTTCAATAAGATGCTAGGTTGCTTATTTTGCCTGTCATTTATGTGCAACGTTTTTCATGTGGTCCTAGAATAAGGTGCCAAAGTTGTCTGGTTCCCTGACTTTATTTTACCATTAATAATGCATTAGCCTAGCAAAATATTTGCTGCTGCTATTACTCTTGAGGTTATGAAATTAAATATATATAACTGAAAAATACAGTAAGTGTACAGGAAATAAATCTCCCTCTGATCTTCCCTTCTCCATTTTCATTAAGGCAGCTCTTTTAGTTATAAGATCAGCTCTTGAATTTCAAAACATATATACAAAAAGACTTCATTAAACTTTCTCAGCTCTGATTTACCTGCTTCTATGAACTTAAAGGCCTATCACTGCATAAATCTAAACCCTATTTATCACTGTGATAACACAGCTTCACACCACCACAGCTCCATTCATTCCAACAATGATTTTCCTGCATGCATCAGATGCTATGAAGCTTCATGTAATTAAGAATAGTATTTTAATGATATCTAATGAAAATATGTGCAGAGATCCTGATATTTCCTCAGGAGCAAAGAGGGACTGAAGAAGGAGCTTTATGCTGTCTTCGTCCCTGCTGTCTGTCCCTGCTGATTTACATTGCTGCGTTTGCTCCCATGTTCTTCTATGGAAATTGTCTTCTCCAGTGGATGTCCTGATGCACAGAGCAGCTAGCACTTGCCAGTTCTGCTCTTTAGTTTCATTCAACCGCTTAAATGTGTTTTGCTTTTCCATTTTTCATTTTTTCCTTTCAAAAATGCTATGCTCCCTCATGCCCTTTGAACAGTCCTCAAGCTCTGTAAGTAGCTGGTTGAGCTGCACTTTAGTCTCTTCTGAGGAGCTCGGCAGGTTGCACCTGACAAAAGACAAGTGCTCAGGCCATGCTGGAATCCCATTTTCTCTCCTGGTTTGACATTTTCAGCTTTGCACACCCACTGGTGTATTACAGGACAACCTTGCTTGTACAATTCCCTCAAGCGCTCTAGTACCTGCCATCTACCAAAAGGAAGTACCTCTGTGCAGGGTATTCAAGATTTGCATGTTCTACCTCTTTGGAGAGCTATGTGAATAACAATCCTTTGGTTTGGCATCTAACTCCAAAATATTAGTGCTAACAATAACGCAGAATGGCTTTCAGTAGACCTCAAAAGTTTTTTTCTTTAATTGGCAGAATTGAATAGAAACTTTCAGGTCACAGTAAAGCTTTATTCCACTAAATGTTTAAAATTTCTTTCCTATTTATTTTCTGAAAACCTTATGTTTTCACAGCTTTATGAGCAAGGAATTGCATTTTGAAATGAAGAATTGAAATGCTCAGTTCAAACTGAAATGCTAGAAACAAACTGAAATTTTTAATTTGTATTGTTTTATTCTTCCTTTTCAAAGCATTTGCAAAATTTTACCCACATTTCTCGCCTTCTATAAACTGTCAGAAAAGCAATAATTATTATTTTTAAGAGGACTATTTCTACTCCTTCTTTAAATCTCATTGTGTGATAATCAACGCCTGAAGAAAGCCTTGTGAACTTCAGAATAGTTTTATTATTTCAAAAGGAATTATCTGAATTTCCTTCTCAAATTCAGCTTTTTGTATCAAATATGTTTGCACTGCTCACATTCTTTGCAGATTTTTATTTATGCTGCTGACAGAACACTGGGCTTGATGGCTTGATATTCTGATGATGTAAAATGTTGTCCTTACTTTCTGCTGTTATCTAATATTAATGAGGAGGGCTAGTAAGGAGGATTGGGGTTGGGAGTACAGATACCTTTGTAATGGTCAGAAGACAATTAGAGAGATAATTAGTTTGCAACAGCAATACATAATTTATGCAATATAACAGGACAAATTTAAATCTGTTGCACTGGTGGTAAATCCAGAGTAACCCTATTAACGTCAGAGACACTTGTTTGCATATGCTGTACGTTGATTTAACTCAGATTTGATTCTGGCTCATTAGGTGACACATTTTTTACTTGTAGCATTCGTACGTGCAGACTGTGGGTGATTAGCCTCAGCTTGAATGCCACTATATATTAACTGTTTTAAGACACATGAATTAAACTCTGACCAGATGCCAGAGATCTTCAAATTAGAAGTGCAAACCACCCCATGCTAAATTCAAGGTTCCTTGAAGGCAACAGGCTCCAGAGAATGTTTATGATCAACAGCCACAGGCAAATCAATATTTTAAAGCAGTCACTAATCAAAACAGAGAATAATATTTTATGTAACTGCAAGCAGGTTTGTTTTTTCATTCCCTTTTCTCTTTGTGTGAGCAGCATTGAAAACATCTTGTTAAAACAGGAAAAGGTCTTAATAAAAAGAGATAAGAGTCAATATTGCCGTGTACGACTGAGTGCCCTGTTTTGTGAACCTTCAAGTAATTCAGACTTCTGCTGTTAGACACAATTGTCCTGAATTTAATCTCTTTAGTCTGTGTCCATAAAGCTGAAAAAAACATGCTGGACCCAGCAAACAGGAAGGTCCTTAAAGGTCTTAGGCTCCAAAATAACTGTCTGCATGGAAAGTATCTACTGGGAAGAGACTCTGGCCAGTCACTGGCCAAAACAGTCCCTCTTCTTGAAATCTTTTGTCAGATTACTGGTTAAAAAAAGGCCAGAGTTATACCAGAGAATAATCTAACAGTATATTATTATAAACAAGGTATTTTCTGTGCTTAGAAAAGTTCACAGATGCAATTCATTTTATTGTTATAGAAATGCTAGATTATTCCCTTAATTATTTTACAGCATGAGGTGATAGGATTAATATTCTAGCGACCAACTCAGAGGTAGTCTAAGCTGAAGTCAAGCTATGCCAATTTCTTGATACGCGGGGTGATTCAAGGGCTAATTAAGTTACGAGTGAAAATCCTTTTATTTATCTTATTCTGAAATAGGCCCTCAGAAGAGTTGTGCATGAGTAACACCCGCTGTCTTAGCTCAATATCAGATTCAAAGAGAACAGAAAATGTTCCCCTGTCTCACAGAATTGTTGCAGAGGTGAATTCAAGATTTTCTGCTAAACACTTGAATAGTATAGAAAAGAGCATTATGGAAAATCCATAAGGAGTTTACAAGTTATGGATGATTTGGATGGTGTGAGATAAGCAAGCCCCAGATTGACATAGTACATAACGGAGAATGAAATACAGTACTGAACTGCTCTGTACTCTGCATTCCATGTATGGAATGAAACATAGTTTGTTGAGTAAAAATAACTGAAACCTAGAAGCTGAAGGGCTACCTTCAGCTAATGCTACCTTCAGCTAATGCTACCTTCAGCTAATGCTACCTTCAGGATAATGCAATCCCCAGAAGGGAAAATTAATACTGAATGGGAGATTGTGGGGTTTCCCCACATCCCATCTCTTATGTTTTTTTGCAATCCAAGGACCTTATTCCAGGATTTCACATTGCTTTGAAAGGTGATGATTCCTTAGGTTCTATAAGTATTTTCTTTGTTTTGGGCACTGTCTGAATTCATTCACAAAACTCTTGTTCTCTCTACATCAACTTGAAATAGAAGCAGCTGTGGAAGTTGCGGTAGCGTGAGCGTTTCTCATGTACAAAAGAACTAGCTTCACATTACATTTCTGTCCTACACTTTTCCATGACCTTGCATAGGTAACTCTAAACTTTTTCATATTTTCATTACCTGCATTTTTCCCCTTTTGGACATCTTTTCTTTTATGCAAGCTGCATGCTATATAGTTGGGTTATTTCATTGGGTAATACAGATGATACGCTTGTTCTAATCCTTTTTGCACTACCTATTCCCACTATCAAAATGTAGCTGCATTTTCCTATCTTTTTATTATTTGTGTGTATGTTTGTTTTCCTTTTTCTTTTTCCTTTTCTAATCTTTCAGATGGAAAACAAAATTATATCCTTTAATTCCTTGTCTAAAAAAAAAAAAAACAAAAACAAAACAAACAAAAAACCCCAGCAAGTCAGGTAGCCTGTTATTTTCCTGATTCACCTTCCAGATTTATAATTGCTGTTGCTTCTGGTACCTTCACAGCTGTTTGAAAACAGTTTCTGGGTTTAGTTGCAGCTTAAACATTATCATAAACCACAAAGCTTGGTTTCTGTAGAGAAAATTCACCTTCGCATCTCATATTACATCTGCAGGTCTAACGTGACATGCAGAAACCAAAAATGAAGGTCTATCATTGTTGTTTAAGCACAGCAGTGAGTTTTACTGTTTTATCTATGGAACCACACACTGATCGTTTTCTTTCATTTAGAGACAACAATAATACCAATGTCATAGACAGCATTTTTTTTTCATTAGGAAATGCCTATAAATCTAAAAGTCTATACTAAAAGTCTGAGCTTGATGTCAATAATGAAAGGCAGAGTAGTCTACTGGCCCTGAACACTGCAGTCCAACCTGAAGAAACTACTTCAAGAATGAAGTGGGTTCACTGAGATCAGGTGGAACTTTTGATTTTAATATCCTAAATATTCATTTGAGGCAGCCTAAATATGTATTTAAGTTCACATTTTACCTTACCTATTTTAGCAGGTTTGTATGTGACACGAAAGACATCAATAAGGTCAGGACTCCAAAATTGTAAAGCTTGAATCCTGAAGGGAACCACAAGATCATATAGGGCTACAGATATAAAAATCTGCCCCACTTCTCCTCTTTTGTCGACCTCAATCTTTTTAAATTTTAACTTACCAAAAAAAAAAATTAACTTGACAACATTAAGATACGATGGACATAACATTTCCCAGACTAAAATCATAAGTATGCAGATTATCTGACTGACTTTCATTAATCAAGTTGTGAGAAGATCTTGAAAATCCTTTGTAGATTTTGAGAAGTTCAGCCTTCAGGACAAGCATTTTAGGTCTTAGCCAAGCATAAAGCATTTTAACTTTATGTTCCCTCTCCCATGTTGTTCACCTTCACATTTATGCCTTGAAATGATTCCAAATAACCTGATAAATTTACAATCTCTATTACATGTCATATAATGTAAGTTGAACATGTATTTATGGCCTAATAATTCTGTTGGGTCTTTAAATGAGCTATGAAGTATTTTGTAACAGGGATTGTCTCCTTTTTTATTTGCCAGTAGAAGTAGTGAAGGGAAGTTACAAAAACTTTGTGTTTTCATGTCACTAAGGACAGCCTTGTTTCTGCACTACACTGAGTCTGCGCTCCGTGGTTGCAGAGCTGAAGGAATTGCAGGTGTCCTAGTGGGAATGGCAGTATACAACTGATCTAAATGGGTCAGGAAAAGTTAACTAAATCATCTTTCAGGATCTAGCTAATATGGAATCTGTCATTGCCTAACATGAGGAAAAAGTACTTGTCTCTCTCCTCTTTTAATCTTTGGAATAGGCAGATCTAAAAAGCATCCACAGTATAACTAGGTCTGTTCTGGCATGTTGCTCTACTAAATTAGATGAGATGGAGAACTCTTGGAATACCCAGGTGAAACAGGCAGAGGTGTAAATCACAAAAATCATACATATTTGGTCATATTACCTCCTGTAGTAGCGCTACTATAAATGCAAGAGGTGATAAGTAAGAAAAGGTAACTGTGTAAGAAATTTTAGGGCTAAAATGCAGAAATCTGAGCACAGTGTATATGTACTGTAACATACAGAAACAAGAGTGCTAAATGCTTTGTTCTGGGTGTAAGACATAGTACTGACTTGATACCTTGCCTTTGGTTCCTTGTGAATTTTGTGATGTGCACGAGGGTACACGGGATAAGTTCTCTGTTGTGTCTGTCACTTGCACCTAGGAATCCCAGATGTGGGCCAGGACCCCATTATAAGAGCAGCTGTACAAACATAACAATGAACAGATTTATGTCATCTTATATTCAAATCGAGTCAGATAACTGATTGGTGAGTTGCATCTGAGCCAAAATGTCAGGTATTTTACTTAGGTTTGTGCACAAGCACATGAACGGGATCAGATTTTTCACCTCAAATTAAATCAGTGCTAATACTGAAAATGTGAATTCTTTTTTCTGTATTTTATTTATTTTTCCAGCTTATGCTTAGGTTCTTTTTGCAGAACCTAAACTTTGAAGAATGATAAATCAGAAGACAATTTTATCACTATTATTTTTTGGACCCCAACAGTGTTTCAAAAGAGCTAATCAGAAAATCATTTGCAAGTGTTTATGAACTGGTGTGTATCTCCCTTTGTAAATTTTGCAGCTACAGCTGACATAATCTGGAGATATTACAGTATGAAGAGGATTTTATGTTGGATTTCTTTTTTCTTTTGGAAAAAAAAAGCAAGCTCAAACAAGGTGTTTCATTATTATTTCAATAACGCACAATCAGCAAAGCTTTCATGCCTCTTGATTGTTGATAGCCACTGATTAAATAGGAAGAGACAAAGTTCTCTCAGGTGGAGACCTACAAAGATGCAAGTCACCACAGCTAAGCAGCATGTCCATGTAGATTTAAGTCTCAGACAGAAAAGGCAGAGTGTGGAGGAGGGGTATCAACACCCATTAAATTTGGAAAGGGACAGAAAGAGTAGCCTTTGTTGACTGACAGACAAGGTTATGTGGCTGAACAATAATTTGAAGGCTTGAATTATTCATGTCCAATTCAAGGTAGAAGGGTTTAGCCTGATGATAAAGTCTTGTTACGATATTTCACTAGTGAAAAAAATTGCTATTCTTTTTCATTTTACCAGCTTTCATATATTATGTATAAAAATAAAGGCATGAAAAAAACTGATAATTTTTAGTGAAAAAATATGTGTCTCTATTAAGATTCCAGAAAAAGCATTATTTAAATTAAAAGAGTAAATAGCAAGCAGAATGTTGCCAGTGCAAAGTCTGACAGGAGATCATTAGACTTTTCTTCGACCATACCCAACTCATCAGAACTGTCTTTCTTCTGTGTAACTCTCATCCTTAGAGGATAGAGCTGAGCATGCTGCTGGGATTCCAGTCTATTCTCTGAGAGAAAAAAAAAAATGAAATATGTTACATTGGTGTGCTTACAGGAAATAAAAGCACTATTACATTACCATCATTTGTCCTATCACCAGATAGAACTTCCTAATTTCTCTTTTCATACTATCCACTGATCATGATGAAGGGGTAATGAACTACGCAACAATATCACACAGCTAATTCCTATAGAAAGGATGAAGAAAACAATGCTGGGTCCACACAGGACCATACAGGTAGCAATAAAATGTGCAATATTCTGATTAAGATTCTTTTTTTCTTAGCAGTAAACACTGTATCAGTGAATCAGGTTAGCGTGGGACAAAATTCCTTCACTTACACTGCCAGTTAAACAGACATGAAAGAACATACTTAATGCTCAATGGAACCTGAGTCTTACAAAATGTCCTCCCCCCTAACTTGGAGATGCCTTTACCGCCAAAAAGTTCCCTGCAAATTACAGCAGTCATCAACAACCATTTGCTTTCAGCTACTCCAGAAATATGTAGTTCCTTTTCCTAGATTTCATTGAAATAGATCTGCCATATGCCCACCTGAATACTCCGCTTGAATGTAGTACTAATGGCCACTAGCTTCTCAATTTTGCTCTCACAGACTTTTAACAAGTCACTGCCATCGTCCCCACTTCTTTTCATATTCTATCCAGAGATGCTTCTCCTTCTCTCTCCACATCAGATCTAAGGAAAACCTTTCCAGTTACAGGAAGACCGTGCTTACTTTGATTAAATGCTCTGCCACTCAGTGACATGTCCTCTAATGATTTCAGAGTAATTACCTGTAGGTATTAATCAGTGTTTCCCAATACTTGCTCTCTTCTTCCAAATTGCAGTTACCAGCCTGCCATATGTATTAGTGCTGGGGCATATAGGAGTCCTTGAGCTCTGCAGGACCAGAATAATCATCTGTTTCACTTTTTTCTCTCGTACTTCTTAATTACTCTTGACATAATCAGTTTGCATTGTCAGGGTCAGATCTGCAGGACAAGGGGGTAAAAAAAATGTGTTAGCTTGACCAGAAGTACTCCTGATTCTGTGTGCTGTGACCTTAATTTTCTTAAAGCTCTGAGACATGCAAATGATTTAGAATAGCATATTATCTCCACATAAATGCTTGCTCAGTGTTATATTTTGTTGGGTTTATTTATGTAGAAATGAAGCTAATACCTTTATAATAACACATTTTCTTAACCAGACCCATCAGCAAAAGCAACTAGTAAAATCTAATATTGGCTTGACTTAAAGATTATCTTTGATTGTATATAGTAATTTACATCAAGTGCAAACAATCGTAATGCACTTATAATTTTGATCAATGAAAATGACAAGTGCATTCTTCAAATTAGACCAATATTGGAACAGCATGTGAGAAATTTTAGAGTCATCAACTCTGAATATTATCTCCCAAGCTGATAAACTCTCTGGATAAAAACAGTACAAAAATAATATCTCCTGGGAACAGAGCACGAAGAATAAATCTGATCTGAATAAAATGTCAAAATACAGTAACTCTGGTACATAGTGGACTGCCCTAAGAAGGAGTTTTGTTTGGATCTAAGCTGAGAAACAATTGGTCTATTTTATGCTCTCTTCATCCAAAGATGGTTTCACAGATTTTACTCCTTCATCAAATCCTCAGGGCATTTTAGCTACTTCTCTGTCACGTAATCTATCACTCACTAAATAATTAATTTACTCATGTAAGGAGGATCCCTTGAGCTTTAGGAACTCTGAATAAGGAGAGATGACAGCTGACGTGCTATTTAAAAAGGAAATAGTGAGGGACAAACAATCAACAACCTTCTGCTGCTACCTTATTTTCCTTTTTTTTATTTATTTATTGTTATTTTGCAGTCATTAAACTTTCTCAGTTAACCTTTTCTTTTAGGCAGATTAGATTGTATTCCTTTGGTATTATTTTATGAAGTAGAGCTGGGAAACTAGTCTGCTCTATGTTAATCAACATACATATCAGACCAGTAGGGAATTGAGAACTAAGTCTAACTCTTTCCATAATCAATTGCAACACCAAAGGGTCAGGAACAGGTTGTTAAATAAGAGAGAGTTTCTCTCCGAGCACTGGTGGCTCTAAGCTATACATTTTTCTCACTATGCTTGGAGAGAACAGGCAGTATTTAAGCAAGTCTGGGTATGAATGAATGTCACGTGGCTGAGAGCATGGGGACAGCTGCAGCTGTCATGATGGGCACAGGTTTTGTTGGAAGGTGCCCCCTAGTAAATCCATCCAGTGAATATACGTATGTATATGGAAATACATGTCACCACCATTCCTATACGTGAACTAGTCATGTGTTTTGTGGCCCTCTCTTTTCTTTCTTTTCAGTCTTAATTTAGACCTAATGATTAGATAGTCTTAAAGTATCATCTATGTCTCGTCTATGGTTTCCTTTAATAAAAATGAGTGTTAATTTACAATTGTGCATCCTGTGTCTGAAACTTCATTTGCCTCCACTGTTTGACATAACTCATGAGGAAGAGGCATTTCCATACTGTCTCCAAAATTATTGCAATTAGTTATTGTTTTGACAGATTTCAACTGTAAATTTTGCACAGCAAATCTGAGAACTAAGGAAATATTGCTTTTTCACTATGTTTATTGCAGAATAGCTGCTATATGTGTAGACTTGCAGATATGTGATTTATCCGAGAGGTTTGTTTTAGGTTATAAAGCCTTCACTTTTACAGGCAAGTCAAAGTCTGGGCTGTCTAATCTGCAAAAGCAGAGTAAAAACTTTAAGAGAGTTCTGTTTCCCCTAGAACTTTCCTCACCCCTTTTTAAAAACTGTCATATAATTGTCTTTCCTAACAGAATGAAAGTTTAGATTGATGTGTTATTTCTTTATGCAGCATCCCTGCCATCTGAGGTGTCAGAGGCAGCAGAGCCTTGCTCCACAGCAGCACCAGGAGGGAGAAAGGGAGATAGTAGTGGGAGACTATCCCGTTGTGTTGTGGAGGACAGAAGTTCCCATCTGCAGACCTGCCCTGTCTTCTGGGGAGATTTGTTGCTTGCTGAGGCTTGAATTGAGGATGCTATAGGGAGAAAGTCAAGGCTTGTCCAGCCCTTAGACAAGCCCTCTGCTGCTATTCTATGCAGGCACCAGCAACACCATTAGGGGAGACATGAAACATATCAAACATGACTGTGTAGCTCTGGGAGCTGCACAGAGCATGGGAACCCAGATGTTTTTTTCCTAAGTCCTGCTGGTGAGGGGGAAGCATATGAGGAGGGATGGATATATCCTGCAGGTTAACAGTTAGTTGTATAGATGGCGTCAGCAACAGAGCTTTATGTTTTTGTGACCATGGAACCTTCTCTGAAGATCAGGACTCCTGGAAGGAGATAGGACTCATGCCTGACTAAGTGGGGCAACAGCATATTTGCCAACAGGAATGGACCAACAAGAATCTCTTTAAGGTCAACAAAGGGAAACACAAACTCCTGCACCTAGGGAGGAATAATCCTATGCACCATTAAAAAGTCTCAGCTTTGCAGAGAACAATCTGGGTTTTCTGACAGACCATAGGTTGGACATGAGCAAGCAATGTGCATCCCAGCATCCTGGTAGGAAGAGCATGGCCAACAGGCTTTGAGCATCCAATATATGAGGCTCCATTCAGTAGAGCCCAGTAACAGAAGGACGGGTAATGGTCACAAACTGATACAGGAAATGCAGTTTAAACATAAGAAAGACATTCTTTACTGTGAGGGTGACTGAATACTGGAACAAGTTTCCCACAGACATTGTGGAGCCTGTATTCCCAGAGATATTCACAACATGACTGGATATGGTTCTGAGTAACCTAGTCTTTCTGACCCTAGTTTGAGCAGGAAGTTTGATAAGATGATTTCTACAGTTCCCTTCCGAACTCAACTGTTCTGTGTTTCTGTAATTCTTCCCTTTTTCTGTAGAAATACTGTACATGTAAAGAAATACTTTAGCCAAAGAAGCCCATGGAAACTGCAAAATTTTCACAGTGAAATAGACCTTTAGGGCTCAGTTAGGTCAGCTGCAAAATTCCCAAGGACTTCCAAGGGAGCCAAATAAGGACTTCCATTTGTCACCTTTTCCTCTTTCTTATCTTTATTTCTTCTATTGTAAAATCTCTTCAATGATTCCTATTTGCTTCCATAGGATGCTTGTAAGATTGTTTGCATGATTTCTCTTTGAGAAACTAGCTAGAGAGTGCCTTCATCCACGTCAGTTAATGTGGATTTAACAGTGTAGTGAATTTGATATGAAATCAACCTTTGTAACTTTTCATATCAATGAAGAGGTGACATGATCTTGCAAAGGGAATAAGAAGCTGCTGCTTACAGGGCTTGTCAATAAGGGCAGTGCTCATGAAGAGCTATGTATAGCTCAGATATTATCAGCTACACCAGGAAAAATCCTTTAGTTGCTGGAAAGACCTGAACATGTCATGGATTGGTATAGCAACATGGAAACTTTTGATTCTAAGTCTGAATGGCGAGCTAGGTCAAAAATAGTTGACCTAGTTTCCAGCTATGTTTTTTTTCTGCTAACCAGGCTGAAATGAGCTGTTTTACTTAGTTGAATTTTTACTTGATTGACATCGCTATAAAAATAACAACAAATAAGCAAGAAAAAAATATTCATTAGGTGTGGTCCTAATAAAGTCTTTGATATTCTTTTTGAAAAACAGTGCTATGGGATACAAATAAATTAATCGGATTTTGCCCCAAAAGAAAATCTTATCCCAAGCAGGGCTGCTTCTGCGAAAAACTTTGAGCAGCACAAGCACAATATCCACTATTGATGCCTTTGTTGCTAGGACAGCACTTTGTTTTGCTGAGGTCCCTGGGCCTTTCAGGACAGAAATTCACTCATGGTTAGACATGGAGGAAGAAGATTACAAAGGCATTAGAAAAGACAATAACAGAAGGTATAAGGAAAAAGAAAGGCTGACAGAGACATAGGTGTTTTAGATAATACATCCAGGTCTATGGATAGCTCAGATGTGACAAAAACATTTATTGGGAAGGAAGTTATAAGAGTGTTAATCCAGAGAGCTGATACAAATGATAGAAAGCCATGTTTTTCTCATTAACTAGTTGAATTGCCTAGAAAATTCATTTAACAAATTAAGGAGGAAGTTAATATGTTTCTTTTTTAAAATCTTGAAATAATATAATATTTAGTATTTCTGAAATTAAAAAATGTTAATATGGCTTTATAGTTTGTAATTTGGAAGTGAGTCATATATCTGGCTGTGACTGTACTGCTTTTAAATGCGGTGTGTGATTAGAAAACCATAATAAATGTATTTATAAACAGATGATGTTGTTTTCTTGGTTCTGCATAATAATTATATTCTCTTAGGAAAAGATTTTCAACTAGCATAAACTAGCTAAGTTGGTTTAATATTTGTGGAGTTACAACATCTTATATTAATTGATGATCTCTCCATTATATTTTTAACATGATTTTTTCAATTTGCTGAAAAAGAAACTGATTTTCATTTCTTAAATAGGATTCTCATCAAAAATAATTAAAATATAATTGCATTCTGAGGCTCCACGTCTTCAGCCATTACCTTGTGTCCTTTATTACTCCTACAGACTATCAGTTGTCCATTTATGAATGTTAGAACTGTAACTTGACTAGAAAACAGTAGAATGTTCCTAATTTCAAGAACAAACCTAGATACTCTTTTTCATATGTATGTTAACTAATACTTGACACCTTTTATTTTGTAAAAATTAATCTGCCTGCTTAAAGTCAGAGGTGGAGTGACAATGAAACTTTGGATATACACTCACAAGAGGATTGAAGTTGTCTAACTTAAGCCATCACAATTCTTGCTAGAGTAGCTATATTTACAAGAACAATTCCAATTATCACATATTTTGCTTGGAAGGTGGAAATACTCGCTGTACAGACAAGTATTCCCATTTGATATTATTCCTGTAGTAACTACTCACATGAATACTGATTTCAGGTTTAGGTAGATTTTTGAATTTCAAGATACTCAGGGGCCCAGTGCTATTAAATACATCTCTTGTGTTCCTTGTAGATAATTCTATCCAGTACCATAGATCCCCCCAAAAATTCATGCTCAAAGACTATTATGCAACTAGAACTCTGCGTATTCTTTTGTTGCTTGCTAAAAGCTTATTAATTACAATACTCACAGACATAGCTCCTGTTCCTATTGAGGTCAGCAGAGTACATGTAAGTCTTTCCTAAAGAGGGGCTTCCATTCCAGATTCATGCCCCATGTCCATACAGTGTGTCAGACTTTAAGAAACATGTTGTAAAATATCTTTTATATACATATGTTTTTACATTTCTTGCATTGGTCCAAATTTAAAGCCCACCAGATACCAAATTGCTTTGCTTATATATTAAAATCAGAACTAAACCATGTTTAGGACACTTAGAATGTAACAGAATCACAGAATGGTTGAGGTTGGAAGGGACCTCTAGAGATCATCCAGTTCAATCCCTGCTCCAGTAGGGACACCCAGAGCAGGGGCACAGGGTGCATCCAGGCGGTTTAGAGATCTCCAGAGATAAAGCCTCCACAGCAAAGAGTTTAGCCCCATACTTTCTCATTCAACCCTCAGGTATTTATACATACTGATCAGATCTCCTCTCAGTCTTCTCTTCTCCAGGCCCAGCTCGCTCAGTCTTTCCTCATACGATAGATGTTCCAGTCTCTTACACGTCTTCATGGCTCTGCGCTGGACCCTCTCTAGAAGTTCAATGTCCTTCTTGTCCTAGGGAGCCCAGAACTGCCCCCAATACTCCAGCTGCCTCCCCAGAGCTGAGCAGAGGGGCAGGGGCCCCTCCTGGCCCTGCTGGCAATGCTCCTCCTGCTGCAGCAAGATCCCATTGGCCTTCTTGGCCACGAGGGCACATTGCTGTCTCATGGGTAACCTACTGTCAACCAGGACTCTCAAATCCCTCTCTGCAGAGCTGCTTTCCAGCAGGTCAACCCCTAATCTGTGCTGGTGCCTGGGGTTATTCCTCCCCAGGTGCAGGACCCTGCACTTGTCCTTGTTGAATCTCAGAAGGTTACTCTCTGCCCAATTCTCCATCATGCCTAGGTCTGTCTGAATGGCAGAACAATGCAGGGATGCATGAGGAAAGCCAGGGCCCATTTGGATTAAAGCTAGTGAGCAATGCCAGGGGCAATAGGAACGGCTTCTATAAATATATCAGCAGCAAGAGGATGACTAAGGAAAATGTTAGTCCGCTGCTGAATGGGGATGTCTAGAGGTCCCTTCCAAACTTACTCATTCTGTGATCCCATGATTCTGTGATCCTGCGATTCTCTGACAATGTTCCTATATTCTTCCCATATGCTCTGGCCCGTCTTCCACATTGTGTATGATGTGCTCTTTTTCTCATTAAGTTTACCCAGCAGCTCCTTGCCCACCTGCATCAAGAAGTTATCTATCATCTGCAGTGTTCTGCAGGAACCTCCTGGACTGTCTGCTCCTAGCTGTGTGATTATCCCAATAGACATCAGGGTAGTTGAAATCCCCCATAAGGACCAGGGCGTGAGATCGTGAGGCTTCCTGCAGCTGCCTGTAGAAGGCCTCATCCACTTCCTCTCTCTGATCAGGAGGCCTATAGTAAACTCCCATGACAGTGTCGGCCCTGTTGGCCTGCCCTTTAGTCCTCGCCCACTCTCAACTCATGCTTCGTCCTCCCCTGTGCTGAGCTCCATACATTCTAGTGGCAATGTCTCTAATAGGCAAGCAAACTTGTTGTCAAAAGTAGGTGTTATAGCTTACAAATACAATTTCTCATCTCTTCTCCGCACAGCTTTCATGCCATGCTCCAGATATGACAATGTCTCCTGCATTCAATGGCTGGATATCTCAACGCTTGCTTTGGTGGTATTCCTGGACTGAATCTTGTAAGGGAACAACATTGTATATCCACATCTGCACTCATACTTTACAAGGAATTCAATCCTGATCTGTGTATCGGGCTAACATTGGAGTGAGAGACATTAACAGCCTTTACATCTGGACTGTCTGACCACTATTACACTTCTGAGGCAGTTGCAAAGTAGCAATAATGAGGCTAGCTTTTTTATTCTATCTGAATCTTCTTCCCATCTAGCAGTTTGAACTTAAGTTTTCCTGTTTGGGATACCATTTTCTTCTATCTGTTTCTTTCTTTTCACTAAACACATAGAAATGCACCTACTTGATTCACTTTTCTCCTTGTCTATCTACCCTGGGATATCTTGTTGTAATTTGTCAACACATCTTTTTTCCCTGAAGATAGAAAACCACAAATATATTGTGACTGCATAAGCCATAGTCCCTCAGAAGCCAGAAGGGAAAAAAAAAAGGGGGAAGAGAAAAGAAGAGAAGAAGAAAAGGAGAATGAAAAGGAAAGGAAAAGAAGAAAAGAAAAGAAAAGAAAAGAAAGAAAAGAAAAGAAAAGAAAAGAAAAGAAAAGAAAAGAAAAGAAAAGAAAAGAAAAGAAAAGAAAAGAAAAGAAAAGAAAAGAAAAGAAAAGAAAAGAAAAGAAAAGAAAAGGAAAAGAGAAAAGAAAAGAAAAGGAAAAAAGAAAAGAAAAGAAAAGAAAAGAAAAGAAAAGAAAAGAAAAGAAAAGAAAAGAAAAGAAAAGAAAAGAAAAGAAAAGAAAAGAAAAGAAAAGAAAAGAAAAGAAAAGAAAAGAAAAGGAAAAGAGAAAAGAAAAGAAAAGAAAAGAAAAGAAAAGAAAAGAAAAGAAAAGAAAAGAAAAGAAAAGAAAAGAAAAGAAAAGAAAAGAAAAGAAAAGAAAAGAAAAGAAAAGAAAAGAAAAGAAAAGAATTGGGGAAACCTGAAGGGAAGGATTGAAGGGGATAAGAGGCCAGGGAAGCAATTCCAGCTTCTTGCACCATTTGTTTATGACAGATGGAAGCTATAAACAAGGGGAACAATATCAATGAAACTGAATTACTGTTTGGGTTGCTTTCACACTTGGGATTATTATTATTATTATTGTCCTCTCCCTGTTTTTTAATATACGTCCATTAACTAAAGTAGTAAAGGGGGAAAAAAGATATTGCTTGTTTCACAATTACATTGCAATGTTGGTTTGCTAATTAGTTTGCAGAAGCTGTCATGCTGGTCGATACTCTCTTCTCTGCTGAAGACAGCATTATTGTCTGATTTATGTTTTGACTCATCCCCTTGTCCCCTTACGTTAATCGTCTGCTGTTGATAGCCATTTAACTAAATGTGTCTAGGGAAATTGGGTGAGTAACTGTAATGTGGAAGACTAGGATTATAGTTATTACCCTTAGAAAAATAAAATATTAGATGTTCGCAAAAGGGTGAGCCCACTGTTTGCTGCAAAGAAAAATATCTGACCTCTGGGGCACCTCTATTTTCCCAAAGCAGATCACATAGCATTATATATATATGTATATATGTATTATATTAATATGTATACATACATACATATAGCAACTTTCATATTGATGTTTGGCTGAAAAATAAAGAAATAAAATCATAAGAATGTAGACCTGGAAGAGTTATGGAGATATCTAGCCCGGCCTGTGCTGCAAGTAAGATGAAGTGTACTGAGACCATCACTGATATTTAATTCAGAAATGGTATCTTACAGCTTCACAGGGCTATTGTTCAGACGAATCATGATAATATGCTGCATTTCATAGGTCTTCTAGCCACATAATGTGATGCCCTAAAATGGTCTATGAAATACGGTATCTGCCCTGCTTAGGTTGGAAAACTATCTATACCTGAATTGTAGTAGTGGAAGAGAATAAAAGAATGAGATACCAAATGCATGGTCTTATTATGAAAACAAAATATCTTTAATTTTTGACAAATATGTATATATTTTTCCTTTTTCTTACTAGTTCTAATCATGATACAATAAATGCCAGAAAAATTTGCTCATATTTTGAGACCTGTATAACATATATAGACCTGAAAAAAAGTCCTGCTTTTCTTTTTTGTTTTTTTTTTTTTTTTATTCAGAGCAGGAAGTCAACTTCAGTCCTAAAAAAGAGGGACAGAAGGGAATTTAATCCATTCTTTTCACGTACAAGAATATTAGATTTAGCAAAGATGTTCAAGTCATCATAAATGTTGAAGTTCTTTAGCCTCTCTACATTGATTATGAATTTTAAATAGTTTTTTTTTATCTTGTCTTCTGCTCTTTATGCCACTGTGAAAACTGTTTTCTGAGTACTTTAGATCATCATAGGTAAACAATATGTTCAGCAATTTGACATCATTGCATGTTGGTCTGGAAAATAGGAGGTCCTTCAGAAGTCATCTCAGAGTACTGGGATCTGCAAAATTCAGCTGCACGTCTATAGAACTGTTCTTGCAAAAATACCAGCAAGAACACAAATAAGGCATAGCAAATCTCTCATATCACTGGTTGTTTCCCTTTTTGCTCCAAACAAAGCCAGAAAATAGAAAGATTGAAGCTAATTCAATTGCTTTTATTTTAGTTGAATAAATATTCAAAATCATTTATTAGCACCAGTCCTTCACCTTCTGAGGAGAAATTTATTTTAAATCATACAGCTCTTTAGCAAACCTATCCTTTTTTTAATGCTTTTTAGCTTATCTAAAACAGGCTAATCTTTCCTCATGACTCTGCCTCTCCTCTTCTGCTATGAGTTATGGTGGGAATTAATAAGTATTTGTGGGACTTGTATTTCCCAGTGCCTATGCTACATCAAATGGTCCTGGTCAGAAGCTGAATATTCTATGGTCGTTCAGCTGGTGTGCGAGGAAGATGCTGAGAACTTTATGTTTGCAAATTAATGGATGTTTTAGCCTGGGAATTAACATGAAAAAATGAAGAGGAAAAGAAATTTCTCCAATGAAATGCATAATTTAATGAGAAAATTTCATTACACACTGAACAAAATGTTCTGTTCAAATTTTAAATACATCTCTCAGTGCTGTGTTCCAATATGAAACGCTGTGAAGGATGAAGAGTCTAAATGTTTTTTTTCCTCCAATAGCTGAAACTAAACTTCAAATATGAAAGCAGAACTGCACTTTTCATCCATGTAGTTCCCACAAATGTTATCATCTGACGCCTCTACAGTGTCTAATCATTCTGCACCATGCAGATGTGCAAAGCACTTGCTCTTTCCTCACACTAATTGATCACAAGCAGTATTTGCCACTAAAATACACATGTATCAGCCTTAGCATATATACTTTGATCCATAGGAAAACTACATCCCATGCCAAGGCAGCAAGTGTGTTGTTCCCCAGGTGTGGAAATGTATGTGTTATGTAGCATTTATTTTAAAAATGTATAAAAGTGAATAGAGAATGATTTCTTTTATACCCTTTTAGAAACAAGAAAAGGAATCAGATGAGTATTAAAGACAGAATTACCACCTCAATGTTCAGTGCATATCTTTTCCTAAAAGTAGCTTTGTTACAGGCAGAGAAAGGTGGGCTCATTTCTCTATTCCCAGATGCCAGAGGGATACTTAACTGGTAGAACTGGCCTTTTTATTCAAATAACTGGTTCCAGATAGGTAGGAGTGAAACCAATTTCATACAGGCTTTTTGAGTCAAACCTATTATCTGGTGAAATGGCATAGAAAATCATTGGTTTTGCTTTAAGCTTTTGATGTGCAACCGCATCTGTTTATTGTGACAGTCTATTTAAACTAAGTAGCTCACAGAGGCCTTGCGGTTCTGCTCTGCATTTCACTTGCAACAAAGAATATATTTTACTAATTATAGATAGACTGAAAACAAGCAAAAATTCAAAATGATATGTTTTAAAGAAAAAATCTGAAGTGTTTTTTCTGTTTAATTCACTTGATTCAAAACATGAATATTTAACTACTTACGAGGCTTTTTATAATCTTATAAATGAAAAGTAGTATCGTAACTTTTTTCAAATATCATTTTGTGGAAACCATAATAATAACAAGCCACTTTGTGAGGAGAGATATTTAGAATAAACATTCCAAGAAATGGACCCTCTCTTTTTTTTTGGCACTTGTTTCCTTAAGGAAGATGAATCAAGTCATCCTTTTTATTAAAGGTGAAAAGACTCATGGAATAACTTAAATATATGAATATTAAAAAAAAAAAATAATCCTTATGCTAGGGAAACCACAAAGACAAGCCATCAAAGGTATTTTGGAGGAGAAGTCTCCTCACTATAGAGTAATAGAAAGATCCTCTGTGATATTTTGTCCAAGAACTACTTGGGAGTTCATAAAATTGTAACAGCAAATCCTGAGACATTAGTTATACTTTTTGATATCTGTGATTTTTTTATGTGGTGGGCATTGCATTCATGGTTGGGGACCCTAGCCATTATCAAATCATTTTAAAAGATTAATCTGGTTTCCTCTCTTCTATTTTCTCTCTATATACATATATAAATATAATATGATATAAATATATAAATTAAAAAAACATATATACATATGTATGAGTGTATATTTGTTTATGGAAGAATTGAAGTAATTTATCCCTGAAACAAGATTCACGTTTTGACTTTTTTTTCAAAATACAGTTTCTTGCTTTGAACCTTCATGGAATTGCCCAGTAAAAACTAACCTGGGAAATTATGATCCAGTTTGTATTTACTTATATGTATTATGGATCATTTTGAATTTACAGAGGAGTTCAGAAGACTGTTTTTCTCTTCTCTATGAAGGATTTGTTCTGAATAAGAATGAATCTCTGCTTTACAGAAAAATACAGAAGCATGACCTATAAGAATTTTTATCTCTCCCCTTTCTTTTTATTGACAAACTGTGGGGTATATTTCCCATCTGTGGCGAGACGGGAATTTGCATAAGTCAGAGGGCACAAAACAATATCTTCCTTTTTACTATTCCTGCAAACTAAATGTCTACAAATAAGCTCTCAACCCCCACGATGATCCAGAGAGGTGATCAAAGAGCAGGAAGATAAATGGCTCAAAAATAAACCATCTTTGGCCTTATATCGTCTTAAGGAATAGTAGTATTACTTCTATTTGTTTGTTTATTTATTTATTTTTGCAGGCAGGAATGTGCCATTGGATTTTCTTTGCGGGGTTTGATATAAGAAGTTAATTTCAAAGTACAAAATTATTGAGTCAAGGAGTATAGCTTTCATCTCAGTTATGCGCTATTTATCGCTTACATAAACCTTTATACATTTGAACATAATCTATAAAAGATTCCTGAAAATTGCTACATAATTCAATAGGGACAAACTTAATATGTTTCTGTAGAAATATAGCAGAATTTCCTAATACAAAGCAAAACAAAACAAAACAAACAAACAAAGAAAAAAGCCCATTAGTTCTCTACAGAATTTAGCAGGAATTTTTTCTGTATTTAATAGATCATTTAAATATCATTCTTCATTACTCTATTTTAATATTTATTTTTATTATTAACAAAATAAACCTTAAATCTGCATGCAATTATTTGTGAGGATGTTTGTGCTTAAACAGATTAGCTAAAATGAAAAAAAAAATGTAGAGATGCAGTGAACTATAACCTTAATGATGACTTTTAAATGAACAAAAGAAACCAATTGGAGTTTAATTCTTTTACTGCACTCTGTGGTTTCATAACTCTATATATAATTTAAGGACCATATTCTCATTTACATTAAGTTCTTTTTGCAGACATTTCCTAATGATGTGTTAAAGATGTTCACTTTGCTAGAAATTATATAAATTCAAATGAAAATCAGATTATAAACATCTCAATAAGTCTTTTTATTTGATCCTGCAAATTTCATATGCTTGTAAAAACCCTTGAAAGATATTTCTGTGGTAGAAAGGAAGCAGTAAAGGAAGCAGTATACTACTGCTATCTCAAGGAACAGGAGTACATTTGGTGCTGTTAAGGGAGCTCTATTAAATGTTTTCCTTTTTTTTTTTTTTTTTTCCCAGAATTGGTTTAAAATATTCTATCCTTGCTCTAGATTAAATTTATCTCCCTTATGGTCAATCTCCCCAAACTGGGTTGAGAACCCATTCCAGATCCAAGTATCTCAAATGTAGGTGCCTATACTGTATGCATCCTTGTGTGAGCTAGATCTTTAATTCCCAGCATAGCCCGTGGAATCAAGGCTTGATTAACTTGCATGACGACAGGCATCCAGAGCTATCCAAGACTGTTGGGAGAAGCTTGCTTGGCCTCCAGCTGCTGATTTGCAATAGCTCCAGTCCTGTGTAGGTTCTGTCAGGTTCAGGCTGGTGTTTTGGATATGATTTTAGATGATACTGGGTGCGTGTGTTCAAGTGACTGAGTTGGGTTTTAAATCTGTATGTCTACCTCTTACACAGTGGTAGTTACCACTATACCACTATATAAATCCTATACTTGGTTATTTATATTTATCTTCATTACAAACCATGACAAAAGAAAGGAGCACCACTGAGAAAAAAAAGTATTTTCATTCTTTTTGAAAAAAGGATGCATTGTCTTATTTTTCTGCAAAGTTAAAGGAATTTTATTTTTACCTCCATGAAGTTTTGTTCCTTCCCAATGAAAAAAAAAAGAGAAAAGAAAGAGGAGAGAAAGGGTCACTACAGATCGTCAATAAAACTATATGTGTTTCTGATCTCCATCACTAGCTGTTCCTCTATGTGTTACCGCATTGCGTAAGGCCAGCAAAGAGCAGAGCTGGACTAGTTGCAGTCAGGCAGTATCTAAATCTGCACAAATCCACATGTCCTCTGTTCACGGAACAGTCAGTCCAACACTCTGGTATTGTCAGGAACATAATTCAGCTTTCTACAAAGGAGAAGTAGGAGCACATGAGTTTTTAGCAACACAACCACAATAAAGGGCTACACCGCTCTTTTCTTCAAGGTCAGATTTTATGATCTCAGATCTACCAATGCAATTTTTTTTCACCCTGACAAAACCCTGGCTGGAGAAATCAACAAGAAAAACAGAGATAAAAACTCTGCTTAAAAAATAGGGAAAAAAAATAAAAAAAGCTTGAAAATGGAGCAAATCCCAGAAAATTATGTCTGGACTATAATGTATACTGAATGAAAGAAGAAGAGGAAAGAAATAGCACCTGCTTTTTTGTGGTCATTTGGAGTGTGTTATATTGAGACTTTCTGAGGCTTGCTGGGGAATTCTGATACTTTGTGCGGTTTTTCTTCTGGAAATGGGTTTTAGCCATGTGGAACAAGAGCAGGATTTCCTCACCTGTCTCAGTCTGAGACCTGCAGTTTTGTGAGGCAACTAAATTCTTAACACAAAAACACTGACTATTGCAATCTTTTCCAACCTGAGACAGTTAATTTTTCTCTCTGTGCTGAAACAACAATGATGGAGCACTTGTTTAAAAGTGCCTATTTTCTCTTGACTAATTAACCCCTAATTCAGTGGCTGGACAGATAAAGATAATCAAAGTATAAGACACCTGGCATAATTAGAGCTTAAAAACATCTTCTACCATCTGTATGTTTTGCAGTATATGCATTTTCTTTCATCTCCATGCCACAAATCCTTGCTCAAAGGAGTCATTTGTCAGCATGAAAAGCTGTGCTTAGAGCTCTTTTTTCTCTTTTCTCCTTACAGTTTTTATTTATACATAGGCTATTCATGAAACAATTCCTTCGACTTGTTTCCTAACAAAGACGTAAGTTATACTATAATTTTGGAGCTTGAAATATTAGTATTTTCCCCTGTAATTTTCCTTAATGTATCTTCATGAAAAGAAACATTAGATAAAGCAGATTCTTTTTGGACAATCTCAAAAAAGAAAAAAATCTGTTCCAAAATCAGTAGAAGGCAGAGCATGATGAAGACCAAATATATAAATGTTTCATATTCATAAGGATTAATCTCTTGCTATTATTAAATAACGTGTTCAGAGCAGCCTTCAGATCAGCAAGTCTAATTTTTTTATTAGCTTCCTTGGTTCAAATCCAACTTTTCCTGACAAGTACCTTATGATCGGTACAACTGTAGCTGGCAATCAGTGTGTTTCTTCTATTAGTGTTCTGCACTGGCTTCATTCAGAGATGGATTTAAGAGTCTTTCAACTAGGGGCTGGATGCACTGAAGGGATGGTGTGATTTTAACCCCTGGTAAATGAAGAACATACGACAGCCATGGCATTTGTGGAGCAACGAGCTGAGCTCCAAAAGTTAGGTGTAAAACATTTGGTGTCACAGCGTCAATGGTGTGAAATAGAAGTCGAAAGCTTAAATATCTTTGCAGATGTGCATGTACCAGTCGTACCATGTACCAATCATACCAATACCAGTCATCTGATCTCTTTGTAGAACAAAACAGATGATGATGCACATTTCCTAATTTTATAGTAGAAAAAGTAGGAGCGTAGAACCTGCTGGATCACTAATTCCATCATATGCTTGTAGAAACTAAGTAAAAAATATTTATTCCAGAAGAGACAACAGAATGCTTTTTCCTCCACTCTGAAACCAAGAGACATAAAACCCTTTCCATTATTCAAATCAAGGGTAAGAATAGCTATCTTCCAATAACTGTTTTAGATGTTAAGAGTATGTTTGGCTTCTTATATATCCTAATTCACAGTACATCAAAGTGTGAACTTCTGAGAACCTTGACAGTGGTCTGCATCTCCTTACTTGTACTTCTGACTGATTTATCAGTTCAAAAATGTGTTGAAATATGCATAAAAATGGAGTCTGCAAACTGATTTGGATTAATCAGGTCTGACTGTAATTCCTTTTGGTATCCTCATCTTAACAGCACATCAATCATAATGACCTCTTTTGATAATAATGTTACCGTAATATCTAATTTCATATTAATTCCATTGTAATTTAGTAGGCATTCATTCTAACAGTAGTTCCTATGGAAATACATCTGATGTCCCCATGAATACCAAAATAATTCAACATGATAAATGTTATTACATCAAATACCAAAGGAGGTAATAATGATTTGCCATTTATAATAAAGTTTTGCCCGCAAACCATTAGTGGGCATTACTGCACAGTATTAAGGATGTTCCTGTGTAAATCGGTTCACATCCAACTACATCCTGAAGATCTCCCTTTGTGTCAACACGAGCCTGAGTAGAGTTGCTCAGACACCCGCTTTCTGAACTCGCGATACATATGATTTATCACCAGCTGCTGAATCCATTTGATCAGTGATGTCCTATTGAATGCTGCAAGCCAAGCCTAGCCCACCTGTCAATGAGGAAAGCTGGAGAGAACACAGAGATGGTTTGCAGGAGCGTTTGTGCCAAGACCTTTCCTGACATCCTCTTTCATTAGTGTTAGATTAGTCCCTTCACACAAAGCAGTAAGAGGCACTCGCTCCTCAAGGGCTCTGCATTTTGGATGAGGCACAAACATGAGCTCTTGTTCATTTCTTCACTGTTCATTTCATCAATGTTCATTTCTGTGTGTGCATATATATTGATGTACATATATACCTTATACTTATTTCGTGCCTACATATCTCAAGTGAGGTATGGCTTTCAGAGGTAGAGGTATGGCTTACAGAGGTAGAGGGTGTGTGAAAGGCAATTCCTAGCACGATCTTACAGAACAAATGAGACATAATTTACTCGCAGGTTTTGGACACACCATCCTTCTTCGGGAAATAAGGCTGGCCAAAATGGAGCACAGGTATTGCTCACGTGCCTGACTGGCAGCCCCGGGCCATTGCAGGTCCGTTCCAGGGCTCCCAACCACGTCATGAGAATGGGATCAAAGACAAACCAGTACCGCAAGCTTCCTGCCTGCTATTTCTGCAGTGGCTTCTTGTGAGACTCACGGCCCCCTCACAGGCTGAAAGTGTCTATGTGACAAAAGCCTGTGCCTTTTTAGCTGGCAGCATTGCTAGACCTAATGGTTGATATGTGTATGGCCTGGGAGATAAAGGAAGAAAGTATTCTTTTTTGTATTTCTACTGAGTAAGAAGAAATTAAGGCTAAGTTTGTTTGTTTGCTGCTTTTTACAGTGCTTATATTCGTATGGAATGAACATGATCTTTCCTTTTGTGCAGTTATTCTGGATGTGGAAAGTGAATGGTGCAAAATTCCGCATTAGACCTTCTCTTACAATTTCATGGTTGCACAGGCCTATTTTTGTGCACATTCTTCAAGTATTGATTGTTTCTGTTGAAAGTGCACTTGCTAGGAAAAATAAAAATAATAATAATAGAGTTTTTCCCCCTTCCTTTTGATAGAATGGCCCTCTCAGAAAATCATTGGCTACCTTCTCTAGTAACCACTAGTCATTCCTTGGGGAATGTCATATTAGCCTGGTCACTTTTAGTTATCTAATTGACTCTTTTTTTTTTCTTTTCCCCCCAGGCATTTCCTCCTGAATGTAGTTTAGAGGCATCACCCTGGAACTGATCACAGAACTACATGAGTAATTTGGAACAGCAGAAAAACTGAGATTGTCTAAGCAACCATGCAGCTTTCTGCCCTCTCTTTGTCAGAGGTATGTCAGAGTGGCACTGAGTGTGCTCGGGTCTCGGAATTGGTGTTGCATAAGGTAGCGGATCACAGAACATTAACATAAGATGGTCACTTCTACTTTGGAGATGAGTAAGTGGTCCATACCAGGGAAAAATATTTGTAGTTTCCCTTGTTTTAAGAACAGAAGATGTGATTGTTGTTAGCATAACATAAAGATATTAAATAACATAGAGCATATATTCAATCACAGAGGAATTATCTTGGCCAATTGTAAAGTTCAATCTGTGAGCATAGTTTGGCCCTGTTCTGGCATCTTTGCTCATTCTTTATAGCCTTGCTGCAGCACTTTGGTTTATCTGTAAAGCATGAAGACTTATGGTTGGGTTGTGTATTTGACTTAAATATGAAAACAGGTAAATTTGAAATATAATAATGTTTACATTCTGCTCATGATACTTTTTCCATTCTCAAATTGGTGGTCTACGTTTTTTCTGCAGAATTAAGCACCATTAGCTTTAAATTAGCAAGCTTACATACAACTCAGGCGTAAAACATGCACTTGAATATGGGCCAATCAGTCAGTTATTTACAGAGGTTTTGCTGTAGAGAGAGGTTTTGCTGTATGTGCTTTTATGACTACACAGTATTGACTGTTCTTATACTGGATAATTTAAAACTACATTAGACTACAATTACAGGAAGAATCAAAGCATGCTGTCTTTCATACACATATGCACCCACATACACCAAATTAAACCTTTTCTAACTCACTGGAGGCTTTCCCTTTTTTTCCATCTTTAAAGTGAAAGTGAATGCTATCTTGATAAAACCTGGCAAGTGTAATTAATAAATGAGCACAGGAAATTACTAACACTAATGCAGCAATGGGAACTGGGTCAGAGCTTCAGCAGATGACCAAACCATTTCAAAAAACAAGGACAACAAAATCTGAAGGCAACGGCTTCCCACAAGCACTTTACCTTTCCTGCCAACTCTAGGAAGAAACTGGGAAACAATGAGGAACGATGGGAATGAAAATAGACTAAACAGTAACAGTCAAGTTCTTACAGTGTGAGCATTGGCCTTTCTTGAAGTCAAAGCTTTCTTATAATACTGAAGTCAGGACATCATGCACTAATTTCTGTCCATTAAAAATCCTGGCAAATTTCCTATGATACGTAAATGGTAAATAGACTGAAATTTACATTGAGATTTGCAGCCGTAGCATTTGAGAAAGAAAGAAAGAATTCTATAAAAACAATGGTTTGGGGGAGACATTCTTAAATCTGACTACTTTGTTCAGGAGATATCATGTAGTAGGAGTGAAGATGCATACAAAGTCAGAAATTACTATCTACTATACCACTGTATGAACATAAGCATGGTATAATCGTTCACTTGCAGCTTGAAACTAGAGCACTAGGGCACGAGGGCAAGAGTCAGGTTTGATGCACTCCTTCATAAATTCATAGGTAGTTCCAGGACTTCTACTTTGTTTATCTACATCCAAACAGAACTGACCTAAATATAGCTATAATATGGGTACAATATATATAGATATTTATGACATGTTTTCTGCAATGAGTGTTGGATTTTAAGTTTTTTTTTTTTTTTTTCTTGTTACGGAGTTTGATGTTTACGTTGTAACTACTGGAACACTGTTCTGCACAGCAAGGGGATTTCTCACGTTTCAAAGGAGGCGTTTGGTTAGATAGCAGCTGTCAGGATTCATGAAAAACAAATGAGAACTGATGACAAATAAATAGTAAGAAAAATGAGTGATGTAAGGCTAGACAGTTCCTTCCCTCAACAACTCATTCATTTTAGGTCATGGTGTTCTCTTTATTTCAGTTTTTTTTTCTTTTATCTAATGCTTGCTAAATTTTGAATCTTTAGTGGAAGTGTGGCAACAGCACAGGCTGGCCATCCAACTGAGATGAGTGTAGTGTAACTTACTTCTTCCAGCTGAGATGAATTTAGTATAACTTATTTCTGATAAATTAAGCTCATATGCTTAATAAATCTGTTATAGCAAGCTTGGGGTGAAGAAAAACAGTTCTGCTTGAAACCTCCCTATTTCACAGCCCACCTCTTGCCCACCTATAGAAGGTCTCATGCACAAAGAAATAGTAAACGACCACCAAGGAGAAACAGAAAGCAAGCTGGCAACAATAAATATTCTCATGAATCAAAGTGCCAAGCTTGAAACATAATGGTTCAGAGGTGCAATGGTATGTTGTCCTCAAATATTTGAACAATCTGCTGGCATTTATAAAGATGATTACAAATTCCCCAAATGTTCTGAAATAAAACATGATAGATTATCACCCCCGAAAGCTCATACTAAAAGTTAACTATCAGCATTTATTTTTCTTTTCCACATGGGCCCTCTGGGACTGTGCAAATTCTTTGTAGCTATGTCTGCCCCTTAGAATGTGTTTGTACAGGGTGGAACACAGTGGGATCTTGGTCTTTACTGGGACTTCTTAACATAAAAATAAGGGAAATAATGAATTCAGAACCATTTCATTATCTTTTTTTTTTTTTTTTTTAATAATGTGTCAGTCTTTGAGAGCAGAGAGAAAAAAAAAGAGAATTTATCTTGTTAGTCTCTCCTGAGTCATAGTAGGGGAAGCAAAAGTATCATTAGCCTCCATATTCACATGAATTAGTCATATCATTTGGGTAATAATACCTCACATTTCTTTAACCTGTTCAATCAATGCATGGAAAGGCACGGCTGTTCTTGCTCATGCTGAATTTTTCCATTCTCTAAGGATATGATGGTCTTGAGCCTCCGAGATTTTTGCCTGAACTAGAAGAAACACTAAATGAATCAATTTAGCAGATTTGAGTTCACCCCCACAGGACCTTCACAGAATAAGAAGAAATGGGAAAAAAATAACTTTTTCCAGTCAGAATGCAGGAAAGACTTCTTGAAATCATAAATTCTGTATCAATTTGTAGAAACTAGGCATAGGCTCTTTCTCCAGTTGTTTCCATTGTGTATGTTACCAACCCCTATATTATAGATGAACAAGTCGAAAAGAAAGAGGGATAGTCCAAAGCTCACCTGTTTGTGCCTCTACTAGTAAGTTAAAAAAGCTCAAGAATATTTTCTTACTGAGACCAGATAGAATGGGAACCCATTTCCACCCTCCCTTATTAAACTCCCTTATTCATTAAATAAGCCTAAAATGGCTATTGGAAATGGTCCCTGGGTTGCTGCAATTTGCAAACTGGACCCACAAATTTTGAGGGAGAGTGCAAGTTACCCCAAAGGCTTTCCCAATCGTTCAACCATGTAGGTGATAGAGCTCTGGTCCTGGGAAAACCCTCTGTCCCTACTCAATCTACTGATGCAAGTGTAGCCTGCGAGACCGTGAACAGACTCTTCCTTCATATCAGTGAATTTTGGAACATTAAAAAAGCCACAAGATACAGAGAAAAACTCTGAAACCTCAAACTAATGTTCTAGGAGGAGCAGAACAACTTTCCATTCCCTTTCTCTCTCTCTCCTTTGCACATTACAACACATATATTAGCCTAAACAGAAATACTATATCTTTCTTTCACTGAAGTGACATATTCTGCAAAGTGTGCCCTTCTGACCACACTGCCCATTGCATCTGGGCAGATAGATCTGCCCTAAATGGAGGTGGTTGCGATGTGTCCTTAAAATATCCTTTAGCCCAGAAAATAAATTCTGCTGGTGTCCGCTGCATTTCTACCACCACAGCCAAAAGCTCTTTTGCAAGCCAAACATGCTTGCTGCCATTCCTTCACATCTGTAACATTTAACTTTAATGCCTCTGCCCCTGAGGAACTGCAGAGTAGCATTTCAATTCACCGTCCACGGATTTGTCCTAAAGAATTAGAGACGTGTCAGCTTATCAGTCTGTGACCTTTTCTATTAACATTGTCTTCAGGTTGACTTGGCAGCGCACAAGGAAAATAAATCTTGTTACCCAAAGCTGGACTGGCTTGCCAGGATAGTGCAGCTGTGGCTCAAATCTGTTAAATTTTTAAATTGCAAACATTGCTATGACTACATAAAATTTATTAGGTAGAACAAACCCTGGAAAGGGGTGGGGAGAGGAAATCAATGGAATAGAAACCATTAAAATAGATATGACAGAGAGGAGTTGTGCAATGCCTGCAAAGTTGCATTGTTTAGCTTATTTACTGCCCTGACATGTTTCAGATAATGCAAACAGAGTCATCATGTAAATTGCGTGACCTTTTCATGTTGCAATCTTTGGGAGATCTAAATGCAAACACTTCCAAGCGAGAAGCATGGACTTTGTTTATCGCCTCCTTCCAGATTTTTGCAGCCTCCTTCTCTGTTGTGTTGCTTTGACGATGAAGGGATGGAGGGAAGCATGGCGACCCCAGAATTTGATATCAGGGATAAAACTTCTGGCACAAGACTATCCAGGCACAGTAGTTCCTGCATCTCTCGCTACTCTGATATTCAGTGGCATCCCATTCCTGCATGAACTGCCCTGCTCAGAATACTCTCCTTTATCACACAGGGACATTCAGGGCTCAGCACATGAGCTTAAACTTCCAGTGGCACCTGAGATAGATGGGAATAACTGAGATCCACAGTAGGCTTCCAGAATTGACATTGGCCCTATGACCCCTTAGCTTTTGTGCTGGTTTGGCAAGGATAACTAGACTATCTAAAACTAGCATGATATTTACACAAATTAATTAACCCCCAAAAGTGGGATTCAGCTGCAGATTGAGACATCTCAATTAGTTAGTGTCTATGAATCAGTTAAGTCCTAAACTTCCATTTTAGTCAAAAAAAAACAAGTCTATATAGGCAGTAGAGGTTGGAGAAAGAGATACAGACCACCTCAAAGCAAACATCTGTTTTTGGTCATAGCTTTGTGACTCCATGCGTTATATAGAGAAGATTTCCACCAATTGTAACAATTTAGACACCCAGCTCACATGTAGATACATACATGAGGACACTTAAAAATATTTTTAAACTTGAACTGAATAGCTGTAGAGAATCAAAACAAAATGGAGTTGGAAAGGCTATTTCATCTATACAATAGTATAAGGAAAGCTATAGAATGACTTTTTCTTTTCCTACTACTTTCTAGCCTGTTTTCCCTTATATAGGAGTATATATGTGTGTGTGCATGTATGTATATGCATATATATATATTTTTTTTTCATTTGGGATTTCCCATTATGCTTCTACAAATATCTGATCTCAGTGTTTCCACTTGGCCTCTATTGTAGTATTTTTATTTATTATTTATATATATTTATTACAGTAGTATATCATAAGTGAAAAATTAGGAAGATACTGAATTTACAGTAAAAGAAGGAAATAACAGGACAGTTTTGATCCATGCTGGTTATTATTTCAGTGCAAACCTGTGGGTGATGTCATAAGATAAAGCAGCTAAATTCCAATTTAAATATTTTCACAGAGTTATTTGTGAAGTAAATGACATAAGTAAACTAACATAAGTAAAATTGGCTGAATTTATTTAGTAAGTTAGTTAGTTATAAAAAAAGTGTGGTCTAGGAATTCTTTTGATGCCTTAGATGCTCTCCCTCTATTCTGTAGTCAATAAATTAATGTTGAACTACATCTTCCTTGATAGACAATATCACACTTTTTTGGTAAGGGGAAGTGGCAATAATAAATTAACTGGTGTAATGAAGCAGAACTCCATAGAGGATAATTGGAAGACAACACCATGATACTGTGCCCTGTGAAAAATATTGCATCTTTTGCAATTCCTAAAGGCAATTTCCTTCAAAATACTTATCCCTTATTGCAGCTGTTTTCCAATTCTTTGTAATTATAATATGTTTGAAATTGGAGTCTGGACTTTGCTTGTTGATGATTCAAACAGGCTGGAAACTTCATTTCTGTTTGCGAGTGGTTCGTTTAAGAAGTAGCATAGATTCTACTGCAATTAGGCGAATTACCAGAGAAAAGTTCTTTTAAACAGGAAATCAAGAGGTAAAACCTCAGGGTCAGGAAATCCCTGTACTACAGATGTCTGGAAGCTGCCAGGATATACAGGTTGCCTTGTTCTTATATTCTTTTCCTGAGTGTCTGTTCTTATTCACTGTAAGACACAGGATTTTCAGTTAGATTTTTAGGGTAGGCATTTTTAGTCTCATTAAGAATGCCTGGTTTTGGAATTTCGCATTGAATCAGTAATCACTTTTTCTTAAAGGCATTTGGTGCTTTCCTTGAACATCTCTTAGACGAATATTGAGCCACACTAGACAAATGATCGCTTGTCATGAGATAAAAATTCCTAAGTGACAGCAGAACAGAAACTTGTCTTCAAAAAGCCACTTGATCCCAGACAACCAGAGGCATTTCTCAAGAAGAGCTTGGGCCTCTGCCAGACAACCACCTGAAAACCCAAGCAAAATGGTGTCCTTAAATTAAAAAGCAAGTCTTGTAACTCAAAGCAACACCTACAGATTGCTTGGCTCATTGTTTTGGAAAGTATGAGCTGATAATAGTCTCCTCAGAGATGCAGACAACCAAACATTTGGATCATTGATCAAGATCATCTAAGTTCTTTTTTGTGCAGTGTACCTGCTGGAGTATCTTAAGCATCTTTGCAAACCCAGGAAGAGACAAATAGACAGTGTTTAACTGGAAGATCAAACAGTGAATGGCACAACAAATTGCTGATTTGGTGGCTGATGGGCCATCACATTTTCGCTAAATAACCTGTTAATTTTTGACCCAGCTGACAGTAACTGCAGTTCCTCTCTTTGGCATGAAGGCACCTAAGTGCCTTTGAGTTTGACCAAGAGTGAAATATTTTGCTCAACATTTTACAATGGCTAATCACAGAGATTGGTGCTGCAGGCTTGTCTTCACACCTTCTCACCTGCTTGGGCATTGTGCAGAATTTGGGCAGATGTTGATGCAGAGAGAAAACAATGGGTATATTTAGTCTCTTTTCTTAATGTCAGAATATCTGTAAATGGTCAGTGAAACCACTAAAATGTATTATATATGTAATTTAATTTATAATCAGTAATTTAATTTACATTTAAGGATGTATTAATATTCATTACATTCTTAATTAGAACTAACATCCTGTTCAAGGCCAAGTATCAGCACGTCACATCCTATATTTTCATTAAACCAGAGTGTTTGGCTAGCTATGTATTTGGAGATTCATTTGTATTGCCTATTTGCATTTTCTATCACATAATTTTCACGTAGTTTTGAAATTGTGCTTTGGTCTTCAATGATTAGTCCTGTCATGTATTGTCTAAATTATGTATGGTTATTAATCATATAATTTAGAGACTTTTTATAATTTAGAGTTTTTTGTTTGTTTATTTAGTGTATTTTTGTTTGTTTGGCAATTGTGTGTTTGATGTCATTTTGATGCCAATTCACCGGTCTAACTTCAAGAACAAAAAAGAAATTTTTTGTAACATTCGGGGAAATTTAATCTAATTAAGAGCTGAAGCAACCCCTTGATTTACCTCAGAGTTCCCCTGTAGGAAATGTGGGTTGACCAGGCACCAAACTGAGAATATTCCGGTATGTTAAGGTTAAGTGAGATGAAGCTAGGCCTTTCACTACAAATTCTGAAAATCTGATAGCACTGAAAGCTATGAAAAAACATTTTTCTAGACCATTCCCAAACAAATACATTAAGAGTACATTCACACTTAACGAAAACTCATTCTGTAGGGGACAGAGCTACATGAATTGATTAGGACTTTGAACAAATATTTACAGAAATTTCATAAAGTTTCATTCAGACTCAGTGAGAAACAAACATTATTGTCATAAGTTTATTTTCCTTTACAGTGTCTGCCATACATCTTTCCACATACATCTTTCCACATTAATTTACTCATCTATTTTTAATTCTCATTTCAGTGTGTCTTTTCATCTTTACTTAAACATATTTTCCTCTGGGATATGTATTTGTTTTCATTTCTGTAAACTATTTTGGGAGAGAATTTGTATGAAACACCATAAAGAAGAATTAACATTGTTACCATTAGACAGCCATTTCCTAGGCTGAACTTCTAATTAAGTTATCCTTGGTTCCTGCAGGGGAATACTAACCATATGTTTCTAGGGATACCAGGGTTAATTGTCTGCAGAGACTATAGGGACTGCATTTCTTTAACTAACACAAATTGCTGAAGGAGAATAAGTAAACCCTTCCGAAATGAATTATAATTTGAACAAATAAGAGTTATATCCAAAGTATCTTCTTAGGTAACATAAAAGTTCCAGTTAGGAAGAGGAATATTTGGACAGTAGAAAGAATAAGATCCATGGCAGAAGACTTACCACAAGGTTTATTGAACAAAGACAGACAGATGGAGCAAAAAAAGGTTCACGTTCACTGAGAGATTAACTCATTGCATTTTATTTGGATGCTTGAACGTCACTGGATAGTAGTAGCTGTTATATACAAGGTAGCATGGTGCAACAGTTACCAGATGAGGTGAGAGACTGAAGAAGAAATACAGAATCTGTCACAATAGGTTGAACAGCCTTATTCCTTCTCTAATACAATGTTTTTCCAAATGCATATATAATGCATAACATTATGTCTCAGCTTTTTTTTCTCTCTTATACATTGTAAAAGGATATGATGTTTAATTGCAAAATTTGTGATAGTCTTGTAAAATGGAAAGAAGAAAAAAGAGTGCACCAATTTTAAATATGGATTTCTGATCTTCCTCTCACTAAATTAACACATATACTCAAATGATACGGTGGGATATCTCTAACATTTTGACAGAATCACCTATGACAAACTTTCTCATGTGTTTTTTGTGTGTGATCTTACTTCTTATAAGGACCAGTAGTTGACTAGAGTGGAAACACAAGCTTCCATTACTGGGTCCCTACCTAGTTTAATCTATCAAGAGGGGGTAATAAAACTTTGTCTCACACTGTCTTTGAGCTATTTAGTTACTAAGATTTTTAAGGCAGGCAAAAAAAAAAAAAAAAAAAAGTAAAATGCATTATATGGGATCTCGAAGCAGAAACGGTCCAAATAAGAAACTGATAACAGTAGAATACATAATATTTCTCTTCCTGTTGTAGTCTCTAACAGGGGCTTTTAGTCCTGTTCCTTTAATGAGCCTAGTGGATGGATCATGAGAGATGGAATATCAGTATATGTGTATACTGATACACAAGTTTGAAATTCAGGTTTTCCTATAGTCAAAGCTGTGGTGCAGCTGAATATCAAGGATGTGCCTGTGAGCACACCAAATACAACTAGTCATTAACTTCTGTTTGGTCGGTCCAGGAGCTCCCCACCTATTCTCTAAATGGGGGAGACGGTGGACTGGTTTGAGATCAGTTCGAAGCTTTGTTATTGACTGAACTAGCTGCCTTCACAGCAAAGCATTTGGTGAATTGGTGCAGGAGCTTTCGAGGTGGGAATTTCAGACAGGCCTGGCCTCCACAGTTAGCTTTGCTGACCCCACACCAATGGATAGACACTATTGGTATGCTTCACTGTGTTGATTTTCATCTGCTTGTCCAAGACTCCCCCATCTGATGCAGATCAGACATTTATAAAGAAAAGATATTTGTTAATAATCAGTAGCAGCTGTTTCTGCAGATGCAGGAATGGGCACATAGGATAGTCTTTTATCCATAGTTAAGATAGATAGGAGACATATGTACACAGTGTAAGATAATCCAGAGTAATGGATCATGCATGTGCTGGAGTGGTCACATTGGACCACCACTAGAACTGAGAAAAACAGCATTTTGAGGAGATTCACCCTATCTAGTTGAAGATATGTTTGCAAGGGCCATGGCAATGGTAACGCTCTTCGCCAACCAGACACTAAACAACTTGCCTGAGGCATTTGATCCCCTGGAGGTTTGTATTGCGCAAAGAACCCAACAAATAGGGCTTTATATTTTATTATTTTGTTCATCTTCTTCATTTTGTTTCTTTTTTCTTTTCTTTTAACAAACTTTATGTCTTTACATTCCTGTTCAACATGAACAGCGGGTGAACGCTCATCCCAGCACTGCACCTTGGCAAAGCACATCCCAAGGCACTGGCAAGAAGCTGACCCAAGGTTCAAACTGACCCAAGGTTCCTTTCCTTCCCGTAAACCTTTAGCAAGTTGTCAGCACACGTTGCTGGAGGCAGAGCACTACCACCAATACTGTGATTACATTGTGCTAATTGGCTTCAAGCAGCTTACATGAATCACTTCGAATCACGGCTTAAACTCCCAGCTCATAGTGTGACATGTGCAGCAAGAGCAGATTTGAACTGGCCTCATCTTTTGCCTAAAATTTTAGCCTAGTCTCATCTTTCAAGTTTGCTCAGCATTTTCTCAAATAAGTTTGTGTCTGGCAACAATCACAGAGCCGGCCTTGACATGCGAATGGGATAGTTGTTATCACATCAGCCTAAGAATAACCAGCACTGCCTCCCTTTCTGGACCAGCTGTTTCCCAGCTGTGAGGAATGGGTGGCAAGCTGGGCTGGGTGTCAGACGCTATTAAAACGGAGGCACTGCTGCTGTGTTTGTTTCATACCCTGCAGGACTTTGCCTCACTTACTTCAAAAATAAAACTGGATACATTAAATGGTTTAGCAGCATGGTGGCTGGCTCAGTAACACTGCAGGAGCATTTTCCTCTGCATGTTCCTAACCCTTCAAAGCATAATGCAAAAAAATAGGCCCTTTTAGGATAATAAAATTAAATAGCTGACCATTGTGACTTTTTCCATACCAACTGCATAAAATCTTTGACCCAGCATTTGTTTGTGAACTGGTTGTGTTTTTTTACACATCTACTGATGAGTCTCGTAGAGGTGTGTGCACTGGTGTCTTGCTGCTCTATTTATGGCTTCTTGAGCTGAACTGCAGCTTGGCCATCAAATGGTGCTACTGATTTTCAAGAGATGTGCTTGTAGTGCAGGAAGGATTCAGGCTTAATATCTATAACTTTAGGATCTAGTCTTTATTTGCTACTTTTGGTTAATATATAGGTATATGCCTCCATACTTCTGGCTAGTTGGTGTGTTATAGCAAAAAAACAGCTTGGCAAGGCTGGCTGTGGGTCATGTAAGTACAGACTAATAGTTGTATTCAATAATTTATTTGCTTAATGTGGTAAAGTTTAAGAAACGGATTTTTAAGTTAAGATATCCTAAGGTACACTCAGCAATGCCCTTTGACACAAAAATATATTTTCAGAAGTAACTATGTGCCTGATATCTATATATCTTCATAATACATCTTCCATGATTAGTTAAAAGCATAGACGAGATGATTACTGGACAGATAGCATATAAGATTGTAACTTACTGTTGTAACACCTCTGATTGATTGATTGATGCACACCAAGGTGCTAGCAGGGGTTGTGCAAGCACCCCTCATCTGTTCCAGTACAAAGTCTGGCTCATGTCTAGTCTTGGCTTTACGAAGAAAGCTTTTGGCACCTTAATTATTTCAGACATGAGAAGAGAGCAGGCAATTCCGTGTGAGTTATGTAGATCAGAAACAAAACTGTGATTTAATTAATGCACACTTCAGTCTGTGAAGTGCAGTTTTTATTTAAAAGTATGTTTTGAATATAGACTGAGATCGTAATACTGCTGTGAAGATTCGAACCTGTTGTTATCTCAGAAGTGCATGAGATTTGTTGCATCTATATCCTTGAGGTGCCTTTGAAATTCTGAAACGCAGTTCGCAGAATAATTTAAACTGTTTGAAAATTTCTCAGTGACTTAAGATAGTAGCTAACAGAGTTCACAGCTTATTGTCTCAAGACCTACACTGAGCATGTGCCATAAGAAACATGCTGATATAGCAAAAATTAAATCTATAACTGAAATGTATCTATCTGCCTCTTCAGAAAATAAGCACACGGATGAAAACCAGTGATACAGCTAAACTTCAGTAATCCAAATATATCCAGTGCAAACATGGGTCATCATTGTTTACTTTTATATTTCTATACACCAGGCATAAAAGCATAATTACTTTTTATTCATTATTGCATAACACATTAAAATTGCAAAACAGCTTTGGAAAAGAATAAAGAATATCATATCTAATGAATAATTACATAACACTTTCTCTGAGCAAAATATGACCATCTGAAATAGAAAGCTGCCAGGTCACTCAGGATAGTAATTACTAGCATCTTATACAAATAAGTAATCACCATCTTATAATTTGCCACTTCTACATAATCCCCTACCTGCTTGATCCTCGTCTAAATTTGTTTTTCTTAATGCTTATTTTAAAAATATCCCCAGTGCCATCTAATCCACCTCTTTCTGAAATTTCCTATCCAATTAAGCGTTATAATTGAACCCCTCTGCTGCCCTCCTTATATTATTAATAAATATATTCACAGTTATCTGACTCCCATTCAGGACGCTTTATATAGTCTTTTCTTTTCTGCAACAGATCATTATTTTTAATAGTACAATAGCTTTTTTCTTTTTCAAAGTCCATCTCTGGGTATGACCTCTAGGGATTTCACAAACTTCTACAGCTCTTGTGCAAAACTCCTTATCATTTAAAAATCCATAATAAATGCCTGTCAGATGTTCCTGCAACAAGATAACATATTACCTCTACACTGGGATCAATCAAATTCCAGACCCTGAGATTCAATACATCTTGTCTAAAAGATGTGAAATTTACTGAATAAATTAAGGGGTAAGTTTAAAGACCTTATGGACATAAATTAGGAAATCTGGCTGATGCACATCTACGATGCAAAATCCTTGTGTGGTATGTAACTAATAAGCTATGTGATTGCTTAAAAAATAAGTATAGTTCCAGAAACAGAGCCAGAGCTGTGAAGGCCACACATAATTTTTCTAATTATAATACATCCCTTTTCTTTACTGTAATTATCACTTAACTGGTGCTTCCATCTATCAGTGCAGCATCTCGTAGGAATTCATACAGTTTTGAGACCCTATTCCTTGGCTCTACGTAGTTATTTATACTAGTGCATATTTTGTGTAAAACATAGCTAATGTAGTACTGTTCTGATTTTGCAATGGAATAAATTGGTTTCTGATGTTGTTGTTGGTTTATCGTGACTTTTCATGACAAATCACTCCTCTGCATCAAAGTTTCTACATTGTAAACTGGAAATTCTTTGCAGCTGAAGCATATGCTCACTGGATGACCTACTTGCAGGAGTGAGGATTCAACCATTTTCTCTTATCTTGAACTGTGGTCTCAGTGCATCCTATGGATGTCAGAGAACATAGCTACGAGAGATTAATCTTTAAAGACAGCAAAGCCCACACTCAGTCTCCAAGTAGTGGTTTGAAATGACTTGTGCCAACTTATAGTGGTGTCCAATGGACATAACTTGAAAAATTATTGAGTTCAGAGTCCTAGAAGCAAGCTCAAGACCAGAGGCTCGTCACTACGAACATTTCCATGTCTATTTCCAATCTTGCCTTTTTTTCAAATCATTCCTAGCCTACCCATTTGGCTTTCACAAGTTTCCCAGAGATCTGCTGATCTTTTTTAACATTACAATCAATTTAGGGAGGAATATTAAAGAAGGATCTTTTGAAAAGCACTCAGAGCCAACAGGAAAGCAGCCAAGGAAAAATAAAATGTCTGAGCTCCTGCTTAAACAGCAAGAGAAAATGCCTGCAAACTGTTTCACACCAGGCTGTGATACCCTGGTAACATTACTGATTACAACTGATTATTTTTAATTTTTATTTTCTTTCTGTTTGAAATCTGAGAAATAACTTGATAATTCACTACTTTGGAAAACAGCTTCACTAGTGGAAGTTAATCTATTACATAAGATCATCAAAGCACGACATGATAAGGGAGGGATGGATTTGGCTTTACCTCACATTTGCAATTAAACTATGTATGCTGAGGAGCTGATGACCTCCACTGCTGAAACAGATTCATGGATAAATACATTTTAAAACCAAAAGCATCTGTTGTAGGAACCTAGTCTGAATCTTTGCTCAGCATGCAGACAGAAGCATCACCAGGGAAATTTTACATCAGGACCATTGCTCAGGCAAGAATCACAAAATTTTTCAGAAAATAGCTAGAAATTCTTATATCAATATTTAAAGTAGCAATTTTTTGTTTCTCAAAGCCAATTATTCCAGCAGTTCATTACCCTGTTTCAAGAGTATACTTGTGCAGTTTGTTGTTTATTCTGAACCTTATTGCCACAAGGGTTGTCGCAACTTTCCCACATGAATAATTAAGAGATTTCTTTGTGAAAATATTTTCTTTTAAACTATATATTCACCCAGGGGGATATAATGGAAAGCTCTACGTAACGACGGCTGCCCCAGAACACATTGTATTTCCCACTCAGAACACAGAACAGTTACGATGTCTAATCTGTCTAATCTGGAAATTCAATAGTGAGATTTAAGGGTCTTCCTAGTTTTATTATTTGACACCAACCTTTTCCAATTTCAGAGATTCTGTTTCACTTCCTAGTCTTATATTAAAGGCTGTATATGTATATATGTGTGAGCATGTTTACTGGTAGGGCATGATGTTGCCAACTGACTTAGGTAAAGAATCTTAGAAAGGAGATAGGTTTCTTTGATGTTGATTTTGTAATTTTGGGGTGAGCCCTTGTCTTTCACATAGAAAGTCTTGATTCATTTCCAACATGCTCTCATGGTTTACTTTCCAAACACTATTACCGGAAACAGAAGAGAACAAATGAGATGTTTCATATGGTCCTAAAATAATCTAATGGAAACCTTTTGTTCAGGTATAAGTTTTCAAAGTGATATGACATCATACATTGCCAGTAGCATCACAGCTACCTCTGCTGCATGATGAGTTTCTGAGTATACAAACTGATATTGATTGTCCTTGGCTCTGCAAAAAGAGCTGCTGCTTAGAGCATAAAAGTCCCCTTTTTAAAAGACTGGAATGTTGATGTATCAGAAATTGTTTCATATTCTTCCTAATAAAACTAATGGAAAACCTTAAAAACATTACTTCACATAGGGAAAATGTACCTTTCTTATAAAAATACATATATAGAGAGATACAGGTAAGTAAAATGAACAGAGGATTGCTTAGAAGGTAAGAGGAAAAAGATCACTGGAAATATATGCTATTTATATATATCTTTTACTGCTTGTCCACAGTTTATTTTCTAATCTGTATATTTTCTTATTCTTTTTTTTTTTAAATCAAATAGAAGTTATGCAAAATACAATTACAGTATCAAAAAAAAAAACTATAGGTGCTCCACATTTCAAAGAATTTAAGAAAATTAATATGAACTGAAAAATAGAAACAAAATTAGAAATAAAAAACTTTCACAAATCATTTATTTTAGCAAAACTTGGGACAAATAAGGATTTAAATAAGAACTGGGAGGCTTATTCCTGTACGACAGTATGAAATTAAGGCACAGTTTTACCTGTGTTGTTGGTAATCGACAAAATATTCATACCAAACCAGATTTACTAGTTACCTATGTAATTGAAATGCAAATGTACAGTTTCTAATATAGAACCTACATTTTTGCTTCTAGCATTATGTAATACTGTTGCTGTTGCTGTTAATAACATGGAAAACTACCCTAACTTTAACCACCAACATGTCAAACATCCTGGAATATGATTTTAAATGTCCTGAGCACAAACCTGAAGTGTTTTATTGAAGCCCATATACGACACATTTTGATAGGAATCTTAAGTTACATCAAGGAGTTCTTTTTCAGGTATGACAATGTGCTCTTTAGCCAGCTTTGCAGAGAACTGATTCCAAGCAATGTCATCTTTTTAGCTTTATTCACTGTGGTGACTTGCAAAGTTGACTTCCGACATGCTCTTCACCTAACAAAGTGCAACATTAGACTCTAAGTGGAAGCCAGCCCCGCCAATTTTGGCACAAACTCAGGGGATCTTTATTTTCTGAATTAAAAATATTCCTCTATGATATCTTTTTAATTACAGAAGGCATTCAGGATCAAGCTAATCTTATTCTGATTTTATGAGCATAAAAATTTTTATCACCAATTAGAATATACTTCCATTGTGCACGACATGATCAGTGTGGGCAAACACAGAAATTTGGCACATGTTCGGAGCCACTGCCCATGGTGATACCAGGCTCCAAATTGGATGAATTCTGTGCACAAAACAATGAGTTTCATTTGCATAGGAGACAACCTGGCATATATGTCTTATGTTGTTGTGCAAAGGTGTCTGTACATACAGATAAAGGTGTATTTTGTTATTTCCCAGACAATATAAAAAGCAAAATCATTCTTATGTTGGCCAGACTAGGTAGCTTATGAATTCCCAGTGTTAGCCTTATGGGAGTCTAGGGGAATATTTTCTTGCTACCAGAGAACATACAGAAGCCTCAAAATTGCTCTTTTATTACGGCCTAAGAACTCTGCAATTGCTAAATAAAGAAAGGCTGGTGTTTGTAGCTACTAACTCTGAGTGTATCACCATCTAAAACTTAGAAATTAAGTGTGCATCAGTTTGTCTCTTGTCCTTGAAAAAAAGGAACAACTTTGTTTTCTCTTTTTTTTTTTTTTTTTTTTTTTTAGACGTACTTATGGGCTCTCACGGCTGCTACCTGCAATATGCTACCTACAATATCCTCCTGGGATAGATGATAAAAGGATGCAGTTATGTTTTATTACTGCTGTGTGATATAGGAGACCTCTTGGCTCTGTCTAAATACTTGAGGTTTTCAGACTTTAGACATGAAACTACCCTGTAGCTAGAGAATATTCCCAGGCTGTTCCCTGGGCTTGACTGCATTATCTCACGGTATTCCCATTCTTTATGAAGGGAAAGTGCAGATAAATATTATTCTCCTTCTCACTGTTAGTCTGTAGCCTTACATATCCCTACTTGCATGAAAATGATTCTTAGGAACACAGGCTAAAAGGAGCAAATTCCAGACTGGACAAAAAAGTAGTATTTATGTTAAAAAATGCATCTGTTCCAGACCATTTCCAGACATTGAGGCCTATCGATATGGAAGGGTCTTCCTCTGTGTTACTACGTCCTCCCATCCTCCGAGACTGCATCCAGATTTTCTTTGGAAACAGCTCTGATTCATTCTAAGCTCTGAAACACGCCTAGAAATTGTGTGGGATAGTGCCAGTTGGCGGAGGTCAAAAGTGTGCCAGGGACTGTCTTAAATATTTAGCGTATAGACAAGTGAACTGCCTGGAAGCGTTCTTTGCCATGTTCAATTTATTTCTCCAGACAACACTCAGGGTATCAGAAGTCCAGGGCACCTCATGGCACGCTCCCTCACATAACCCCGCTGCACTCATGTGCTCATGAAGCTGCAAATCTCCTTGATGCCTCCGCTGTGCCAGGACTCGCCACCCTTCACATGAAGGCTGATTCAGTGGTGTATTTTTTTTTAACCATTATGTTATACCTCTAGATACCACTTTTAACAGATAGCAAAGTCTTCTGTAGATATTCCAAGTCACTCCACACTCAAACACTTTCTTCTGAGCACTGAAGACAGTATTCTTGAATAGACTATAGAAGAGACTACACATAGGCACTTGCCAGGATTCACCCCCGGATCAAGAGAAGCAGCCCAGACCTGCCCACACTGACATGCATCCATGAGGCGTAGCTGTCGGCTGTGCCTTTGCTGCAGACATAGTGGTAATTCCATAGTCCTAAAGCTTCGGTATTATTTTAGGAATGTGAGAGATCTTGCAGCCCTTAAAAACGTGTTTTTACAGTGTGTTGTGGTAGGCATGCAGTGCCTTAGGGCCAAAGGGCCTGTGCAGGTAGTGTAGAAAGATTGTTTAGGGTAAGGGAAGCCAGCTATACACCTGAGACATCTGGGTTATCAATAAGACGTAATCTAATATGAACACCCTGCAGATAATCAGCGGGCCGAGATTTGGAATGAAATAGGAAACAGAACTTTTTTACACTGTAAATAGCTTTACACTTAAAAAAAAGGCACTTTATAGCTTATCATTCCACCTGTCTGTCTTTGCTTCTCTCTGGTTCTAGATCTCACCTGATGATGAATGGAAAAAGTGCTTTCTGCAGAACACACTAACCTAGGCTTAAAATTAATTTTGTGCCAAACTAATCAATTACCTGTTAAGTGCTGCCTGGTCTGTAAGTCCTAAAATATGAGCTATGAATTTGTCCAGTGCCCTGCAGATCCTTCGGTGGGTGACAAATATGGAGGATCATGTAGAAGACTCAAAAAAGTAACATTTCTCCAAGTTTATGTTTAAGTTTTTATGTGGACTTATTTCCTAAGACTGTTTACGTGAACAGTGTGTGTATGTGTTTGTATAAGGAAGAGAGAAGCAAAGGGAGAGGTGGAGAGAGAGAATTCATATAAAAGCAAATAGCTTTTTGAGGGACAAAAGCAGATGTGAAATGTCTTGCTATCATAGAAAGACCAGGCCTTGAGGCAGAATGTGGCTTTTATCTTTGATGAAGAAAGACAAGTTTTTTTTTTTCCTCAAACAGCATGAGTTACAGTTTCTTTGTAAATGTCACTGAAGAAAAATATCTCTAGTCTGTTTTTCATTTTTAATGCCATTATTAGGAGATTATTCAACATTCTGAAAACCAAACAAGCTAAACATCCAAAAGAAAATAATAACTTGCAATAACCAGCAGGGTAGAAGAAGAGAGTGCATTTTCAGTTTATGTTTATAAATGTCTCAAAGCTCTTAACAAATACCTAGTAATTAAGCTTCAGTACAAACCTGGGAAGTAGTTCAGCTTTTTTTCTTTTTTCTTTTTTTTTTAATCTAAATTCACATCATAGGCAATTGCAAGAACCAAAAAGCTAAATCACAAACTGAATCAGTAGCAGAGCCGGGAATATAACCTATGAAGTCATCTCTATTCTTCTTTGAGAGGTTAATATTGGAACTGACACTACCCTGAGTATCTTTTGCCCCTGAGAAGTGACAGTAGAAATTCTGTCTGCTTAATTTAGATGCCACATTGCAGCCCTATGGGTTTCTGGCCTTAAAAGGACTATCCAGTCCACCTAACAAAATGACCAGACCTTCCTTCATAAATTCAACTGAGCAAAGCATTAACCTCTGAGGAATTGTCTAGATCAACTGCCTCCCTTCAAAGCGCTCAGGGCAGCACTTCATCTAAGTGTAAAAGTAATGCCTCAAAGTCCACCCTCAACATCCTGCCATCTTACAAGTTACTAGAAGATTCTCATATGCCTAAAACAGCAGCAGAAACATGACTTTTTGTCTGGCAGCTCAATTCATTTGGCACACATAAATGTCTAGTGGCATTTGGGATGATGACAGTCATCCTGCCTGACCTCTAGCTGGTGCTCCAGAAGAGAGCAGGTTTCCTATAGACCCTTTTACATGTTTGCCAGCCCTCTGCAGCAGAAACCCAAAGGTAAACAGAAATGACATTTAATATCTGAATAGGAGCAATGGAATCGAGTTGTTAGGATGGCATTAATTTGCCTAACTTAAATAACTCTTTCATTTAGAAATCAGACTTTAATCTAGACACCCTACACCCAGTTAACAGGTATAGGTACCTGTAGACAGGGTTTTGTTTTATTTAAAGCAGGTTTAAAAAATATTTGAGAAGGACCACCCTTTGGAAGTATTGGTATCACTATCTTGTCCCCTATAACAGCATTTTAAGGTAACAGCTAATTTTTTCTTTAGATGTGTGCCATTTAGATGTCTGAAGGTAGGCAAAAAATGACTTAGATTGTCAATAAATGGATGTACAATAAATGGAACAAGGAGACTAGGGAGCCTGAAAAGCCGAAGTTACTACTCCAGCACCTGGAAAGCTCCTGTGAAGGACAGGGTATGAGTAGATGCCTGGGGCATCTATGCAGCCACCTCAGATGGGAATGGAAAAACAGGACTGCAAAATGTAGATACAGCACTAAGACTACAGAATAAATTTAGAGGAGTGCTGGGAACCTGTGAGAGTGATTTTCACTTGTTTTGGGCAAAATGATACTGCTGGGCTGCTGCTGAGGGCACTGCTCTTTGCCTGTCTGCTGTCTTTTTGCACCTCTCTCTTTTCCATCACGTTATCTGTGGCTGGGTATTTTAACGCATATTAAGAGAAGGTAACGCTTTGCAAGGGGGTGATTTTGTAATTTGATTTCCATTCAGAAGAATGCTGTGTTCTTCAGCCCGTGGCAAATACATGAGTGGGAAGGCTAAGGAGAGGAAAAAAACAGTATATCCAATTTGAAATACTACACAATAGAAATAATACAAAAGAGTGATAAGGACTCATTCTATCTCATTCCAGTTGGATTTTTTTATTATTATTTAGGTTATAATTAGGAAAATGCAGGATTTTTTTGGAGGAGCCTTCCTTAACTTCTAGAGTCCCTGAGGTTGTTTCAAATGTTGGCAGGGATTCTGGCCTCTTGGCTTACTCAGAAAAGCTCCTCTCAGATTCCCCTACCCACTGCATCATTTAAGCAGAACCAAACCTTTTTGACTACTTCAGAAAAAGTCCCAGGCTTATTCTCATCACTTTTTCCCTTAACTGTATTCATTTAAGAGTTCTCAAGGATCTTAAAATATGTGGTAAATATCAGTTTGGCTTATGTATCTAGTCAATTTTATGTGTATCTTCCTCTTTCACTTAGGAAGAGTTGAAATTGTCAAACCTCAAGATCTTGATTTTAGGGGAGGGAGTGAGGAAGTGATGTCTCTTTTCCTCACTGCATGTACAGGAGTGAAAACTGGCATTTAGATCAAACAATGATGCAAATTTGCTGCTGTGGCGCATAGCCTGCTCTTCAGTCATCTTCAAACTGAAAAAAAAGTAATGACAGAAGAGTATAGAAAAGAGGAACTTTATTTTGTTGTCTGTAGTGGTTTCCATGGAGGAATAAAAAGAGGAAATCCTTTCATTCTATTCCAATTGATTTTTTTCATTACTAATTAGAAAGGTTTGCATTAAATACTAAATATTGATTTTTTTCAGCATCTGATTTCTGTTCTGGATCTCAGAACATTTGTACCAGCATTCTGCTTACAAGTACAGCTTGTGTAAATGACTCTGAGCTATCCTGGATGGTTGAGCACCCAATTGAAAAAAAAAGTCCTCCTGGAAAACTTACCTATTGATTCAGAATTATGTGTCTACTTCTTAGGGGAGTAAATAAAGAATAAGCCACAGTTAGGATTATTTCAGGTTAGTTTCCCAGTAGGTGAATATAATATTAAATGACTCCAGGGCTTTATGTGTCAATTTAAGATGTAGACTGTCTTTAAGACACTTAGACTTGTTTCCAGTTTCGCCAAAAACCATGAAGCCTTCTGTTGCCCTTTGGCTTTCTCACTCACATTAAATGTGAGCTGTGTTATGTTAAGCACAGTCAGTTCCATCAGACACTTCTGGATTGTTGTTGTCATCTGCCTGGTGTGCCATAACATTTTTCACTTCCATGTCTTGCTTCCCAGTAAGGGTTAGCAAAGGTCCTTCCACAGCTTTGATCTTGAAATGAATTAGAGTAAAACCTCAAGTGTTTTAAGTCTTGAGATTGATTGAGAATTGATGAGATTTAATTGATTGAGAAGTAATTATTAATTGAATTAATTGATTGAGAATTGATGAGAATTCATTGATGAGAAAAGACGAGAAATTAATTGATGAGAAAAGATGATAATTAATTGATGTGAATATAATGCTGACCACTGTTTAATAGAACAGATAAGTAAATAAACATTAAGAGGAAAGAACTATCTGTGTGTATATCTCAGTTGGACTAGTCTACAGTAATCTGATGCAGAGGGTGAGACACATGGGATCTACAGAATAGATAGTTATATTTGAACTGGTCACTCCAAGCTTCTTCTAAAATTAAAAACAGAATCAGGCTTTTTATTTTTTATTTATGTGTGATTTAAATCATTCAACCTGCTTCAAAATAATGAACTACATCCTAGAAACTTAGAAAGTATTTGCTGAAAAAGAAAGAAGTTTTAGGTGATTTATTTGGATGTTATACTTAAATAAATCCAAACTCGAAGTTTAACTTCACAATTAACTTAAATATATCAAGTCTTTGTCTTCTTTTTCATTTAATAATAAGGTCAATATGACATTTCTCTGAGTAGGATATAATCTGCATGTCAGCATTCTTAGGATACTTTATGCCAAATGAATTTCTCTCCCTGCTTTCCTATGAACCAAACTCTCCTCCATAGGGACATTAAATAACATCATTTCAACAGTGGAATACTAAAGCAAATATATAACTTGTCAGGTCACTTCAGAAATGGAAAATGCCTCTTAAGAGAATACCAGTGCCTTCTGCTTTGCTTCTAGCCTCTCCTCAGCCTTTAGGGTGAAGTTAAATCAATGAAGCTTTTATACAGTGTCCATTCTGTAAATTGGCTTAATCTCTTCCTCATTGCAGAACCTAGTTCCCTGCATTGCACATAGTATGTTCATATCAGTTACCAAACTGAAGTAAGCCAAGTCCTACAACAGGAAAACACAGATTGATGCAGGTTAGGATGTTCCAGGATCTGCTTTTGACACATGACAGGGTGTTCACATGCCTGGTCTCAAGACCAGGGCTTGCTGAATGTCATAATTATAATAATAATAACCAAATAATGCCAGAGGTCTATAAAAGTCCATCTCAGACACTTTTCCCATTACAGCTCTACAAGACAGATCAGAACTGCCTGAACCAGGTATGTTAAGTTTTAAAGAAATAGAAAAAAAGCGAAAGTCCCACAGTTTGGGATTACAATGACTCATTAAGGTTAATACACTGTATCAGTACCATATCTGTGGACTTGAAGGAATTTCTGCACATTGAGAAAAAGGGTTAACCAGTCTGGAGGGAGGAACTTATTAGGAAATTGGAGAGGGTATAGATGTTTCTATACTGAGAAAAAAAATATGTGGCAGAAGTAGCTGTGATGTTATTGGTAATGTATGATGCTGTATCCCTTTGAACACATATACCTGAACAAAACATATCCATTAAATTAGTTTAGGGCCAACTGACGCCTATGAAACATCTCATTCATTTCTGCCTCTGGCAATAACTTTTAGAAAGAGAACATGAGAGTATGTTGTAAATTAATCAAGAATTTTATGTGAAAGATACTGATATGCACTCTCATTTTGGATGCCTTCTTTTTATAGGTAAAGAGGGAAATATACTGAATACACTGTTCTTGATTTTGTAACGAATTCTATAACCTAACTGGTGTTAAGCTTATAAACTATATTCATGACACTGCATTTATACACTCTTACACACACACAAAAAGTTTTATTTGCCTATAAATGCCATAGGACATTTCTTCAACTTGTGGTAGTTACACTGCATTCAGAGCACAGGTACTGGAGCAGGTTCACCTGCATCCTGGTAAGTCCTTAGTCACAGAGAGATGCCAATGGGTTAATCAACCCTATCCAGGCAAAGCCCTAGTGATACATTAGATGCAACCTTTGTTTACCATCTTGCTAATTAATATACCATTAATTTGGGATAAAAATTGTACCTCATCTGCCAAGAGCACTGTCTGCGAATTGATCTAGTATTGGTAAGTTATCAACTACCACTTAACACCGTCTGCCGTATTATATTTTCAAAGATGTGAGTTAGAATGTGTAAATATCTGCATATATGGATAATACTATGCATGTAAAATTATAAAGGACTCATAAAGTTAATTCATTATGGAGGAATGCTTAGTCAAGTAGTCTTGATTAGTGATTTTTTTTTTTCTCAACTATGTTACCATCTGTTATTCCAAGGCAAAAAAAACAGACTAGTGATCAGATAGTGGATCTTGAGACCTAGTGTTGAAACTTTTTTTCAAAGTGACTTCACTTTATCCCTTTAAGCATGTCTAAAAGGGATAAATTGTCACTTCCAGCTCAGGCTGGGTCCCTTTTCTGACAGTATCAGTCATTGCTGTGGGAGCTTCGTCAGCCCAACGAGGTGATGCCAGTGATGCTAAATGATTTAAAGTGCCTCCAAAGTTAGATGTGGTCTGAATCATTCACTTGACCTTTACACTGTCCATGAAAACTGAGAAGTTTAAGTGTTGCAGTATATAGTCTGTGTACATTATTGAAATAAACAGTTTACGCTGGGGCTGTAGTTATGGATTATGTAATTGTTGTATACCAAGATTTTTTTTACCCACTTTTACACTGTTCCCTGTCTCAGTATAGGTTAAATCTTCCAAAACAGAATTTTCCTACAAGGATAAAAAAAATATGTGTTAGTCATCTTACTTGGGTGCTCAGACTTACATACTCAAGTTGAAACACTTTATTTTTCCTCGGTGATTCTGCTTGCTAATTCATCTTATTTTTTGTGATTTCTGTTGTTTCAGCTCTAGTTCCAAGGAGCCATATAATTGGAGGAGGATTTCAACTTTCTTCCTTTAAAAGTAAGTTTATAGCTTCCATCCTTGTCAAGAAAAGCTTGAAAAAATATTGCACAAGTGTATCCTGACAGGAAGAAAGCAAGGATGTTAGCCAGAGGAAATATTAGGAATATTCCGTGAGCGGGTTTTTCAGTGTCTCGGGTCATGAGAGCTCTAAACGTTGAATGAGATAATCAGATACTGCTGTAATGGCAGCATCCCTCGCAGAAGTGATGTGAATCACTGCTATTATTTTGTAAGATACTTTGAGATCATATGATGGAAAGCCCTGCAGGAAGGTAAGACACCATTTCTTATTGTCATTGCCTTCTCTCTCTAAGCTATTCAATGCTCTCAGTTAATGACTACACTAGTCATTATCTTTCCTATATTTCACTATTACACTATATTACACCAATCACTGTCTTTCCTCTATTTCACTATTAAATGAGACTTACTTTTCATTGAAATATTATTGAGGAAGTTAGTGTGTCTAATTGAAGGTTTCTGAACTCATTTATAGTGGTTTTAAGAGCTTAATCTTCGATTTTGAGGCCCGGGATGACCCTGATTACATGAACCATGAGCTACAATATGGCTTTCTGCATTTTCTCTGTCATTGAATACTCAGATTCATTTGATAGTAATATGACATGTATCTTTCTATCTTCATGTGTATAACACGTATATTCAGAGACATCAATAAAATAAATGTTGAAACAATATGCTTAAGTATATTTATCATGCACTTCCACTATATCAGTCTTACTCTTGTATATTTATCATGCACTTCCACTATATCAGTCTTACTCTTGCAACCATATTATGCAAACACTTTTGCTAAGATTAAAATTGAACTATTTAGAAGTCTGCTTAGGAGATTTTTATATGTTTTTCTCCTAGAAATCACAGGAATTGAGCAGATATCAAAGGCAAAAGGAAAAGTAACAGCTTCCATGTGAAGAAGAGGCTGTTTAGACTCTTTTACAATTGGAGAAAAACATAGGGTTTATGGAGCTTTAAGAGATCAATATAAGGAGTACTACTCATGCAAGTAATCCAGTGGGACTAAATCAAAGTATTTACAAATGTTTGGCAAGATCTAGATGGAAAAAATCTTCTTTTTGTAGAAAAGGAAAGGCTTAGAGGAACCTTTACCTATGTGAGCATATTTAACATGAATTGAGATAGAACTCCTAAGACTCATAATAAGTAAATTTATACTACATTTAGCATATTTTTAGGTAGGTCTGTAGCAATATATGTTTTAGTAAGAGGTAGCCAACAATCTTCTTCTGATAAATTTTTTTCAATTATTTAATTTCTGCTACTTGGAGTACATTTACATGTAAAGTGTCCTCTTCTAGTTTCTAGAGATTTTAAGGTGTATTTGATACCATTCTCTTAAACCATCAAAATAATGGGATCTTGATAAAGATGAAAGGAAAACAGATTATTCCAGGGTACACTGAGCAAAATAAAAAGGGTCCTAAATAGTTCTACAGTTCTCTAAATCTAGGACTGGTTAAGACTATTTAAATGAGATCTATACCCTGATCTGCGCACCACAAAATGTGATGTCTTAGCCAATGTTGTGTGATTTCTGAATCAAAAGACTGTATCCAAATGCCTTTATAGAAATTGGTTGTAACGGACACTCCTATTTCTAGCATTCTCTGTTTTCAAAAGGATGTTCCTTTCTAATCTTTCTGAAGTTCTAATGTTACTCACTCTGTAGAATAATACACAAAATTATCCAACTCCAAGATTATACCCATGGGGTCACAATCATTCACAGGCACTGGAGCCATTTGACACAAATATATCAATAGCTGTAGTATTAAATGTTCTTAACATTTCCTCCAAAAAGGAATGCCTTATTCCAGTGTTCCTGTTGTGTATGGTCCTTGGCATGTGCCAACACCTGCACTGAATTGTCCAGAAGGATATTAATTGATCCAGGCCATAAAAAAATACTCCAGGAACCATTCCAACACTTTAAAGTGGGAGACTGAGTTTCAGCATGGTAGTATTTCCTGGTATTCCTGCTATTGCTAAACTGAAAAATATAAATGTGGCCTCTAAGTCCACAGGTTGTGTCGTGTACGTCAATCAGCTTAAGGAAAGCTATTTCTCTGGGGGGGATATTTAAGTGTTAAAAAAAAAAAAAAAAAAAAAAGATTATCTTAAATGGACAAATAAACTCTCCAAAATCCTTGCCCTCCCAGCTAAAACTGTGCTAAGGTACTTAACAGGACTGGCAGCTTTACCATGTAAAGATATGGAGTTTGCTCCAAAGCAGGCTATTAGGGGGCACAGGTATATTTCTCTACTGACCCATTTATCTTCAGTTCGAGTCGCTGATGAAGAGGAGGATTCCACCTCCATATTTTCCCCCAAATGGCTACAATCATCTTCTATCCATCATGACATGTTTCAAGGGAGAAGTTAGAAATCTCCCGGCCCTCAAGGACTGACTGACAAGGTAGTGAATAAAAACACAAGTTTTAGCAGGCCAAAAGCAATGCCAGCCAAACTGCAGAAGCTGCAATATTTTTTTATATTTTATTGAATGTCACTTCAGACAGGGAGACGATCTAAAACTTAGTATAACACCCTCTAAGCTATCTTGAGATTCAATCTCTTCTCTTGATAGAGAGATACTATGTTTTATTTATTTCTTTCTTTATTTGTTTGCATGGTATTGATTGTTTGCTGGGGCCTTGCAAACAGGAACAAAGACAAGATCGTTGCTCCAAACTGCAGCATATCAAAGCGCCAGGTAAAATATTTCAGTAGGCTGAAAGGCTAATATTTTTAAAAGCCATTAGTGATTTTGGAATAAGCTCATTATTCAGTTCCTTTAGCTTGTGACACCTTCAATGGGACTTGTTTTGGAAATGCTGAGCACCCTCCTTTCTGAAAGTCAGATCCCTCTAGTACAATTGGACTCTAACATTTTAAATAACTAGTGATTTGTGAAAATAGTGACTGAGTTCATTATTTAGCACAATGAGCTGTGGTTCTTAGGTCGTTCTGACAACATGGCAATGCAAATAAATCATGAAACAGTTTGCATTATCGTTTATCTTTTTTTGTTCCATGAAGTTTTTCTCTTTGTTAAAACTTTGAGAAATTTAGCGTAGTTCGTTGTTTGCAAACACTTCCTTGGGGAAGTGATTACATTCTGTTTTGAGAAAAAGGGGCCTTAATATTTTGGGGAAAGCATTGTCAGTAAGATCATTTTTTTGAGGGCGGTTTTGGTCCTGTGGGTCTTACAGAGCAAATCTTTCACTGGCTCAAGCCTTTCTGTCCTTGAAAGAATTCTTCAGTTCACCTAATAAATAAGGATACTCTACACTGCTGTGGGGGTTGCAGCCGTACTGTTAACGAGACCTGTTGTACGTGACAGAAACAGAGATAAGGAATGGCAGATGGAAGATCTCGCGGTGTCACGGAACGGGCAAGGGTTTAACCATATTAGGGCAAAAAGTGATATCTGGAGCCTAATTGGTACATAAGACAACTTCCACCTGGACAGAAGTTATAAGAACCAGCAGCGTATTTCAATAAACGTCATGTGGCATATCATCTCATAGGTGTCAGTGCTTCTTGACCCTGAGGTGGATGGCCTCAGTATTTCCTCTATAACCACGGACAACCACCACGGGTTGATAACGAACCCGACACACTGCCTTTCAAGAGAACTGTGCAGTGCCTCCCTTTCCCTCCTCACACAAAGGGAGAGGGTCAAAAATCTGTTTTAACAGGGAAACTTCTGGCATTGTGACTATCATTTCCTTTTCCAGTCTTACTAACCTTTGTGCTTCCTCTTAAGAAGCTTGGATAATTTTGAGTCCGTAATGAGCCCATAATCTCATAATTGAGACTATAAACTCACAGTTTTAAGAACCATAATGGTTATCCAGTTTGACCTGCGGCAAAAAAATGGCCAAGGCTTTTCCTGAAGTCGCTTCTGAATCAAATTCATCATTTCTACTGTAGAAACAGAGCTTGAGGTGATGGTCTGCTCTGCATATAAACATTCAGAATGCACCAGTGCGAGAAATACCTGCAGCATCTCTTTCTTTGCACTCCTGTATCTGATTAATCCCACACTACATGGTTTGCTTTTTACTGGGTCAGAATCTCAAGGAATAACCATTATTGCACTTTTCTTTAAAAGAAAAGATTTCTGATTGTCAAGGTCTTTCGTTTATCACAAAAGGCCAAGAATAGGGAAATGTCAACTCAATCCTCAAACACATAAGGAATGGAAAATCTACCATGTCTCTAGTTCAAATGTGTTGGATCAAACTGGCCTTAGTGACAAAAATTGGCACATTTGGTTTTGAATTTGTTTAGCATTTGTTTGAACTCATTGGACTGGCATAACATGGCATTTCTGGCTGTATCAAAGAATTTTTTATCATCAGTTTTCTTCTATGTAACTGTTTTCAGACTATGATTAGCTCTTCAGTAGTTAATAAATGAAATTCATTTAAATCAGTCGATGATGAGCTCTATACAGTTTTAGTTAAATTATGTCCAATGTTTGAGACATAGCTATTTAGAGTCTATAGTGGTTAGTGCACTATTGCAGTGCACTGCAATCTGAAATAAAAACATATTATGAGCTACTTAGGCAGCAGTTAGAGCTCAAATGTGCCTGTTCTCTGATCATGTTCTTGGAACTCAGGAAGGCAAGTTGACCAGTTTTGAGCATGTCACCCTTGCCAATACACAGCCTTATCTCCTGCCTGCTCTGGACTTGCTGTGCATCCTGTGTATGACCAATGTATTTTTCCTAATTATCTTCTGCTCTGAGAAGCAGCAGGACAGTAGATTCTTTTGTAACCCTCCAGGAGCCAGAACAGGTTTGTGACCCTACACAAATCACAGTGGGATGCTTAGCTCCCCAGCTGCATATGTAGGTGGGAGACAGAGCTGCAGCAATCCTTGCAGAGATGCAATTCTCCTGACCTGCTGCAGGACCGAAGTCATTTGTCATTTCTCCACATGAAAACCTTTTTCCATCTGTGACAATGTCTTTTAGCACCTTGCTGGTGACTGAAGGTTTTGACTTCATTGCCTTAAAGAGGGTTTTTTTTTTTGAGTTTTTATCTTTGTTCTAGAGTCAAAATTGAATTTTAGTAAGCATCATGCATATAAGAGTAATTCTGCTGAACTTTAACCAAAGTCTTCGGAGATCTCTTTGAGAAGGACCTGGGCGTCATGGTGGACGACAGGTCCCATGAGGCAGCAGTGTGCCCTCGTGGCCAAGAAGGCCAATGACATCCTGGGATGCATTAAGAGGAGCATCTCCAGCCGGTCGAGGGAGGTGATCTTACCCCTCTACTCAGCCCTGGTAAGGCCACATCTGGAGTACTGTGTCCAGTTCTGGGCCCCACAGTACAAGAGGGATGTGGAGCTGCTGGAGAGAGTCCAGCGCAGGGCCACGAGGATGATCAGGGGCCTGGAACATCTGCCCTATGAGGAGAGGCTGAGGGAGCGGGGCTTGTTCAGCCTGGAGAAGAGAAGGCTGAGAGGGGACCTGATCTGTGTCTATAAGTGCCTCAAGGGAGGCAATGAGGAGGATGGGGCTGGCCTCTTTTCACTGGTGGTCACTGACAGAACCAGAGGAAATGGCCATAAATTGAAGCATAAAAAGTTCCACGGGAACTTAAGGAAGAACTTCTTGATGGTGAGGGTGACAGAGCACTGGAACAGGCTGCCCAGAGAGGTTGTGGAGTCTCCTTCTCTGGAGATCTTCAAGACCCGCTTGGATGCAGTCCTGTGCCACGTGCTCTAGGTGGCCCTGCGTGTGCAGGGGGGTTGGACTAGATGACCTCTAGAGGTCCCTTCCAACCTTAGGCATTCTATAATTCTATGATTCTATGATTCTATGAAATGTGTGCTTATATGAAATAGTTTCATTATTGTTGCATTTCAAACCAAATCAAAAACAACCAACACTTTTACCAAGAAAGTAAGTCTATTTTGTCCCAGCAAAGAGACTGAAGATAGCCAGCAGAGTGCAATAAGGAGATATAAGCCATAACTTGATAAAAGAAGAGCCAGTGGTGAACTTTGGTAAGTACGAGTGACTTTCTTAGTGCTGCTTCTAGTCCAGCTCAGCTAAATGCTTATTTCTTCAGTCAGTGTTTCAGCTTTTAGATTGTATCAAAATTACAGAATATTCACGGTTAAAGGCAAATCGATGGCAACCACCACTGATTCAACGACCCCAAAAGCAGGTCAAGGAGAAGGGTGTGCCAGAAACTTCCAGCGGCGAAAACCAAGAGTTCCTGGCTTGCTTTGAGGTTTTGTTTGTGTGGGGTTTGTTTCTTTGTTTGTTGGTTTTGTTGTATTTTCCAGATTCAAAATGAGCAATTTATTCAGCTACTTGCAAGGTGAACCTAGGCAAGGAGAGTTCATGAAAACACGACTCTGTCCCTGGTGCAGGGCATGCACACACCACAGCATCTCCTGCAGCCCTCACTCCCCAGAGGAGTCCTGGCACTCTAATGTGGCTTTCCTCCAGCCCATGTGCCCCAATTTTCCTTCCTCAGAATGGATGCAGGTTGTGCCCAGGAAATATTTCTGTATCCTCCTGAGAGAGTTACTTGGAGGTTTAGTCTCATTTTAGACACAAAAGGTTGGAAAAAGCTGATGATATGTTTTTACTTCTTTCATAATATATACTACCTACCTATTTTTTTCCTCAAAACATGGCTTTCATACTTTTAGCTTTTTGCCTGTGGGAGACAATAAAAAAAGGCTGTTTCTTCTCATATTCCTCTGTTTTTCAATTGAGTGGAGGAAGGGGAAGTGAGATGTGCAGCTGGTACACTATTTTTTGCTTAATTCGCCTGTTATAACAGTGTTACTTTCTCTTTCAAATTGTTTAGCACAAGAGCAAAATATTGCTAAAATAAAGCAAATCTTTCATCTTCCTTTATGCAAAATTTACAGCTATATGGAATGCAATCCAGTTAGATATTTCCCCATATTTGAGAATATCTACAGAAGAAAAAAAAAGGTTAAGAGTATTTTTCTATTTTCTATTGGAAGGTGTCTTCCAGCATTGTAATTAGAGGCACATTCCTTCCCTTAACCATAAGATATTCGCTGAAGCGTTATTCAGACGAGATTTCTCTGTTTCTAAAGCTTAGAGCCTTGGAAAAGGATGAACTGCTCTCTGGAAGATCCTTCTCTGTCCACTGATTATTGACAGAGATTTGTTGACTTCCTTAGCGTTCAGGTGTTAACCTTTAGGATATCTAAGGTGAAAGGCAGGAAGTTTTTCACCTAAATCAGATGAAATAAGCTTTTCCCATTATGAAAACTGACCCATTTGATTTGACCCATTAAAAGTGACCACTGCCCTCCGAAGTATTCAATTTCTGTATGACTTATCCAGATGAAATTTAAAAAATTTTTTTTCCATTCCATGAATTAATTCCCTTAAATTAAAAATGGATAAGGCAGAACTGAGATTATACTAAAACATATTTCAAATTGAAGAGATTTAGATAAACCTATAGCAGTGATATATTATTTTATCATGTCTAAATAGAAATCCAGTCTAAACAGAAATCCCCTTTCCCTACACACAGAGCATAGTTCTAACATTGATTATTGATACAGCAATTTATAGATGGATTGCAAAAATTACTAATTTAACCACAGCGTTTTTTTTTTTTTCAGCACATGGATTTACTCAAAGTACATAAATTCCAGATGAAAGGATAAATCTGGTGGCTTTAGAAGCAAATAATGATAAATTAGCACATCTGTGCATGGGCAGAGTGAGAAGATGTTTGTGTCTGAGCAGCAGCAGGAAAACAATTGTGTTTTTGGAGGCTATGACCTATGGTGCCTTTGCACCTTACTCTAAATTCTGGTGCAATTTGGGATCAGTTAGGGTTTCCCTTTAAGAAAGCAACCAAATGAAAAAAGGTACATATTCTAATATAAATGATCTAAATGATTCAGGACAAGCACAACATTTTAAATGAAAATAATACATGCTTTTTCCTCCCAATTTAAAAACTGTTTGCTCAAGCCTGGATGTGTATTTCTTCCTTACAGAGGCTAATGCACACCCAGCTGCTCATTCAGGAATTTAAGGTACAAAATGAAGCAGAGCACAGGGACAACAACAACAGCAAGACAATACAGATGATGGAGTTTCTAGCTGTTCCCTTGTAGCACATTCTCTCAAAAAGGGGTCATACTGTGATCTGAATCAGCACAGCCGTTTCATAATTATGGTGAGCAGGGTTTCTAGCTATAGAAGGGATAAAGCAGATAAGGACGCCTGGTACCTGCAAAGCTAACGAGGAGACTGGAGCACTTTGAAAGTCTGTGCTTGCAAAACAGCTGCTAAACAGCCGTGCTCTTTGATTCCCAGCAGTAGTGATCTTGTCAGGAATATCAACTACCGCCTCCCAGCTGAGGATTTACATCCCTGAAAGATGCCGTGACCTGGAAAAGGGAGGTTTGGAGCCGCGAGTTGGCCCGTCAGCTCTCGCAGAGAAATCAGGGGCCGTCACTGGCTCCGCAGCGGCAGCCGGCAGTGCTGGGGCAGGGGGCACCTGGGACAGAGCCACATCACCGGGGAGGCTGCTGTCAGCTTAACAGATCTGGCAAGGCAAAACGAGGGAAGCAGCCAAAGAAAACCATTAAAGCATGCGCTCTTTTCTCTTTTTTTTTTCTTTTTCTTGTTGCTAGTTTTTCATTTCTGGAAATTTACTTTACATTTGCTGCTGCTGCATTATTGGGTTTCACACCCTGTTCAGCATCTTTATAAACTGCAAACGAGACATAATGGTCAACCAGCAATGTCTCATATAATGACACAGTCAATAATGCTAAACTGCGGCTGAATAACCTCTCTGCATTAATCCTGAAATAACTCACCAGAGATGAATATCATTATTATGACCTCTCTTCCCCACCCAAAAAAAAAAGAAATCTGAAGCTCAGCCAAGAAAGATTGTTCTTTTATCCAAAATTCTTACCAATACACTTTTTGGATCTTTCTTCTATGAGCTAAGAAACGTGCCATCTAGATTCGACTCTGAAATTTTAAAAAGTTGCACAGTCTCCCCCAAAGTGATTTCCTTAACAGCAGGTCTGCAGTGAGGTCTCTAGGACAGAAGATGAATCATTCTTTACTGATATTTAAATGTTTAGTGAGTCTTTCGGCTGCAGCTGCTCTGCTCAGTGAACAAACTCTCATGCTCAAGAAAAAAGCCCTTATGATATACACAATGCCCAGCAACCATTTTTTTTACTTTAAACCCGTGAAACATGAGGCACATGTGGATTTTCATGAAGGACATAAATACGGCTTTATGGACTTGCGCACTGTTTTCAGAAATTGGCTTTTCCTCTGATTTTCACTGAAATGTGACAAACTGCTCATTATGCAGTTTTGCTTCCTATTGCAAATAATGTCACTTTGCTAGCTCTAGCGAGTGATTAAGGCTGAGACTCTGTGTTCAGTTCTCCCTGTTTTGCTCATATTCTTCAGTACGTCTGCCTCATTTTCACACAAAAATGTTTCTGTTTTGCTTTGTTATCCAAAATGACTCTATGACAGTTTTGATGCACTCATTTTACCCATTCCAGCTGGAATACTTGAAACAGCCAATACATTAGCAAGTAACTAAAACCCTGCAATTTTCAGCCTTATGACAGAAGCAGAAATGATAAGAAGCTACTCTTTAGTGTGCATGTTATCAGAGTTTTGTAGTCACACAAAATTTGGTAGACCATATTTAGCGTTGGCATTAAAAAACACAACTCTCCATTAAATCAGACTCTGAGCTGAATGTTATCCATTAGCAAACAAGCAAAACAAGCAAAAGGAATATTTTTTTCCATGATGAAGACTTATCAGGTTTATTTAGCTGTGGAAGAGAACATGATCAGTTCTTTAGGTTAAACAATTATAGGATATAAGATACAGTGAAGAAGAAACATATAACATACGGTGTCTTTGTTGCAACCCTGTACAGAAAAAGCCTCAAGAAATTATCTGCTGTCCCATCCTAGGAACTGTGTCAAGAAGAAGAGGCTAAGTGGCCTTGGATGGCTAGACTCAGGGATGAAGGCAGAACTGCTTTAAAAACTGAAATTCAGCTATGGCACATCTTTTGCCTCTGGCAAAAAATGCACTTTTCTCTCCTATTAAACTCAGTGACAGAGATCTCAGGAATAACTGGTGTCTAATAATATTCTAGACATAGAAGACTACCCAGGACATCCCCAGGAGGCAAACACAGGTGCTATTGGTCTTCTGACTTTTTGAAGCAGCACCTCAAGGTTGGGCAGCATATCATGAAATGGTTTCTGAGGTGGCAGTAAGCATCTGTGTCTAGGGATATGAATTGCTTTCCTTGTTTGTTGAGACATAAAATGTTTTTGTTCAAAGGAAGATCCAGAGCTGGATTCAGTGCCCTTTGGACTGTGCCCAGGCCTTTGCATCTCCATTCATAAACATTTAAAATTCAAGTGACTATTTCTTCTGTGATCGATAATTTTTGTACTCCTCTTACCAAACTAGTTAGATTCATAGAAAGTGCTTGTTGCTTACTCCTAAAGCAGAATAAAGCAGAGCTGGACACTATATGGTCTGGCATATAGGTTGCAAGTCCTACTATGTATTTTAATATATAGGATTTATTCTCTTTCTTTTCTCCATGGGTCTAGAGTGCAAAATAAGAGTGCATCCTAAATATCCTTTCCTTAATACCTACCATCGGCCCTCATACTCCTATTGGAGATGATACATAGAATCACAGAATGGTTGAGGTTGTCAGGGACCTCTAGAGATAGAGATGGAACTTCTTGTGTTTGAATTTTTACATTATCCCCTCAGGTATTTTTACATATTGACAAGATCTTCTCTCCATCCTCTCTTCTCCAGGCTAACCAGGAGAACAGGCCTAGACTTGCACTTTATATCAGACTTGTGCACCAGAAAATATGGTAAATTTACCATAGTAGTAGTATTATTGTGTGCAGTTCTGGGCTCCCCAGTGCAAGGACATTAAGATTCTAGAAAGGGTCTAGCGTAGAGCTACTGTACATTTGTCACATGAGGAAAGACTAAGCGAGCTGGGCCTGTTTAGTCTGGAGAAGAGAAGGCTGAGAGGAGATTTGATCAACATGTTCAAGTACCTGAGGGGTGACTGTAGGGAGGATGGGGCCAGGCTCTTCTCTGTGTTGGCCGGTGACAATGGGTGACAAGGGGTAACGGGTTCAAGTTGAAGCCCAGGCAGCTCCACCTCCATGTGAGGAAGAACTTCTGTGCTGTGAGGGTGCCCGAGCCCTGGCACAGGCTGCCCAGAGAGGCTGTGGAGGCTCCTGCTCTAGAGATCTCCAACCACCTGGATGGACCCTGTGCCCCTGCTCTGGGTGTCGCTGCTGGAGCAGGGGATGGACTGGATGATCTCTAGAAGTCCCTTCCAACCTCAACCATTCTGGGATTCTGTGATTAAAGCACTTACATCGCTAACTTTGCAGTAGTTTAATGATCAATGCAACTTTATGAGTGTGAATTTACTTCCTGCCTACATGAAGGTAACCAGATGTTCTAGCAAAACTATAAATAACCTGAGTGGCCAACCTGGACTTTTATTGGTGGACAGAAACTCAGAACATACTTTTTCTGGATGATAAAAGATTACTGGTTCTCGGAGGAGATCTTTTACAATGTAATAAATCCTCCATCTGGCATTTCATTCACTTCACTGTCCAAATATTTGCAATGTGCTGGTGCATTGATTTTTTTTTTTTTGCTTTCTTAATATCTATTCATTTGTAAAATTATTTTCTAAATGTCCAAATAGAAGGGGGTCCCCAGTGGCTCAGTGCTCAACTGTCTTATTTCTTAGAAAAAACATTCCCTTTTACCTCCTTTAGATATTGTATCTGAGAATTTTCTAACTCAATCCATTTTTGCAGTGTTGGATTTCTGGAATGAAGCATAACTTGCAGAGACACATCTAGGAATAAGATGGAGAAGCTAATGCTGATTGCAAAATATTCAACCTTTGTTCTTATTCTAGATGGCAGTTCAAATATAGGAAGTATTCTCACATTTAGAAAGTCTAGAAAAAAAATACAATATCTCAAGGAAGTTGTTTTTGGGTTCCTACAGTTACTTTCATTGCAGGGAGTTATCTTCTTTCCTCAGATATCTCCCCTTCTTTCTATCTATCTCTCTATCATCTCCTCTATTTTCTTGTTTTTCAAATCTCCATCTAGGAATGCATCTGGTGTTGTAATTCTGTAAACTCAGACATAAATACATCTTAAGCTAAAAATCTATAAATCCTATACAGATGTGTCAGGTCTCTGAGCCTCTTAAAAAGTCTGCCTGTGGAACATATATTCCATCAGCTGCGATTTTGAGAATACAAATACTTGTGGTCACCCTTCAAGTTGCCTCAAAGTTCATACTCAGCCAAACCTAATACGTAAAACATCAGCTGTACAGTTTGACATGGGAAGCTCCAGTGGGCACCTGGTCACCATAGACTCACCACTTCCTTCAGAAAGACTGAAATGCTCTCACTTGACTTTCTCAGCACAGAGGTCCAGTAACATCGATCCCATTATTTCATATCTTATGTTCTTCCACACCTGCATTTTGCCAAAGACTGAGCTGGACTGAGTTACCAGATACACACCAACCCTTTTCAGCCAACACTGCACAAATAGGCATGGTGGTGGGGCTGGCAGTGACATAGGCCATCATGTAGGACAAGGAGAGAGCAAGTTGACTCTGGTTGGTTGAGGGTGCCTCAGGGTTGACTCTAGTTTCATTATCAGAGCAAACAAAGTGCCATTATCAAAGCAATATTTCCATTTTATCTTTGCCTTTCATTTACCCTTCTTTATTTTTAATTGTATTTAAGGAAACATAATCTAACAAATATAACAGACAGAACAACTTTTATAGCCCATCTCAACCAGCTTTCTTCTCTTTACTGCTAAAATGACTTTCATTACCTTTTTTATTCTATCTAAAAGTCCATTAAATGACGGAAGAAGTTCTCTTTAAAAGGTCTTGACATTTCAAGAGGAAATAGAAATATTGTTAAATTAAAACCTTTTTTATTGCTTTACTTTTTATATATTTAATCTGCTCTTTTTTTTTTTTTTTTTCCTTCTTTTGGTTTAATAACAAGTCCAAAAGATTTTATTGGTGTATAAGAAAGGGATATAAGAAAGCAAGTTCCAAATATCCTGGAGGGGACTTCACAAAATCATTCAGCCCTGTCTATTTTGAGTCTGTGTTACTGTAATTAGATCTATGTCTTCCATGATACTATCAAGACTTGCAGAGCTAGCAAAGACTTCTACAAATATGAAGACCATTATCTTGAAGCCTTAGACTATGCTGCACTGCTAAGTGGCATAAAAGAAAATAAGCTTTTTGTAAACATTTTGACCTCACCGAATGCCAAAGACTCTATCCGTCGAAGAAAATGGTGCTTAATAGCAAATATATAAAATAAAATCTTTTAAAGAGGTCAATATGCTGATACAAAACTGTTTGCTTCAGTAATGACAAAAACATAGTGTTTCAATTAGAAATGTCACACCTAAAAGCTCCAGCACTGCCACATCGAATCTTTTCAGAATTTTTTTTTCACAATGAATGCTAACATTTAGCAATAGTTTAGCTTTTACCCCAGTTTCTGGGATTGACCACAGCTTGGAAATTAGATTTGTGACCAGAAGAGTAATATTTCCTTCCTACTTTCATTTGCTCTGCCTTCCTCTGTTTTGATTGTGTTGTTTTTAGGGTGCAAGAAATCACTTATTATAACTCTTAATTGCAGCTAATAAAATAGTCTCACATAAACTAATTCCACTGGCAGATGAACTTTTGTATGCTATTGAAATCTAAAATAATAATAGCTCTAAAAATGGGAGCAGCTAAATATTTTTTCATAGATTAAGAAATTCCTGAAAAGTTCATAGAAACTGAAGAGGTAATTACCTGAAGAGGTAATTTTAGGCAAATATGCTGTTTAGAAATTTTCAACAAAATCTGTATTATTTGTGGAAACTCTGTAATTATTATTATTAACAGGATCTATAACTAAGGTCTGAATGTGATTCTCAATTCATTGTGGCATCAGCTGGGAAATATTGGCACCATTCAAAATGCTGCTAAAACACTGAAAAAAAAAAATCACACCAACAACCTTTCAGAGTAGATTTTTGGCCAAGCTTCTTCTAACTAAGCACTTGAACTTTTTGAGGCCCATCTGAAGCAAAGCTTCTTTGGTGACTGTGCCTCATTAATCTTGATGCAGAAACCAGAACTATTCACGTTAAATGTAGAAAAAAAATCCATTCCTCTTACAGAGTTATCCCTGACAATTCTGAACCATCACCACCAACTTTGAAGGACATGAGATAGAGAAACAATAAATGAAATGAATTAGACTAAAAACGTGTTGTTTTATAACTTCTGAAATGGAGGCTGTATAAGTATGCAAATATATATTTAGATACTTATATATGCATTTATATATGTATTTTGATACTTTTTTCTCATTTTCACACAGAACTAACTCATAAAGTTCCTGTACATCTAGGAACTATTAGTAAACATAGCAAATCTTTTTTATCTCCCATAGGAGGGAAAAAACAGCACCTGATTCTGAACCCAAAGACATTCCTGACACAGTGGCTAAACAGAAAATTTCGAATCAAACAAGGATCGAGATCCAACTGCGGTGGACAGGAGCCATGCCTACCATCTGCCAACTTCTGTGAGGGGAATGCACAGCAAGCCAGTGCTGCCAGACTTGTTTCTTGCAGAGACGTGCACCATCCATTGGCATCCATGGCTAGTATTGGTCATCACCCAAAACGGCCACGTCACTCACTGGAAGGCATGAAGAGTGAAACACCCTCTGAGCCATACAGGGTTGGCCTCCCAAGTTGTCTCCTGAGTTCAGGGACAGCAGGGAGAAGAGTAGCACATCTCAGTGACTAGTAGAACTGGGCATATCCCCTTGAAGTCATCAGTCGGTTTCCAGTTAACTTCAGAAGGACAAGGCTTGCACCCACAGTCATTTAATGCTCCTAATAGTTGTCAGGTATTGCAAACTCCAGGCTGTTCATCTAGCTGATGAACAGCTAGCTGAACAGTTAGCTGATGGATTGAGTTTATTCAGATTTCTTCTTTATCTTTTCAGTGTTCAGATCAGTATGTATCTGCCTAAGTGAAAACTATAAGCAGGTGGATGGATGGTGCAGCAGGTTTTTGAAGTAATGTGCACTTGCTTGCTGACTTCCCAGTGCGGTTTTCATGATCTCAGTTCCTGATGGCAATGTTTTGCTCCTGAAACCTGATTTCCAGGCTGTGTAGGTGTTTCAAATTCTCAGCTCTCTCCAATTTTTTCTTTTTTTTTTTCCCCTTATATTTTTATGGTTGCCCTATATCACATCATCACAGAATCACAGAATGAATGAGGTTGTGAGGGACCACTGTTGAACATCTAGTCCAACCTCCCACTAAAAGCAGGATCACCCACAGCACAGGATCATGTCCAGATGGGTTGGGAATATGTTCAGAGAAGAAGACCTCCGCAACCTCTCTGGGAGGACTCAGTCACCCTCACAGTAAATAAGGTTTTCCTCAAATTCAGGGGCATTCACTTTCAGTTTGTGGCTATCCTATCACTGGCCACCACTGAAAAGACCCAAAATTGCTGTTAGGGTGTTACCTGTTATATGTGTGATCCAAGGAAATGAAAGCAGACTGATTGCTTCCTAGCCATTGCAGTAGACTGGAAATAGAAATGTTGGCCCTCATTAGAACAGGGGAAAAAAAAAGTGTAGATATCTTGAAACTTTGCAGGATGTTGCTTTTTACTAGGACCTGCTACATCCTACTCTGGCTGATGGAAGAGGACAATTAAGAACGTTCAGATCAGAGTGTCCCTGGAGGAACAGTCTGTATATCAGCAAGGCTCCCTGATGACCAAAAGTCCAATCGTCCAAAGAGTGGGAGATTATCAAATTCCTGTAATCAGAGCGTCCTCTAATAACAACCCCCTCTCTCCTCGCCTTTTTTTTCTCTTCAGAGAACTCATGAATTTCCTCATCTCAAACATTTTGCTCTTTTAATCTAACAGTAACATGAAGTGGTCTATGTATTTAATCAAACCCAACCCTGAAAAATCTACCTCATCTCAGCATGCCACTGGACACACATTTTTTTCACAGGTGAGACAGTAGGATTGCACAAATATGACAAGTGGTGAATATGACTTTAGTGAATAAACTCATAGAAGGCTCTAAAATGCAAAGTAAGGCAGTATAGGAATACAGATGAAATAAAGATATGAAGAGGGGACTCAATCTTAGATGAAAAATGAGAAAGTCTCTAACTGCTGTCTGTCATGTTCAGATAAAAAGAGTATTGCACTCCAGATAAGTGAGGTAGTACTTGCATAAGGAGGCCATCAGCTATCTTCGAGACTAAACAAAAAAAGGAGAAGTCATTTTACTTTCAAACAGAAAACGTTAAGAGTGGTAACTTATTGGGGAACTCACACACAGCAGAAGTGCTCTATGATAGATTGGAACTAACAGGGACCGAGCTGAGAGAAACCTGAACATAAACACATAAATCAGCAGTTACATCAAGCTGAGATCATGATAAATACGTTCTGCACATATCTACCGGGCAAAGTTAAGCCTGAGATTTAGGGAGCATGTAATAGGGCAGAATTAAAAGACAGCAGTATTGAAAACTGGCTGTATCCTGGGGGCACGAAGGAAGCGTGTGTTGTTCTCTCGCTGCCACGGGAGCACCATCAGCACAGAGTGCATGAAGGAGCGCTTGCCCTCTGCGCGGGCGCCTGCCCGATGTTTTACCGGAGGGCAGCAGCTCTGCGTGGAAGTCAAAATGAAACGGTCCCACAGACAGTTTGGATGGGAGGCTGCAGCTCAGCGGTGTGACCGCTTCTTTCTCTGTGCTGCAGAAATAAGATGACAAGTTCATTAAAAGTGATAGCCAGGAATATCTTTCTTCTGTGTAGTTATAATTAATATGTAGATATCTAATGCTAGATAGATATCTAACTAACAGACGAGAATTCCTCTGTCTCTGTTCAACCCAGCTTCTCAGGCAATCATTACTTGGTAACATAGAGGAGAAAAAGGTCAACTCATAATGAAAAAAAATCCCAAAGCTCCTTCAGCCCCTGCCATTTTTTTGTAGACTTACACAGTGTGGGGGATGCAATCAAATAGAAGTAGTTTCACACTTTTAAAACTTTAGATGTCTGCAGGAATCTTTGACATCTTTTCTTTTGAATTATATTTACCCAAGCTTGAACAATGAAAATTTAGATAGCCAAACCATGTTTCTATTTTTAACAGTACTGTTGTATACTAGATCCTTGAGAGCCTGAGGTATCAACAGAGAGAGCTTTGGAGCTCTCCCAGCATGATGAGCTTTAAATTAGCCCTGTGATAGAGATCACAATTCACTGGTGTATTTCCCTGAATCAAATATCCATTAGTTTAACTATAGTTAACTTGAATTTGTTAGACTTGGGAGTTACTCCTCACAACACCTCTAGTGCTGGCTGCAGGTAGAAGGTGGTGAAGGCATCATGTTGGTTCACTGTTAGCAAGACAATGATTTCTTCCTCCCAGGTGGCATCTCTGTGGTGATGGTGAGCCTTGTTTCAGCCCTAATATGGTGGAGAAGAGCTGGCAATGCACCATGGATGCTTTCTTTTCTTTCTCATAGATGCTTCTAAATTGAAATGTCTCCCATTAACATATTATTGCAGCAGAGAATGCAGGAAAAGAGAGCACTGGAGAAGAGAAATGGCCTATGATGAAGCACAGGAACACTTTTACAAATACACCCACATCCATGCCACTCTTTCAGTTTATACTGAGAGTGAGTGAAACAAGCCAGTGAGAAGTACATTACCAGAGAAGGAACAGATGGAGAACACTAGATAGATCATCTGGCTCAATTCCCAGTGTAGGATTGCTCCCTTAGGTTCATTTGCTAACATTTTGTCCAGTCTTGTGTGAGTCAATGAGAAAACAGAGAAAACAAAGACCAGGAAAAAATGACGAACAGTAGCACCAAAAGAGGATTTTTAGGAATGATTCAGAAACATCAGTAATTATGCAGGAAAGATGAAAATTTGTACATTTTATTCTGTCATTTCATCTGAAAAATATCTTCTTTATCAACTCTAACTTTCTCTAACTTTGTTAAATAATCACCAAATCCCAAATTCAACACTTAAAATAAAGCTAAAGATCATTAAACAAGTATCTTCCCCAATGGGTGATTTCCCAAATTCTCCATGAAGAAATATCAAAGGTTGCAGGAAAAGCAGAAGTTCAAAATTTGGAAAATGGGAGAGGAGGACATGTTGGCTCTTCTCACCTTCCCTCAAAGAACTGTCTACATCAGGGATGTGCCAAGTTGCTTAAAAAAGTGTTTCTTCTTCAGAGAGTGAAGAATTTACATTTCTACTGTCATTGACGGGAGTGGGAACCTTCCCTGTAAATAACTACAGCTGGCAAAGACAAGTTCAAGCCTTTGTTCCAGTTGAGTTTAGACTTTGTAATGCATTGAACTAACTAAAACCAGTGCTAGAACAGGATCCCCACAACCTGTAATGTGAGTACTTGTTTTCTCTGCCTTTAAGGATTTAAGAAAGATAGATAAGACATAGTTGTTTTGGACTGCTTCCATGCACCTAAGTCCTAAAATGCCTTATAAAGTTTGGCTAATTAGCTGCTGCTATAAGTTATGAGAGGTCATTCTGTACTGGACTTCATAAAGTATCACTACATCTAAAAGCCATGATGTTTTTTTTAATTATTCATGGTCTGTTTTATTCTTTATTGTGAATTTATTAACAAAGTATAAAGTGCCAGAGTGTCAGGAAGGGCATGGGAGTAGATAAACTTTTCAAATATATTGTAAGCTCTCTGAGGAGAAGAAAATCATTTGTACTTGTTTAGTTTCCATCCCATTTATCCACTTTTGGGGGCAGTCTGGGAACAAGTTTAAGCTGCAGAAGTGAATGCCGTCTCCCTCCCATGGTCTAATAAATGCCAGATGGGCTGAGGGCTTTACAGCGCATAGTACTTTTTCTTGTGTCCAGATACCTTAGAAAACATGCTCACACCACTGTGCTGTCTCCAAAGCCCTGGGACCCATTTTTGGGGCTGAGTTGGCACTGGTGACTCCAAACAAGGACATTCGGCAAGCCCTAGGCTTGCTGGCAACCCAGAGACGAGCAAAACCTACCCCTGAGCACCCTTTTATGCTGAGATGAAGGACCTGATATCTGCATAGCACCTGTACATGGCTGCAAGTTTCATTGCAGAAATATATATAAAAAAAAAATCTGCAATGTGTTTCTCTCCCGTTTCCCTCCAAATAAATGGCAGAGATTAGATCCTCCACACCATTTAATTTTAAAACCCTTGATGATGCTTTTGCTTCATTAAGGCAAGTATGTGTGCAATCATCATCACTTGGCATGCATATTAAGGTCAGATGCAGCCTCCTGCTGTCAGAGTAGGAGCTTGCTTACTCACAGTTCACCTACTTTTCCAAATCTGATTGCATCAATTACTAGCAAACCCAGAGCTCTCTTACAGCCAGGTTCCTGCATTAACTTCGTAAAAGAGCAGGTTGCTAAGGGGCTCCACCCCATCGATTACAATTAGCCACCTCTTTTCTTCCAGTGGTTTATACAACTGGAACTCATTAGAGCCCTGAATCATGCTGCTAATTACAAAATTATTTTTACCCAGACAACCTTTAAAACCGTTGGTGCTAAATGTGAATTATAAGCATTATTCCACCCTGCAACTGAAGTCAAGTGTTTTGTGAAGTTTTGCTCTGTCATGCACCACTTTCTCATGGAAACAAAGGAGTTTGAGCTGTGAGTTGCTGTCCTTCCCCACAGATCTGCATCTGTATCTGTCAGATTGAAAAATCTCCAAGGCAGAGATCTTGGGCAAGATCATCCTGTAAAAAAACTTTATTTTCTATTGACTTATATCAGCTCAGAGCAGAAAACCTAGACTTTGGGGATTTATTGTTTTATATGGTACATTTATATTTACTTTCCCGGGACTGATTATCCTCAGCATTATACTGGTGGAATTATTATTTATTTAGAAGATTAGTGCAAGTATCTCTCACAGAAGATAATATTGTACCATGTGTGATCTCAGTCATAACTAGATTTCAAGTATTCCAGTAAATGAAAGGAAGTTAACAGAAGGTACAACAATTTAGTCAAATGGCTTTGGATTTATACGTATTTGTGTGTGTATGCATGTGTATAGGTATGTATATAGCTCTATATTTGTGTATTCGGTGACATTTAGTTCACATAATTTAGGAACCTAACTTGGGCTTACATTTTGGGCAGTTAGTGAAATAATCTCTAATAACAGATGTTTAGGTTACCTGGTCAGTGAATGGAGAAGAGAGGCCTCCAACTAGAGATCTTTCTAATAACGATTGCACACTTGAACTAGGAAGACAAGATTTCATTATTGAGATGGTGAAGAGTATTTTTGTCTTTTCATCTAATAACGCTAGAACTATTACTTTCTAGGATTTCACATCTGAGGCACAAATGCTAGGAATTTCTTCTACTCCATTTTCAAAGTACTGCTTAAATCAGATTTTTTTTGGTGGGATTGGCAGGAACCAGACAGTTCCTAATTAAAAAAAAAAAAAAAAAAAAAAAAAAAGAGCATGTCATCATCAAGAACCAGCAGTGCCACCATTTTATAAAATTACATGCCATTTTATAAAAATAGTATTTGTGGTATTTGTGGTTATTCAGTAGTGAGCAGTATTGATTTCTCTGGTGTCCTTTGGTTGCTCAATTACTTCAATAGTAATAATAAAAGCATAATGTATGTTAAAACACTCGGTGACACAGTGCTTACAATTTGGTTCTGGCAGCAAATCAAAAGGCTATATGTCCAACTTGTTAATTTTTGCTGCTGTTTCATAGAAGCAGCCTGATATTTGTTTAGAGATGAATGATCACAGGAGACAAAAAGATTTTCTTAGGGTAGGAAGACAAGAGAAGTCTTTCCTGAGATATTCCTGAGCAGCTGTAGGAGGAGTTTTAGTTGCATCAATTTTTAATATAATTTGTTTTTTTTTTTCTTCTTCTACCTGTTCTTGTCTAGGAAAATGTCTGAAGGTGTAAAGTCAACCAAAAGAAAAAAGAAAAAAAGAAAAAACAAAAAGGGAAAATCTCCAACTTTTTTGGACAAAGGTAAAATTTTGAATATTTTCAAGGATCGTCTTTTGGAGAGGGGGAAAAAGGAAAGATGAAGAGGAAGGCATGTATATGGCGTTTCACGATGAAGAACTATATTTTTTTCCATAAAGGAGATATTTTTCAGCAAATTCCCAAGCTATTAAACTCTTTTCTGGAGAAGTAGTTTGTCACTGAAATTTAAGGTGGAGGGAAATGCATGGAGATTAGGTTTGCCTAGCTTTTAACTTAGATATTCCTGTTCAGAGGCTGGTCTCAGTAAGTTTCTTATGAATTCAGTAAAAAGAAGTTTCTACACAGTGTAATTTCAAAACTTTAAATTAGACTCCTGCTATCCATCATTTTTCTAGGAAGTCTAGACATCTAATATGGATACATAAATTAGATGCCTAGAATTAAATGCTGTAAATTTTTGTCATGCTTTCTCATAAATGATTATCATTGCCAGCATATCAGTTGATATTCCTTTGAATTTAAAGGTTATGTGATGGCCTAAGATTCACTAAGTACTGTAGAAAAGATGCCCTTCATCAGGATTTAAAAGGCAAGAGGCCAAATGTAAGTGACTTCAGGCACTGGAAAACACTAGAATTGCTTTGATTTGCAAGCTTTGTAAATGGAGAAAGCCAAAGAGAATGTAATTTATACTTAAGTAAGTGGTGGATCAAAAGGGTATTATGAACATGGCTCTAACAGCTAATAATGATAAAGGATTCAGGGAAATGTAATAGATTTCACCCAGTGCTCTTTCTCATCTCCTGTAAAAGTCGTTTACTAAAGGCTTTAAGTGTGAAATTGCTTGTTTTCTAAATAATGGGGATACAAGATCAAAATATCCCATACAATTCAGTATTGAAGAAAGAAATAATGTACCTCAAAATGAAAAGTAAGAGCAAAATAATTAATTACAGTTTTTCAATCTTCACAGAAAAGCTTTAAATAAATGGATTAATCCAAAATTTGTAAGGCAGAAATATACCTAGGTAATGAAAGGGATGTCAGGCTTCAATGTTTCTACAAACACAGTGCCAAGGCTGTCTGAGATTCACCACACAAGAGCTCACATTTCTCTTTCGTTCTAAATTGCAGACTCCTGTGGTCTCAAACTTTCAAAGTGAGGAAAAATCAAGCCCCACCTGACTGTACAGCGAAATCATATGAAAGCAACAGTGTTGTGTATTTCTGACTTGGAGTTATTGGAACAGCTGTGTTGGTACTACTATTGCCCTTCTCCAAAGGCAGTACTCAGTCAACAAGCTATGTGGTCTCATGGTACTTGCCGTGACCAGAGCTCCTGTTTTCTTTCTATGAATCCTTAAGCTTAGATCTGGACCCTATGCTCTCTCTGCAGCTGAAAGATAGAAGCACATAACAGCCATCACCACCATAAAAGGTGTACGAACTTCAAGAAAACCTGCCATGAACAGAACTACACTTGCAGTTCTTGCAAAATCGATAGTATTTAGTCAAACACGTGACGTTTTATATTCATACTACGTATAAGCATGCACATAGAGCTATGTGCTTTTCATCCAACACGTCAGGGCAGAACTTGGTAAAACAGAGAGCTTAGATTAGGTTCAGCTCCCAAATAAGACATCTTCCTAAAAGTGCCTATCCTAGAACTATATTTAGGCTTGGGTCTAATCCTCCATTGTAGTCAGAGATATAGAGTGTGATTTAGATGTCAAAACCTAGTTACTTAGTGTAACTGAAGATACTCTACAGTACCTAACACATCTCCATGAGTCTAGCCAACATGACTTGGAATATTCCAGAGTATTCTGGAGGAGGACAGAGGACTAGGAGACTATATAAAAGTTTTCTAAATGGTAATGTTTGGACATTTGTTGTGATGGGCATAGAAATCTGGTCAGAGTTCAGCTGCTCTGTCATGAAGTATGTCCCGTAGGAGCTGAATGGTTTCCGAGCCCTCATGGTCTGAGGATCCAAAATATTTGCCTAAACAGAGATTCCTAGTGTTATTTATGATATTTTCTTCCTTCCCTCCAACTGCAGCCTCAGCAAGTTAAAGGACCTGTGTAGAATTAATGTCATATTTCCTTTATTTCTCTGATATGCGAAGGGTTTTCAGGTGTCTATAGATGCCTATTTTAAAGCCACTTAATCTAGTCCTAGATCTCCTTGTTGATGTCTTTATTGATGCCTCCATATGCCTCCTACCAGATATGGAGAACTTAGTCCAGATGTCTTAATCCAGATCTGCATCCCAGGTGTTCTACGAGCACATTATCACATATACTTCTAACATATATGCTAGTGTACACAGAAGCTCACTCAGGTGTTCTCCAAACCTTGAAACCCTGTTCCACACAGGGTTTCACACATTATTATTACACCGGTAGCTCACTCGTTGGATATTTTGGGGATAGCAAATGCTCAGGAGAAAAAAGGAAAGGCAGTAGCTCTGTACCAAAAACAGTTTCACAGGATCCCCAAAATACTCATCTTCCTGCCTCCCCTAATAAATCCTGTGCCCCTTTAGGCTATAACACCATTTAGTTTGCATGACATTTAGGGAGAGAAATTTCCCATTGACTTCTGCTGCCAGCTTTTGCACTAGGGACATGGTCTATTTGTTGTCCTTTGCTGGACTTAGAGAGATTTCCTTGTGCTCTCCTGTCACTGATGAGGCTACAGGGTTCCTTCACCTGACATGGCTCTCCTGACCCACACCAGATCCTGGAGTAACCTTTTATCTCATAACCAAACATAGGCAACTTGGGCAACCTGGTATCCAGGTTGATGTCTTCTATACATGTAGAAAATTCATGATTACGATAGCATAATCACTTTGTGGCCATTTAATAGCTTAATAAGATTTTTAATGACTATCTTTCATAATAAGAAATCCTGCTAGGCAAACAGGCATTCTACACATCTGTGCAGGGTCCTTGTGGAAAGAGTGCTCCTACTAAATACAGGGTGTGCTGCTCTTCAGGAGGCCACTGTGCTGCCCTGCACACCATCTTATTGCTCATTTTAAATGTTTCAGCCTACTGCAGCGATGAGAACTGTCTTCAGATCATCCCCTGCACTTTTCCATTGTGGGACAGCAGGGAGACTGAAATGTAATGAGGTGGGAAAAGCAAAGCTGGAATGTATTGTTTGTGTGTTTCAGAGGGGCTTTTACCTCCTAAATAACTTTAATTTTGATGTGACATTCCAGATGGGCAGTTCTGGGGATAGGGAACCTAGATGTGAAATCTCACAGGTGCAGAAAAAAGCAAATTAATTTGTTGTCAATTTCTAGCAAAAAAAAAAGGTCCAGCCCACTCAATTTAAGAGCATGTACCTCCTGAGTAGAAAAAATACAGGCTTTAGCAGCAGATTATTACCTTCCAAAAGACTGTTTCCATTAGCAAAAGCAAGGCCATTTGCTAGAAACCTATTTAATTCTCACTGCTGAATCTGATGTGGTTGTAGATATGATAAATGTCTACTATTAATTAAAAAGGAACCACAGAGTGTATGACCCTTCGTTACTGGGAGAGCAGATTACCTGCACACTGATAAGGGTTGGTTGGAAAGCAAGACCCTCCTCACTAAGTGGGTTACAAGTCTTGATGCTGATAAAGACGTTTTGCCTAACAGATGTTTTGGACTGAAAAACTATCTCCTTAACAAGTGACAGGCACTCCATTCGGAATAGTACACTAATAGCCAAGTGTTCTTCATTAAACTGCAACACTAAAAATAGGATTTCTAACCAATAAACCCATTATTTCCAAACTTCCTTCCTCCTCCTAAAATACTGTGTGGTGTAATCTAGGACATGATCAAGTATGCTGAGGGAACTGGCAAGGGTCATTGCACTCTCCATCATCTTTGAGAGGTCATGGAGTGCAGGGGAAGTGCCAGAGGAGTGGAAGAAACTCCAGTCTGCAAAAAGGGCAGGATGGAGAAACTGGGAAAGATGAGGATGAGGAGACAGAATGCACCCTGAACAAGTCTGCGAATGATATCAAACTGGGTGAAGTGGCTGCCGCTCTAGAGGACTGTGCTGTCATTCAGAGGGACCGAGCTAGACAGGTTGGAGAATTGGGCAGAGAGGAACCTCATGAGGTTGAACAAAAGCAAGTTCAAGGTTCTGCACGTGGAGAGGAATAATCCCAGGTACCAGTATACATTCAGGGTTGACCTGCTGGAAAGCAGCTTCTCGGAGAGGGATTTGAGAGTTCTGGTTGACAACAGGTTACCCATGAGGCAGCAATGTGCCCTCTTGGCCAAGAAGGCCAATGCGCTCCTGGCTGCATCAGGAGGAGCGTTGCCAGCAGGGCCAGGAGGGGATCCTGCCCCTCTGCTCAGCTCTGGGGAGGCACCTGTAGCACTGGGGGCAGTTCTGGGCTCCCCAGGACAAGAGGGATATGGAGCTGCTAGACAGGGTCCAGCACAGAGCCACAAAGATGATGAAGGGACTGAAGCATCTATCGTATGAGGAAAGATGAAGTGAGCTGGGCCTGTTTAGCCTGGAGAAGAGAAGGCTGTGGGGATCTGACCAATATGTATAAACACGTGATTGGAGAATGAGGCCAAACTCTACTTGGTGGTGGCTAGCATCAGAACAAGGCATACAGGGTACAAATTGAATCCCAGGCAGTTCCATCTCCGTGTGAGGAAGAACTTCTTTGTTGTGAGGGTGCCAGAGCCTGTTGCATCTCGCAAAAGAACAGACTCAGTCTGGGGTGCAGAACGAGACAAGTTTATTTGCAAAATAACTTCTTTTTATACTTTCACAACACAAATGTAGCAAGGCTCACAGTCAATCAGCAGCTTGACACCTACACCTGTTGTCCTGGCTTTGTTTCCGCACCAGCAAGGGGAGATGTTCTGCAGTCCTCCTTGTTCCGGCTCAGTTCCCCAACTGCTGACATCCTTATGCTTAACTATCTGCTAACAAGGCACTATTGTTTGTGAACGACCCTCCACAAGAGCCCTGGCACAGGTTGCCCAGAGAGGCTGTGGAGGCTCCTTCTGTGGAGATCTTCAACCCGCCTGGATGCCACCCTGTGCCCCTGCTCTGGGTGTCCCTGTTGGAGCAGCGGTTGGACTGGATGATCTCCAGAGGTCCCTTCCATCCTCAACCAATCTGTGATCCTGTTACATCATTTAAAATAAATATAAGCAAGAAAGAAAACATCCTGAGTCTGTACATACCTATTAAAAGACCAAAAACCAAGCACGCAAGCAAGCAAGCAAGCAAGCAAACAAACACAGGCCTAGACTTTCTGGAGTAACACCAAATATAAACAAAACAGTAAAAAATAAGAATGTGGCAAGGAGTCTGATATGGTGGTCACATCTATCTTAGTTACGTAAACACAAGTTTACTGTCAAGCACCAAGCACTCTTTAATAAACCTCAGAGCTACCCAATTCGTATCACTTAGTTGCATTTCACATATACAGACTGTACGTATACTCTGATCTTTTAGTAGTCATGAAGAGGTCGCTGTAGCACTAGACATTTCTATTGTGGAACATGATGTGAAGCCCAGGGTTTCCCCGGGGAATTTTGATAAACTGCTTCATAATGCAGTTTCATAATGCCCATTACTGCCTTGATTTGCTGGTATGTGCTTGGGCTGGTTTTTTTTTTACCTGATTCAACTTCATAGTACACTTCCAATGGGAAGACTTATTTTAGCTAACATGGGTGGTGACCAACATATCAGCAGACTATGTGCGGTATCTAAAATCTGGTATAAAGTTCAATTCTTCAGCAATTCTCTTGATTAAATAATCCTTCAAGCTCATCAAATTTGAGGACTTTTTTTCCCCATTTCCTACCATCTAAAAATGGATCTTTCACTGTTTCACTCCAATGGAATTGGTAAAGCACCCACAAAAATTGGTGGTCGCTTTGTGCCTGGTGGACTACCCATGTGGACATAATCAGTAAATCAGTGCAATGACATTTTTGTTCAGCTTGTATTTGGACTGTTTGACAGATTCTTAACTTTTTCAGATGAGTTTTCTACCACAGCCTTTATGCCAGGTGTCCATAAGTAATGGCAGAGTGGCCTAACTCAAGGGGGAAGACAGTGGATTTGACCAGGGAAGATACTCAGCACTGCATTGCCACATATCTGAATACCAGCTAATGTCAAACACATGAATACATTTATAAAAAAATGGTGGTGTTGAGAAGATTTATAGTCCACATCCTAGAATCAGGATATATATATATATGTGTGTATATATACACACTAATATATATTAATATATAAAAATATACACAATAATATATATATTATATATTAAAGCTAGACAAATAGAGTCTTCGGATGGGGTTAGTTAACCATTCTGAAGTACTTCATTGATACTTTCTCTGGAGCTGCCACAGACATTTATACCATCATCTAGCAAGTGATATAACACAAGGTGATAATTTGGGCTCAGAAGTAGAAGATATAGGCTCGGATAGAAAGCTGTGGTCTTGGATTCAGGCTCCTGTTCTCTTGTTCAGCCATCCAAAGTAGACTTAAATAGCTTCCCAAATTAGCTAACTGAATTTTGGTTGTAATGCCTGTTAATGGGCCAGTTAATCCTCTTTGTGGACAGGTAAATCCTTTTAGCATGAGTAGTGGAGTAATCTGAGCCTATCATATGCTCTAGGCCACGGATAAACTTCTTCTTGAAACATGTTTTTCGTTTCACTACACCATGCCCACCTAATTCTTTGTCATTCTTACAATTTCTTTTTGCAAAATCAAGACTCTGGACACACAGACTCTGTTTCTTACAGCTTCCAGGAAACACAGAACCTGGAAAAGACGCCAATCCACCGTCAGAAAGGAGAAGTCAGTGTTGAGATGTTCTGAGGACCAAGGCACAGCTGCTAGTTCTCAGAATCTTTTCATTTCAGATCTAGGATGAGATGAGACAGGTTGCTGTCAACTTGACACAAACCAATACCAATAGCAGGAGTGCATCATGACTTACGTGTGCTTCTGATGTGTGACAGGACACAGCAGGGTTTGGGAGGGAACTTGCAGTACAGAATAACGAGAGAAGGAAATAGAGGCAAAGTGTCAAAAGAGATATAGCAGTATGTCTCTAAATGAGGAAAAGCCTCTTTTCATCAGTTCCTCTTTCCACTGTCTCTCTTGTCTCCTCTAAGCACCTAGAATGCAGAAATGAAAAGCATGGGCCTGCTTGGTCCAGCTTGAATATTCTGAAACATTGTAATTACTCACAAATTCAGTGTTTTTTGTTGTTGTTGCAAATTTCCTTGTTTGGTTTTGACTTTTCACCCTTCTCTTTTAGCAAAATGGACCTACCAGGATGTTACTCTTTTCTGGCATAATGAGGATTGAGGATGAGAAGTCCTCTAGCAACCTACTTTATGTTGGAGGAACCTATAGGCCTGCAGGTTTCTTAATGGATCATGTGTGGCACCTTCTTGTTTTAGGGCCAATTCCAGGAGATATATCTCTTCATTGGTCCTATCCCACTGTAGGCTGTATCCATAGAATGAGCTCCTATAATACATATTTGGAGCCCCAAATACCTTAAACTCCTCCGTTTCTCAGTCTATTTCTATTTAAGACATGTTTCATTTAAATAATCTATTAATCTAAGCAAAATCAACATGAAAAGAAAACTAGAGAACTCCTACTGTACACACACTATTCTCTCTACTTTCCTTTCTCTCCGTACATGACTTCTGCTAATCTGAGACCCTCAATATACTCATGTATATTGAGTAAAACTTATTATTTTTATATTTCTGTGGTAATACAGTTCTTGCTTCAGTTGTTTCTGCAGTCCCTGAGAACGTTTCTCATAGTTCAGGCTCCATTACTATTAAAGGTTTAGTAGACTAGCATATCTGAGAAAAAGTAGGTGAATTATAGTATGACTTAAGTGAAGGTTAGGCCTCTAAGCTGGCAGAGATAGAAGTTTTGAATAAAACAGACAGCTGCAGATATAACGGACTATGGTACTGTCTAGAGACCTTCAAACAAATCCATACAGCTCCAGGATTTAACCTTTACTAGGTGCCAGAAACACATGGGGAAATGTGAGGAGTAGGGGAGGAATAGAAGAGGTGAATCATAGTACAAGACTAGGTTTCCTAATCCTCATCCTTAGATAATATCGAGCATCTGAGGTTGTGCTGATGTGCTAATACAAGTTTCTACTCAAGATAGAGTACAAGAAGATGCAGTTCCTTTTGGATGAAGAAGTGGAATGGGAACTAAATCAAAGAAAAAAAATTAAGCTTGTCCTCAAACCCAATTTATGGTCATGGTCTGTGAATACAATATCTGGGACATGAAAGAAAAAGAGATGCACAAATAAACACTAGTATTTTATCAGTAATTGTTTTTGCTGAAGAAAATGTGAATGTACGTAGGAACTTGACCTGATTATCTGGCCTTGGTTAGGTCATGACATAAATGAATTTAAAGACAAATCATTGTATTTAATGAGATATTTAAATATAAATAGACTGATTCAAGTAATAACTGAAAGGTAAAATGAAAAAACAAGTACACATGGTGGCCTGTGAATATGACAATAACAGCATGTGAGATGCTCTTGATTAACAAATCCTTCTAAGAAGGTCTACAGGTCACTCACCCTTATAGAGATTCATCCCACAAATATGTTGCACCCAAAGAAGTAGGCAGATGTTTAAGCAGAGGCATCCACATGTGTGTAAGGAATCTAAACTGTTATTATCATGAGTGGAGATCAAACCAATGTTGTCAATTAAATACAGAATAGCTAATACTTACACTCAGCTGGTCAAATGCAGCTATCTTCTACAGTGATTTTTGCTGTAGTACACAGTATTTACCTATGTGTTTCCCATAACCTGCATAAATATCCTGACTGAGGGTGTCCTAAGAAAAAAGGCATACATCTTGAGCTGGCTGATGGGGTGAGCTAATTGACTTCATGATGCTCATTGACAATAATATCACTCCAATTTCATTTTGAATTTTCCAGTTTTCAGAAGAGGAATTCACTACAAATATAGGCAAGAGGGTTATGTTAGCTCCATTCCTGGGGTCTTATAGCTTGGCACCGAAAGTATTAGATTTGGTGTGCACTAACAAGTTACAAGAGAAGTTATTGTTACTAGAAATGGGTTAGAAAGGAAGACAACTTAATCCATTGATCTATTTAAAAGATTAACAAAATTCACAGAATCTAAGATTTTCATCCACTCCTCATCGTTTGATTTTTTTTTCCAACTGCTCAGGGGCAAGACTAGTGCCTTCCTGTTGGGAGTCATAAACGGGGA